>JAABNY020000001.1:7455535-7531381 GCA_015164015.2 Brevimyrus niger
AAATCAACCACAAACACTATCACCAAGACACTTTGCCCCCCCACCACACAAACCACACGGCAGCCACAGCAGGGCGCCGGGGGGGGGGGGGGGGGGGGGGGGGGGGGGGGAGACACGTTGGTAGTTAAACACGACACTCGCACATACACATACGCACGCACACACATGCATGGACACATGCGTACGCACACACACACATGCACACACACATATTCACACAGAGCTTCTATGCTGAGAGCAGACCCACAGTCTTGCTGGCAGAGTGAGTGTCCTGCTGGTAGAATGAGCCCAGTTTCATTACCCTGTGACCCTCGGCCAGGGCTCAGACCAAGCCCGTTTGCAGCCCGCGTCTTCTGCTGTCCCCTCCCTTGCCGGAACCTCGGTGAGAGAGAGGCCGACCTGGAAAAGAAAAACATGTGAAACCAATAAGCACATGAGAGCAGCATTGAGGGCTTAGTGTTCAAATGCCACCTATAGCCTGGCCTTTTCATGTTCTCCAGTTTGCCCCTTGCCTGTGCTGCCCGGGAACGGCTACAGGACTCCCAGTCACCCTGCTTGGAATAAGCAGTTCAAAGACATATTGATCAGCGTTCGCTAGCATGGCACAAAACTCTCACACACATAAAGGAACACCATACCAGTCCATATTCATTTAACATGCATCTGTCCCGCACAGCATTCTGGGAGAAGCACACATCATCATGCAACACAGCAAAGGTCATTTTCTCTTCTCTTGGGAACCATTACAGTGAAGGTTTCCGGTCTTACGCAGACGCAGCAGACACGTTTTCTGATGCACAGAAGGTGAACGTTTGACATTTCTCCAAAATGTAATTCGCATAGTAAACAAGTAGTATTTATACCCAGAGGTACCAGGAAATCAACAAGTTCCGTCCATGGTGGCTTCAAGGCCCGTCTAGATGAGCGGCATTAATAAATGACTTCCTGTCATCTATCGGCAGTCACTGGGATCGCAGTAAGATACCAGGAGAGAGCCAGGCCATATGTTAACTGTGTAAATGTTGCCCTCTTTGATTTCAGGTAGGAATTCCACCGCGACCAAACACACAAGCTGCAGGCTGCTGTGCCTCTACTGTCATGCACATTATAAAGTCATTGTCCCTCTGTGCTTCTCATTTCCACCCTCTAGGGGAGGACCACTTGGGAGACACAGCCATTATTTAACCCCCCCCCTCCCCTTGGGTACTGTTACCGGACTCCCCCATGCCCCACCCCCGGCAGAACGCTGCCTCGCTGTGGCTCCAGCCTCCATCGCTATATTGACGTAACAGCTGTAAAATGAGCCCTTGTGGCTACAGTAATGGCTGCTGCAAGGTGACTTGTCTGAGACTCTGTCAGGTGAAACGCTTGATGCGGTCGAAAACAGTCACGATGAGCTGTGCTAGTCTCCGTAATGCTATTGAGATGTTTCTCCAAAGGCAGCTCCTGTAAAGTTACCCATTTGTTAACCTGAAGGTTGCTATTGGCGGGTGGGGGCAGTGCTGTGGTGAGCTCATGAGACTCTCTGCTGTGCTGCAGACTTCGAAGGGGGGGGGGGGGGGGGAGATTATCAGCGATCCTCCTGTGTAATGAACCTGGGTTGCAGCTTAGGATCTGCATGCTGCACGCCTTTAAACCCATCCCAGGAATCATATACTGAGAAACTGTTATATATATGAAGTGCCCCCCCCCCCACCACATTGCTGTTTATCCCATGAAAGCCACATGCATTCCATTTAAATCTGTTAATTTTCCTCTCGCATGCACACATATTGTTCAGAAGTTACAGTTTTGGAGCAATTATGCAGATTTCTAAACTTTTGCAGGTGAGGATTTTGGCAAAGAGGCAGCTGGTGTCAGCATTTAAAGAGAATATGTCACCCCCATTTCATTTACGGTAAGCGGTGCCACACACCGTAGTTTGCTGTTACCCTTCAGTGCACAGTTTGAAATCTGTCCAATTATCATTTAAGGTGGTGCAGCCAAGAAACACAAAAATGACCACCAACTGATTTTTCAGTGTTATGTTCTATTCTGGCCACTGGCTGCAGCTTGAAATGGTGATGATATGTACAATAACAGTACCTTAATAACCATACCTTATGCTTGAAATGGCATGGTATGTACAATAATAGTATCATTATAACTGTAACTAATTGTGCAACTCGCAATGGTGATGTGTACAATAACAGTATTATACTGTATAACTATACCCTATTCTGCAACTTGAAAGGCTGATGTGTACAACAACAGTATCATTATAACCGTACTTCATTTGGCAGCTTGACATGGTGATGTGTACAATGACGGTATTATTATAACAGTATCTCATTCAGCAGCTTGACTTGGTGATGTGTACAACAAGAGTATCATTATAACCATACCTCATTTGGCAGCTTGAAATGGAAATGTATACAATAAAAGTATTATAACTGCACCTCATTCGGAAGCTTGACATGGTGATGTGTTCAATAACAGTATCATTATAACTGCACCCCATTCTGCAGTGTAAAATTGTGATGTGTATAATACTAGTATCATTATAACTGTACCTCATTCGCCAGCTTGACGTGGTGATGTGTATAATAACAGTATCTTAATAACCTCATTTCTTCATAATGAACCTCTGCTAATAATTTTAATTGTATAGATTAAATAACATTTGTTATTCACAGAATAAAATTGTGAGAAAACAAGAAAAATATCCTGTAAACAGTTCCCTTTCCTGCATGCAGACTCAGACACAATGGTTTTAATGAGAACATATGGGGGGGGGGGCACCAGACAGACAGAGAGACAGACAATAAGCGAGGGAGCATGTTCAGATCCCAGGTAATAATTAAAGCAGTGCTATGACTCCAGCATGGACATATTCCAAAGAGCAAATGAACACGCACAGCTAGGGGAACATGGGATGCAGTTGTTAGGAGGCGGGGGTAGCCGAGCGGGGCTGCGTCTCCCCCTGGTGAGAAGCAGGGAAAGCACGAGATCAGAGCACCGCATAAGAGAGAACTAAGATATACAAGGAACAGTATCCAGGAAGAGCAGAGAGAGAGAGCCCTGTGCAAGAAAGCTAGCCAAGTTCACCAGCTGGGACTCGGGGGAGACTCTGACTCCACAGCCATGTCTGTACTCTGTACTCAGCCTACCAACCAGACTTCAAAAGCCAAGTTGGAGACCGAATGGAAGCATCACAAAGGTCAAAAATAAAAATTTTGCAGGAACATTTTAAAAGCCTTTCATAACAATCCATTTAACAGCATAGTAGCACTTAATCCAGAACCATCACCATGGACGCAGGAGACACGTCCCTGCACATCTCCTTGGATATATGGTCCACCTTAGGGACTCTCCTTGGGTTCACATGGTCCACTTTCCACCCTGCATCAGAAGGTATAGCCCTCAGGGCTATGAGGTCCCGCTTCTCTCTCACACTAAATGTTAACACTTAAATAACGATTTAGGTTGGGGGACCTTCCATTAACACTCTGCCTGTACCATTGAAGTGATTCACTCAACATCGCCTCTATGGTGGAAAAAATCTCTCACGCTTCCTGCCTCATAAATCTCAGCATTAACATTTAGAAAATGCTTCAGACTCACAATAAAAAACGGGACAGGATGACTTGCTCCTGCAGAATGCAGCTGCTCAGACTCGCATCTCAGCGAGAGTCAGACATGATGCCGCCTCTGTTTTAATTATCCGCAGCTCAATAAAGATCAGACCAAACATGAGGGTCCCCTGTACACCTATTGGATGGACTGTCCGTTTAAATGCTCACCATCCTGTTGCTGCAGGAGTGACACGCTGGTAATATCACACCTATTGAACTTATTTAATTGCTTTTTCTCTGCCCATCCATCCCTGTGCTGATGTTGTTTTCTTCTTCAAACAGGCGATAGGGTCAGTTTAGGGGCCATGTGATGTCATGTCACACGGGGCGACCAAATAATCATGCTTGTCCAGCATGCCATCTCCACTCCAGCTGTATGATGAAAAATTTCAACATAAACCAAAGAACTTCACCCGTCGCCTGAAGGTTGAGCTTATTCCCAGCAGGGAGCAGCAGAGAGCCACTGCATTATAGTTTAGCTAAACTCGCTAAAGACCCAAACCTCAGCCAAGGATGCCTATTAGCCAACCACAGAAGAAGCTGTAGACCAACCTGTCTTGTTCTCTTACTCTCAAATAATCCAAAATGCACAGCAGCAAGGAAAAAGAAACCACCACACACATCCAAGCCTTTCACCGTTGGTAATGGGGGGCCTTTTCACAATACAGAAAGTGCCCAGAAAGGGGTAGCATGTGCACACAAACGAGGGTGTTTGATTTCCGTTTCCATAGTGGGGGGATTGATCCCTCTGCTTCTTAATTTCAGGGGAGTGGGGGAGACAAACATCCGCTTCCGCAGGGGGTGGGAACTGCACTATAGCAAAGCCGCCACATCTAGCCAGCAGCTGCCACCCCCTGAGGTCACACACGCACCCACACAGTGGTCTGTAGATCGAGGCCAATGACATGCATCGCCTGGCCACAGACACCTACACAGCATAGAGACCGGAAGGTATGAGAAGGGCAGTCACTTAAAAATCATGATGTGCATCATGGACATTGAATGAAAGAAGAACTTGTTTGTGGTTTTCATGCGTATAATCCCAAAGCGACTCCACAGTCTCCCTGTGTGAGCACAGCCGTAAATAAGGATATGGCTATTGGAACAGTCGGACAGAAGAGAGGAAAAGCAAGTTTGACTGGCAGGCCTGCGGTCCCACAAAATGCTAACGCGTGGCATGACATTTACGGGACGCAGTGACAACGGCCAGCACTGGTGTGACGCCACAGCGCTCTAACGGGCAGGAGCAAGACCTTATTAAAGGTCCACTGATTTGAGATAGTGGAAAACCCAATTACCAGGCCACCCCGCTCAATCTCTCCGAGGCCTTATTAACACGAACACTGGTGTTGATTCTGGGATCATTTCTCTCACCAGGATTCTGGGCTGAAGTGGAGCTGTAAAGGACATCAGCAGCCAATAGGGAGAAAAGCAATTACTGAAGGAAAGGAGTGGCACAGGTTCCCATCATCCTTTTCACAGAACCTGGTCAAAGATGCTCCCATGATCCTTTGCTTGCCACCGCAGTGGGCCATTGAGAGAAGCAGTGAGAGGCTCACTGGAAGGTTTCTCGTGTTACAGCACAGATAATGAATTGCAGCTGACTCTGCGTGGACTAATTGCATTATGGTTTAAACAGTGTCCGATGGGAGGATTTAGGGGAAAGCAGGAAAATTATGAGGCATGATCCTGCCAGGTGTTGCTGTCACAGGGGTCGATGATTAATACTTTGAATTTGCTGTGTTCTGTTGTGTTTCAAGGGATTCCCAAGGTTTCTGAGCCCCATTTTCTGTGGGATCTTTAAAAGGGCATTTAGTTTTGGTTTTTACCAATGCTGTAATAAAGTCTTTTTCATTTTATGATCTGCGCTGCGCCGCTGTTGAACCTGCACTGGAGACCTCATCCCACAACCTGCCACAAAGATTTAAGTTGAATTATGGAGGTTACAGATCAGCCACGGTTCAGTTATTAAACCAGATCCCGTATACACGACCAGCAGCATTTAAAAACTACAGCGCTCCATACACTCCAGGCTTCACTGCAATTCTGGAGCTCGTCTTGCCAAATAGCCCCGCTAATGCATCCTAATTCCAGAATCACTGGAGGATGAATCGTCAGCAGGGGCGCAGTGAGATTTCCCTTTCAAATAAGCCTGGGTTCACTGGAGAGCTGCCGCAGCTTGATGCATTGTGACAGTCCGACAGCACCGAGGTTTAATTCCGAAGAATGTATGACACAGAAGGAGCTGGGCTGGAGAAAGAGTGGCTCACAATCTCAGGCCTCATTCAACACATGCAACGGCAGCTTCTGCCGTATCGCTATTGATTCCTCCACATACCAGTGGAGGCTTCGCCCAAAAAATATGGCCCTGTATTCAAGCACATTCTGTAATATGTCATGGTTCCGGGCGACTCGGGCGCGAGAACGTGGCATGACCGGGGAATCAAAGTGAACGAGCCACTGGCGGCTCCAAGACTTCAATAATAGGGTTTATTAAACAAAACAGAAAGCAGTACAAACAAAACTAAAAGGGGTCAAAAACTAAAAAGGGATTAACAAAGCCTAAAGAACAAAAACCAAATTCACATTTAACACTGAGACTCTCTAATACCGCAACATCGTACACCATCAACAACAGACACACACAACACAATGAAGCACTGGGGAACTGAACTGAAACAGGAACTAAAATACTAAGGGGTAACGAGACTAACACAGGACAGGTGAGGTAAATTAACAGGGACCAGGAAAATAGGGCACAGGTGAAACTGTTAAATTCAAAGGAACAAAACAGGGAAATTAAGAACTAACCAAGGAAACCGGGAAATAGAGACCAACACTAGGGAATTACAAACAGGTAAAGACAAGCAGGGGCACAAGGAACAAAACAAAAACCCACTACAAAATCAGACAACAAATCTAGAGAAACTCACTTGAAACACTAGGGAACAAAAATGCAAAAACAGAGGAAGTGGGTTTCAAATACAGGACAAAATTCACAGGCAGCCACATGGCTCAATCCAATGAGCCATGTGATGGAGGAGAACAAAGAGCAGCACAAAGAACAGGATGACCAGCAATGCCTGCTGGCCAAACGGGGAAGGGACACAGTAGGACAACAGGGGCTTACCCTGACAGTAATATTTCACTGGTTTCAGCTCAAGCGACTCTGTGACCATGAAACAAACTAGCCATCACCCAGGGTACAGCTGGTGATCACTCACAGATCAGCCAATAATGACCCACCGGACAGGCGGCAATTACTGTCGGCATATCTAGAAATAACTCAAAACACAGCCAGCAATTACTCACAGGACATGCAGAAAGCACTCATAATACAGCCTGTGATCACTCACATTACAGTCGGCAAATGACTCACGGTGCAGAGATAAGCAGAGAAAATCCTGTGATTTTATTATGTTCTTACTGAACCTAAGTGGTCTGAACGGAAATGGGCCCAGACTGATATACCAGTTATTTACATATCTGGGTTTTTCATGTCTCGTTTGGCAGCATTATGGGCCCGTGTCTCCTATGGAAACCACTAAAGACCCTCGATAGAGCAGCAGTCATTCCAGTGACAGACTAGCCTACCAGTCAGACCCCCAGCACTGCCATCCGTCCTGAGTTCACTAACTGCAGGGGTTGTGTTGGGATGAGTAAATAAAAACAGTGACAGATACAGTGGGTGTGTCTCATGTTCTTCTGGTGGCATATCTGAGGGTGTTTCCCATCAGGGAGTGTGAGCTGATAAGACTTGTCTCTTACTTGTTCATGGACAAGGCCTGATATCCTTGTGGTTTGTACTGGCAGGCCGATAAGGAAATCCCGTAAGCTGACTGGTGTCAATGGCCTGTCTGGCTCACTCGACTCCTCCGTGTGACACATCATCCGCAGGCAAAACAAGAGCATGAAAATACATCCTGGCGAGTGTCAGGAACACAAACAGCCAAGATGTCCTGAGACACGTCTTTTTAGAAAGGGCTAATTGACGTGATGACATCAGATCCAACGACCTACCAGCACCGCATCAGAAAAGTTTGGCATTGTTATTTTTATTTTTAACTCGCAATAGTGCCACCTTCAAGCGTAATAATGCACGTGCTGCCGAACCTGCCCATCACAGAAGGTCAACGTGACCGGTCACATCAAACCTCTGTAAGTTTATGTCATCCAATCAGCACAGAAGATCGTTACATGCATCAATTTAGTTTCTTTTTATAAAACACTCTATTGTACTTCGAAAAAATTAATCTAGGCTCTGATTGGTTGCCTCTGATGGTAATAATCTTCAACCATGAAGAGTACCTCATCAGTCACTGCAGCTGGTCTGAACTTGTCGATAATATACCAATGCTTTGACAGCTAAACAAGAGCTACCATTTTCAGGCAATGCTTGTGTTGTCTTATTAGTTCTACAAAGTAACTCAGGCTTGGCACCCATGTGAACAAATATCTGCATTTTGTACTGTTATTTTAACAGTTGCAAAAGGGATGCCATATATCCATGATACAACAGCTTGCAGCACCTTATTTTTCACACATTAAAATCAGCCAAAGACAGGTTTGGAGGTGACATAAAAACTAGAATGAGAGAAGTTTTGCCCTTGCATTTTGGTGTATTTAGTTTTAAAATTTAGCGACAAGTTTTATTCCAAGTCAACCAGCAAAGTAATAATATTTTGGTGAGCTATCCAGTGCTGACAGCCCGAGGAAAACATCGCAAACAAACATTAAATATCCTTCAGATAATTAATCTCATACTGTAGGTGTCCTGCCCTATAGTTGTTAACAATGTATTTCCATGCATCATTTTTTCAAAATTGTAACTGCTTGTTTGGACACCATGACTACGAAGAGGGAGGGTGAAGGGATAGACACTGAGGAAAGGTTTGCCAATAACACAAATTTTGTGAAATGGGACGAGAATACCAAGCCCCCCCCCCCGCCCCCCCCCAGGCGCCTTTCAGCACATAGCAATGATTTTATGATTCATGCTGTATTTCTAAATTTTTAAGTAATCATGCAATTGAGTAGTACCAGCAGAAACACACTGAATGGAGACAACAAGATACTAGAGAAATATAATGAAGACCAAAGTGCTACACCATGCATCTGGGGAATAAACTGCATACCTTAATGCTTCGAGTAGATTTAACTAGGTTAAGGTGACAAGTTATGGAAACACGCGCTTGGTATTCTTTTCCACTAGGTTCCTGGGCAAGTAAGATGCATCAGCATGGATTTTGATGCAGTCTGTGGATTGATCAGGGTCTGAGGGGGGACAGAGCTGTGCCTCTGGCAGCCGGGAAAGCCAACATCAGGGCTTCAGGTTCCTCCAGGCTCTGAGAAGAAGCCAGAGAGGGAGAAAATCTGCGAATGCTAAAAGAGGCTGAGCTCGTATAGCTGCCATTCTGAATGAACTGAGATGGCCTTGTGCCGAATGCAGGCAGTCCAGAGACATGGGACTGACTACAGTGCAGGCAAAAGATTATCATAGTGTAGGGTGAGGTGAAGAGTGTGATGGAGGTTATACAGGAGAAAGGCAGGATCTGCTTACATACACTGTGAGCTGGGAGAGGTCAAGTTTCCCATGGCCTCAATGCCAAGGTACCTCTTGGTTTTTATATAATGCCACCATTGTGCTGTTAATGGTGATAATGAGTTCACAATGGGACACGGCACAAGCAGGGATGGGATGAGTTTCCACCTTGGGCAGCTTTAGTTGCAGGGCCATGAGTGCCGTTGGCCTAGAGGTTATATGAGAAGCTCAAAGGAAGCGACGATTATGTGACATAAGCAAGAGACGTTGTGTTGAGTGAAAAAGGAAAAGGACCCAGCACTTAGGTGCCGCAGAATGTCTTTGTCTAGGCTTTGGAGTACACAAAGAAAAGCTTTGGCAGGACACTTAGTGGCACCAGTCAAAGGGACATGATACGAGCCACCCAAGGGCAGTGGTGGGGACATCGGGCTCAGCCAGTGCCTGAAGATCCCCACTCCTCACAGTCTCAGATACTGCTGACGGCATCATTAAGCATGGATGCAACCCCTTTCACAATGGTGAGCTTAAGAGGAATTAGTACCGTTACAGTGCAGTGACTAGGTTTTAAACTTAAATAGGAGGCTGATTTAGGAGGTAATTTTGGGAAAGCCGTTAAGTAATAGCAGGTTCCAATGTTCAGAATGAAACAGGAGGGAGGAAATTTGTCAGATCTGGAGGAGACAGATTTGGAGGAGAGGTGAAACATGTGGGTTTGTGTGTCGCAAGGAGACAGGAAGAAGACTAGGGAAGATAGTGTGGAGCAGCGAGGAGGTGGGGGTGGGCACTGGGGAGGTTGGGGTGGGCACTGGGCCAGGAGGACAGGCGGTCAGGCAGGGCGACGCTTCTATAGGGTCAGACAGTAGAGACAAGAAGAGAAGCAGAGCAGATACCTGAGAGTGATCTTCTGCAGAATGATTATCTGCAAAATGAGCTACTGCAAAGAGTGAGGAGGTGGTGGATTGGAAAGAGGAAAACAAGAGACTTAATAATTTGGAATAAAGTCAGAGGTATAAACCAGAGAGGAAAGTTTGGTGGCTCTTAGTTCTGGACTTGGACCATTTCCATTCAGTCTCGGGGGTTTGGTTCTCTCATCCTGGTATGTGTGTTGGAGCCATGGGCATCTTTTCAAATTCAAATTCAAATAACTTTATTTGTCCCCGAGGGGCAATTCTTTGCTGGCTGTCTATAAAGAGACCATTATGTCATCAAAACAATGGAGGAGGTGGAGGAAACCAGCAAATGAGCGAAAGTTTTGTGTTGGCTGGAAATGAGTTGAAGAGGATGTCAAGCTCAACTAAAAAGCAGCTGAAGGGACCTGGAGGGTGAAGAGCAATATGAGCAGCGACAGCGGAGGCAGACGCAGACGCCAGGAGAGGCGGCTGAAGGGTACGGCAGGGAGGCGACTGCGCATCAGCTCGCACAGTGAATGACTAAAGAAACATCTGCAGGGGGTGCGAGGAGAACAAAGGGAGGTGGCTGTTCTCCAGAGTGCCGTAGCTGCGCAGTGTGTCCATGTGTCTGTAACAGTAAGAAAGTGGGAGAAAAAAGGAGGCTTTAGCTGGGATAAAAGACCAGCATTTCCACAAAAGAACCTGAAGCTGCTGGATGGAGATGCTGGAGGATAAACTACACAAAAGCTGGTCAAGCGCCAGAGGAATACCTCTCTGTGACAGCTCCCGGAAAGGTGCACTGGGACGCAAGACATAGATGGAGAGTCACACACAAAGATTCCAGTTCTTTTTCCAAATTTCCTGCTATATTGGGTCCATGGCCACACAAGAGGCTGACTTCAGTTCTCATATCACCAGTGAGCCAGCGATAAGTGAGCTCAGTGTCACGCAGCGCCAGTAAAAACAAAAAACGGCCGCTATCATTCAAACCAGTGACAGGGCAGCAAGCAACAATAATTACAAGTCATTGCAGGAGAAATTAATTCAATTACAAGATAAGATGGAGTGAAAAACTTGTAACAAGAAGTAACGGCAGAGCTGTAAAAAAGAGCGCTCGATTCTTATCCAAATTCCGCTCCCACATCGACACAAACCGCCCTAATCCTACACCCCAGGACTGATGCGAGTGATATGCAGTGTTTGGCATCCAGAGCTGAAGATAATCAACAGCGCGCACAAGCGCCACATAATCCCTGTGTCTTCTTTAATATTCTGGGAAAAAGCAGCAAAGTGAACACAGTATGGCAGCCTGCTTAAACTCCATCCTTACATCCTTGCAGGTATCTGCCACCTAGATTCTGACCCGAAGGTCAGTGTGCATGAAAGGTACAGGACACATGTGGTAGGCCTCACCCTAAGCTGCCTTTTCCTGCACGTCAGACAAACATCGTTGCTCATTTGCTTCACTGTATCTCTGCAACCTGTCCAAACATTAACAGACAAATGTCTGAGAGGGAGGGACTCCCCAACACCTCCTTTGAGTTCCTCCTTGGCCGCCGCTTTGTGAGCATTGGCCTCTGGTCTGGATCCACAGCAAACACGCAGAGAGGGGCAGCCGAATACACAGCAAGGAGGCAGGAGGAGAGAGGAGTAACTCCAGAGTCTTTCACCAAGAAAAGGAGAAACGGGAGTACAGAGAGGGGAGCAGAAAGAAGGAGGACAGACAGAGGAGCAGAGAATAATTTGAGGGAGAGATGAGAGGATAATGGAGAGAGAGAGGAAAATAATGAAAGATAAGCAGACAAGATAATAGGATAATAGAAGGAAATTGTGAGGTGTGCAGTGAAACTTCAGCATAGAGGAGCAGAGAAAGGAGGAACGGGAGATGGGGAAATCATCCCAATCAGTGTGGAAAGCATTTCAATATGCATCCATTATTAAATGATCCACAGGATTCTGGGATCGATGATGCAAAATGTGACATTTTCACCTTGATGGCACATTGTTCCAGATCGCACCGTGGGGATCACTGGGAATCCAGAACTGTACCCAGCTCCTAACTGTACACAAATGTTCCATCTGAACACAGGCTGCACCCTAGTGGTCCAACAGCCACATCACAGCCACTGGAATCATATCTTAGATATACACTATAAAAAGGTACCTCAACAGATTGCTTTCTTAAAGCTTCAGCCCCTGTCATATGCAGCATAGCACAGGCATGGGGAAGCACTTCCTGAATCCAACATACTGAATGCTTGGTTTCATTCTGGAAGATTTTCCTCATAATTAAGAAAGGCTGTTCTGAAGTCTGTTGGCAGAACGATCCCTCCCCCCCCCTCCCCCCACACTGACAGTCGGGGCACACACACTAGCAAGCTGTCGGTTGGCTAATTAATGTGCTGCAGATCAGAGTTCTGTGAAGGCAACTTCAAACGGAGGCCAGCGAACTCACTGTGGGCCACCCCCCTGGCAACCCCCGCCCAGGGACAAAACAGGAGACGAGATGCAAAAACCTAGGGGTGCAGAACACAGAAAGCATGTGATACTAACATCTCTGAGAAGAAAAGTACTGGCAAAATATGTCAGCCTGTAAACAAACATTGTTTACTGCGCGGCTGTGTCTCTGAGTTAGTGCTGCACTGCATACGTCGGTGCTATTGACTTAGAGCAGATGAGTGGGCTTGCAGTGTGACAGAGTGTATGAAAAAGATTAAGAGAAATGTATATTTAAGCGCAGAATGTCACGGAATGTGAGGCAGACTGTGGGTTAGGAATCACTGTCTGTCTGTGTCTGTCTCTGTCCTCCTGAGGAAAGCAGGTCCTTCATCTGCGGTCTTCATACAGACTCCTGGAGCCAGGGGGTCAGATGACCTTGATGAGAATAAATTTTATGAGAGGCAAAGGACATGATGAGTGAGTAGCAAGGACAGAAAGAAATATAAAAGTAAGAAATATGAAAGCAATGAATGAAAAAACTAAATGAACATAAATAAATAACTAAAAATTAACTAGGGAAATAATGACTAATCAGGATATAACTGTAACAACTCAGCATAAAGCCTTGGACCTACAAGGTTCTAAAAACCAAGTGAGGCACCTTGCAAAAAGGTAGCCAAATAAAATTATAAAACATAAACCCATATCCATTAATCAATTACAATTAATCAATCATAATCATCACCATAAGTTTTGGCAATCATGTTTCCATAAACATATTTGCACAGACCAGGAAAGCAAATGAAAAGCTTGACAATCCACAATATGTGTGTGTGCTTTTCTGTTGACAATCAGCAGTGTTGTTGTTGATCTTCCGGCTGGTTAAAATCTGTGACTTTGTCATCCAGCAGCATAGACTACTAAGGGAAAGGTTACTAGCACATCAACTTAGCGCATTAGATCTCAGGAACATAGTCTACTCTTTTGCAGTGGCTAGCATGAATCCATCTGCTTTTACCACACACTTTAACTGCTGCCTTTGTTGTTAACAGTGTCTGATATGGGCTCTCCCACTCAGCCCCAAGCGGGTCATTCTGGGGTTTCTTGATCAGTACCCACTCACCAGGTACCAGAGTGTGACCTCCGTCGACGGGATCTTCCCACACATCAGATACCTGTTGGAAGGCAGACTAGATGGCATTGGTGAGCTTAATCCAATAATCAGCCAGGCTATCACTAGCAAGGGGAACGTCTGCTTTTTTCAGATCTGTGCTGTCAGGAAAATGCATCGGACGCCCTGTGATGATCTCAAATGGGCTCAAACCAGTCTTTTTGTTGGCCGTCACTCTGATGCTGCAGAGAACGATTGGCAGTGCCTGAGGCCATGGCACTCCTTCCTGATGATATTTGGACAGCCTGTTTTTGATGTTCATCCTCTCCATTTGTCCTGAAGACTGTGAGTGATGAAGGCAGTGGAATGACCATACAAAGCCCATAAGTCGGCTGATCTCTTGAGAGACTGCTCCAGTGAAATGTGTTCCTTGGTCTGAGTCAATCTGGCATGGTAGGCCCCCGCATGGAATGTAGTCTTTGACCAGTGTCTTTGCGGTGTGTGTGGCTGTGGCTTTTCCGCAGGGAACTGCTTCCACCCACCTTGAGAACTTGTCCACAATGACAAGCACATCTGAATCATCCAAAATCATGGACAACCCCAAATGCATATCTGGAATCTGTATACACATTGGCTGACTGATTTTCTGCAATTTTGCATGCTTCAATTAGTGCTTTTAACTCAGCTTGTTATGCCGATGCGCCTTTAGGCATACTGCCACTCACAGTTACCTGCGTGTCTGTCGTTACTGCCCATCCAGCGCATCTCACACCTCCCTCAACCACTGAGGACCCATCGGTATACAACACCAGGTTGGGATTGTGCAATGGCGTTTCTTGAGTGTGGGCAGCTTCTTCCATGGCAGTTACTATTTCCAGACAGTCGTGATTGATCTCTTCCATGCACTCTGGCAACAGGGTGGCAGGGTTGTCTTTTTAATGACAATGTTGGGTGTTTCCAAGTCAGTTGACCACTTAGCCCATCGGGCTGCTGTGACTTGTGATGCTCTGTTTAGTGTCAGGAGAGTGTGGACAGTGTGTGGGCATCTCACCACCAGAGTTTGGTCCAGCACTAGGCTTGAGACAGTGATGACCGCCATCTATGTTCCCTGCATGGCTCTCAGGCATTGCCCCCATCCGAGTGCCATATTGTCCAATTTTGCCAAATAGTAGCCTATTGGTCGCTGCAGGCCACCATGATCTTGTGTTAGAACTGCTGTCACGTAGCCATTCTTCTCATAAACATTCAAGATGAAAAGCTGGTCCATGTCTGTAATTCCCAAGGCTGGAGCTTTGCACAGTGCATCTTTGAAAGTCTTCAACTGAAGTTCCTTCATCTCAACACAATCTTTGGAGTCTTTCCTGCCTTTCAGCAGATCATTGAACTATATCGGTGTAGGAATCTACCCATGTCCTGTTGTAGTTGCACGGTCCCAGGAAGGAGCGCAGACATGTTTTTAGCCCTCCCTTTTTCAAATATGGGAGCTCTTTAGCACATTTATTTATTATCTCTGGGTCTGCCATTTCATGAGTGTACACAACCCAGTAGGTGTATGTTCCATCCTCTTTTTTCTTGCCTTGACTCTTCTCAAATGAGCCAGAGGAATGGGTCAGGCTTCTTCTTCTGATGTCTCATCATTTGCAGATGTATCTACCATTACTTGAGATGCAATGCTTGAAGACACCACTGGTGGTGCTGCACTAGGATGAATCACTGATATAGTACTCACAGTCACCACTGGGGGAGCACTCAAATTTTTGCTTCTTCTTTTCACTGTGGCCTTTAATTCTTCCACCAGTGTGAGGCGCTATTCTTTCTGATCCTTCTTCTGACCTTCAGCAGGATGCAGCCGCTCTGCTGGCATGGGCGCTTGTGGAGGAGGAGGTGCAGGAGGGGCAGGTGGAAGAGCAGTCACAGGCAGGGCTGATGTTGGAGGAGGATGAATAGGTGGAGTCACCCATGTGGTTGCTCCGCCCCCCAGGGGTTTCCTGCATTCGAAGCCATTTGAAGCAGCTGATTTGTTAACAAAGCAATATGATTTTTGCTCATCTTGGCTCTGCAGTTTGCTAACTCCCTCAATAAAGCATCTCTCTCCTCTTCTGCCCTCGCACAGCATCGGCACTCGCATATGCAGCTTGCTCTTCTGCCAGCTCTCATTCTCTGTAAGACAGATTTTTATTCTTTTCACAAACAACATCAGTTAAAGCAGCAACTTGTTCATGCAAACTTTTCTGATCTCAGCCAGCATTCGTTTTTGCAATCACATCTTTCCGACGACAAATCTGACCCAGCACAACAAGTGTCCACTGCAACCGTTTTTGTCATCTCCGATGCGCTGTGCTTTTCCCCATGGTCTTCACATGTCATCCAAAGACCAAATGTACCTGAATCTGTACTGATAGCATACTTCTCACAGACACCAGCAGCTGTCGACTTCAAACACCAAGCGGTGTCCAGATATTTACTGAGGTTTTTCATCACACACTCTACATCGACATCTGGAGGCTCTATTCCTCCCTTCTCAGTAGTCGGCCTTGCAGAAACAGTAATTCTACTCCCGAATGTCCTAGATAAGGCCATGTTTGATGGAACAGCCACAGATTATGAGCTGTAAACTCTATCTATCTTTTATCCCGAACAGTAAACGGCTGTTTTTTTTCCCAAACAGTAAAACAGAAAACTCTTGCAAGAAAATGCTGTTTCTATCCCATTACAACAACAGGAAAACTTCTTTATAGTCATTTTTTTGAGCTCACAGCAAACAGAGAAATCTCACAAGTAGTTACGTTCACTTCTTCTTCATCAAACAACTCTCTGATCGGGTGTTTGAGCAGGAGAGAGGCGATTTTCAACCTTCAGCCAAAGACAGGAGGAAGATCTTACCTCTTGATTTGATCTTTATTTCCATGCTTAATTGTTGTCTTCAGTCGTCCAGCATTAATTCGTTTCTCGGCCTTGTCTTTCACCGATCCTGTTTGTGACGCCAACTGATAGATTTCTTCAGTGAAACCTCAGGTTCTTTTAGTTGAATTATGAGGCAGATTCCTTAATGTTACTTTAAGTTTATTAAGACAGAATGAAGATGTCACAGAAAGATGTTTCAAATGGCCGGTTCAGTGTTTGTCTGTGTCTGTCTTTGCCCCCACTGAGGGAAGCAGGCCCTTTATCTATGGTCTTCGTACAGACTCCTGGAGCCAGGGGGTCAGACGGCCTTGGTGTGAGTAAGTTGTATAAAAGGCAAAGAACATGATGAGCGAGTACCAAGGACAGAAAGAAATATAAAAACAAGAAATATGAAAGCTATAAACGAATGAACTAAATGAAAATCATTAAATAATTGCAATTACAATTCTCACCATATTAGCCATAGGCCGCCCTCAGCCATTCTGCGATTGGCCAAACACGATGTCAACCATTTGTGGGCAGAACAACATTTCTGACTTATCATTACAAGGGTCTTAAGTACATCAATTCACTCATTGATTGAAATTTGACCAGCAGTGAAAAGTGTTTGATGTTTTCAGTCCTCATTCCCCTAATATCTTACAACCATACAGTCAGTGAAATAACACGGCTTTCGGTTCAGTTCAGGGAATGGATTAGTTTGGTCCATTATAACTACTTTTTAATATAGGTGCATTTTCTCTTAAGCATTCACTTACGAATGTTTATTGCCGCTTTTAATCTGACAGTCCTTGTGCGTGTTGAGATTAATTAGCACTGCAGAGACTAATCATTTCAATTAAGGGAGCACTAAGGCTCCTCTCATTTCATACATAGTGAATGCCTGCTCCTTTTCATTGCTTACTTTCATAGTGAGAAAACATTGCATGGGATGACTTAATATTCATTACAATGTGGTGTCACACTGCCATCTGCTGGACAGAGGCATCCCCTCTTAGCTGGAGCTTGAAGTCGCCAGCCTTTCTTGTTTATCGCAAGTTTTCCAGTGGCAGAATTGCTATGGTGTCTTTCAGCTTTCAATGGAAGGATTTAAACCAGCCAGGGTTGAGCAGAATCTTTGGGTGGCAGCAGGTGAATGGCTGACTGGAACTGCACTTTCAGGGGGTGGTGTGTGGTGCAGCAGGTTATGCCTCTATGCACGTGATCAGATGGTTTTTCGTAAAATTCCAGAGCTCTGTAGAATATCCACATCTTAACCTCAAACACCCAAAAATGCTCCCGGGGCTTTGGGTGGGTGACCAGACCTGTGCCGCTGTCACCATTATCCATGTGCAAATGCAAAACCGAAAGCAGGATGGCACATGTGGAAAATGCACCAGTTCTTGTATTTGGACAAATGGGAAAATCGAGTTTCGTTTCTTATCAGGGCCTGGTGGAACCTACAATACTTAAAAGAAAATCTCACAAATTGTGCTGGAAAATATGGCAAATGGCAATCCCTCCTTGTTAAGGGTATTAAGGTATCATAGAAGGGGTGTCAAGAGCAGAATACTTCTGTATTAAAAAACTGGACTGAAAGTTATGTATTCTAAAAAATCTTGTTTCATTTAAACTGAAACAAGTCCCTGCAAGACACAGCGAGCTCCATTTTACACTGGCCACAAGGGGTCAGTGTAAGGTTACAAATATGCACACTACAGTACTGCGTCCACAGAATTGTTTCTCTTCCAATAAACTTTCATCAAGGCAAGGTCTTTGAAACGTCCATTGCCTCTTGGAGAGAGAGTACTGATGACCAGATGGGGAGAGGTTTTTATGTGGATCTGGATTCTCTAGAATTACTTTTTTTGGATCAGCAATCACACTGCTACACAGAGACACACGTGATGCACACCGCAAAACACACAGAGACACATGTGATGCACACCGCAAAACACACAGAGACACATGTGATGCACACCGCAAAACACACACAGACACATGTGATGCACACTGTGCCTGAGACACTCCACACACCACTGGACAGGCTGAAGCAAGCAAAACAGCGGCGGAAGCAGAAGGACCCTCCCTCACATGAAGCTGCGAAAGCTACAACGCTACCAAACGAGTGTCCGAGGCTTCAAACGCATGCACGTGTGGGAGCTGAAGCTGAAAGCGGTCAGCAGGAGGAGCCACACAACTGGGAGATGGATGCTTCGCATTCATGTTCCTTCTACATTATCAACACCTTCCCACTCTTGAAAGCTGGGATCAGCATGAATGCACTTCCTAGTTCCGCTCATCAGAAGCAGACTTTCTGACTAGGTGCGTAAGGTTTTTTGTTTTTACTGACAGCGACGATAAGGCCAACCGAACGTTTTTGGGAAGTTTCTTCTGAGGTATGAGGCCAAAATGACCCTCAGTTGACTCATGTAATGGCATCCAGGTACGTCAATGAGTAGCGTGCTTCACATTTTGAAGACCAGCAGACTGCGGCGAAGTGGAGGAGGAATTCAGTTTCAGGGTCAGGTTCAGGTTAATATAATGAGACATTTCCTCTCCTGCCTTCTGCAGGCTGTCAATTTGCAGCACCTTAACAAAGATGAGTAAGTATCAGAACCAGACAAGAATGACAACAGTAACATCGGGCATTAGACAGTAACACCACACAATAAACACTGAACAACAAATAACACAAAATAACAGAATGTCCTGTCACAGAAAGGGTGCTGCTGCTGCAGAAATGGCGCCTCACTAAACCCAACCCTAACCCATGTTCACTCTCAAGCAGCTACACTGTGGTGTACCTGCCCATGGAGATGCATTCCCATCATCTTCTCCACATGAAAGGTTCCTAAACATATGCAGTTAAGGGGAGATTGCAGCTGATCTTCAGGCCTGGGAGAGTCCTGGCCCAGACGACGCAGAAGCATAAGACAGGAAGAACTTGGGAAGATGTTCAGGGAAGCGAGTGAGCAGGATGTCCTCCTGGTGGTAGAGTACCCTCAGCTGCCCAGGACTCCCCCCCCCCCATGGACCCATCCACACTGCAGCTTGCAGTGGGCCCCCGAGCTTTATGGCGTACATATACGCCTGTGTGTTCCGGAGCTTTCTCTGAGAGAGGCATACAAACAGACAGTAATAATCCACGGTGAAGGGTGCCATTCTTTTCTGGCAGCCAGGGCAGCTCGACACACTGACAGCCCTGACACTCAGCTGCCAAAACAAACCACTCCTTTGATTTTATTTTTTCTCTCCAAATAACCTAATAATGAGAGAGACAGGGAGGGAGGGATGGGGGGGATTAAGAGAGAGAGGGGAAAGACAAATGCGCGGACTGGAGCGGCACGGCGGGGGGATGCATCACCGTCGTGAGCGGTTCTGACAGCCGTAGGCAGGATCGGGCCCGGTTTGCCTGCCCCCCCCCCACCCCCCACTGCCAGCTCCGGACGCACTCCTTTCATCAGCTGACACGGCTCCAGATGTTACAGCATGATAACAGCCCCCCCCCACACACACACACACCCCGGCTACTATTACTTGTATGGAGAGAGAGAAAAAAAAAGAAATCAAATACACTATGATGGCCGTGGCCATCAATAAAAAGAGGGCGGTTTATCCAGCGCCAGTAGCAAATAGCTGCAGCGCACTTCCTGGGCTCATTCCTCTCTGTCATAATCGGTTTACTCCATAACTGCCTCTCCGACAGCATCATTAGCCGGCGATAATGACATTATTCGGCGAGGGCCCTGCCGTATCAGCTACCCGCCCGCGCTCACAGCCATTTCCACGGCCCAACATACACAATTTTTCGGCCGATATCACTAGTTTGAGATCGCAATTACAGTTATTACCAGTGTCGTCATTGCTTAAAAATATCATTAATATACTTTTTTTCAGGGGTGGGAGTAGTTGGACTAATCTCTAAATGGCACAGATCAGATCTGATATTTGATCTCATTTACACTAATGATTTAAATTTTTTCGCTGGCCTAGAATGATCGCATTTTGCATGTCCAATAAACAGGTCTATGCATGAAATACAGGCACCCAAGGGCATTTCAGCAGCCGGAGGCAAGCTTCACATTCATGTCATCTTTGTTTTCACAGCAATCGCAAAGTTTCAGGTGGCTAGAACTGACCGAGGAGAACAGGAACAGACTGACATGACGATGAACAGTGAAATGAGTCCTGTGCTTAATCACTGCGTACCTGTATGGAGCTTATGCAATATCAACAAGCTGCATGTCCTTGCCAGGCCATATAGAATCTACGACTACAATGAGTGACTCCTTGTGTCACATCAGCCTAGACGGTGAACAGGCCAGTGACGGAGGCATTTCAGCAAGACAGTCTTAACCACAAGACTAGCCGAGTCTTTACAGAAAACCTCTCCAACAACCGTATCTTCAGAGCGAGCAAGCCGCAAAAGGGAAGGCGGTGTCCCAGCCGTGGGTCCTGACGGCTGTATCAGGGAGTCATCAGTGGAGTTAAAGCGAAGGCTGAGAGGAGGCAAAACCCACCGTGACGAACATGGCTTCTCATGCACACAGCAGATAAGCGCAGAAGAACAGCTGTTTGACAGGCCTGAATAATGGCCAAATCAGGCAGAAGGTGCATATTGTCACATTTAAAGGCGTGTTTGTGAGCAGCTCAATACTTTACAGAGTTTAATTACGGCAAATATTGTTCTGGTTGTTATGGAGAAGCGTGTTCTTGTTTTTGTTTTGAGTATGGCGTTTCAGGGTGAAAATTCAGCTGGGGAAGTGAGTAAGAGCGAATTTATCGGTGTCTCAGTTTATCTGTGATTCTTGTGACAGCCATGTCCACAGGCCCCCAGAGAGCGAGGGAAGAGAGAAGAGTACTGCTGATGGGGGGAGCAATAGAGGGAAGGGGAGAAACCAATTGACTTCAGGAACAGCTGTGTCGTGAAGTCTGGGAATGATCTGGTTCTGTACTTGGTCTTCAGCACTGGTGGACCTGAGGAGGGCGTGCATGAGTACGGAGACAGCACTGAGGATCACAGCTCAACCTCCAAGAAGGCACACAGACGGACCTGGCCCGGGATCACCCAAACGCTTCATCTGTTCAAAGAAAGAAAGGCAAAAGTACATGAGTTCATCAAGTCAAGCCGCATGTCATTACAAAGATCTCATTCATGATCAAGATACATGAATTATGATAATTCACAATGGAGAAGCAATTCAATAACAATAATTAAAATTGTCCTCACTGATCTATTTATTTTCACACAGACTGCACAAGGCCTACAATTTCAGAGTACCTCAGCATCCCATGGATCACTTCACATTTATTGCGTTATATTTAGTTTATAAGTACAGGATCAACACCAAGCAAAACAGCACAAGGAACAAGTTAAGTCAAAGGGGAAATCACGTGGCTTCTGAAAACCCAAGAAAAAACATATGTAAAAAATTTCAACTAAAATTGTTCACATACTTGATGATATCTTTTGTTCCAATCTACTTTAGCATCAAGTGCAATGTTATAGAGGTAACTGGAGACAAAATGGGCTTTATCTCTAAAAGGTAGAGGAAGATTAAAATGTTTGGGTCCAGGGCTGCTATCGCTAGCGATGTGGAGCACGTCTATGTGACACTTATTTAAAAAATGTGACGGAGGAGTTCAACTGCTTTGTAGAGAACATATCCACAGCCAGAGGGAAGACCAGGAAGCTGTTTCAAATGCAAAGAAGGACAGGCTAGTCAGGCCAGCAAGGCACGCCGCTTGACAGTGAAGAGGATCCCCTTTTGGGTTTCTCAGCCTGGCATTCTGAGTTAAATCACAGAACTGATCATTGTCATTTCCAGTGAAGGTCTAAACCAGGGCCCAATGAGCAGGGCTCTTACAGGCAGCCCTTGTCAGCACACAATCTGCCCTCTCCTCTTTGGCTTCCCTAAACCCTAAGAGTCATCTTGCCTCCATCACTGCCCTCACTGCTCAGCATACCTCGCCTGAACTCGGCCCTCTCTTGCAGAAAAGCACTCGCTCGCCTTTTCCTGTGGGTGGAACAATCTGAACTTTAGACCCAAAGTATCAACTGATATTATCTCAGTTTCTTCCTCCTCACGTCAGCATAAATGCTATCTCTTCTCTTTTCTAGTCATCATCATCTCACACACAGGAGTGTACACGCTTTTTTTTCAAACGAGGTCAGATAATCACATGCTTCCTTACTGGACAGAGTTTTTATAGCTTTCTCACTTGGAATGAAAAACTAAAAGGTATGCAAACTATGATTCTCAAAGCCCACGATGAAGCTTTCTGTTTAGGCTGCACTCAAACCCATTATGGATCCAAAAACAATCACCAAGATGTTTGTCCTGGAATAACATGTGGAAAAAATAGCGCTAAACGTCCAAAGTTGAAGGTGTTCAAACCATGCAGAGAACTTCATCCTGGTGCAGTACCATATAGATATTTTTATTTATAGTGCTTATTGTCTTCTTCAATTGTATATTCCTCTACAATGCTGTTCCAAAACAGCTCCCATGTCTGCATACCTCAAAGCTGTTGATGTCTGTATGCGACGCACATCAAAACCTCAACATGTCTCAGGAGGAGTCAAAACAATTCTTGTGTACATAGTGCTGTGGATCAGATCTTTGTCTTTGCCCAGGCCCACCGAGCCACGCGCTTTGATCCCCCAGCAGCGTCTCCCCGCCTCGTCGCCTCACCTCCTCCAGGCAGCGTCTCCCCACCTCCCCGCCTCCCAGTAGTGTCCCAGCGCCTTGCTCTCATTGCCTCCCCGACTGCTTTGACCAAATGCTCTTTGATAAGCTGGACACCTTGGTGCCCGTTCCTGACTGGGAAAACAAAACCAGCCAACTGAAAGCAGGGGGGACGAGGGAAAAAAGACACCCGTTTGTCCTCTGATGTCTATTTGTCCTACAGTAGTGCTCCTGGCTGATCTGAACTCTATGCATCATATCACACCTACTGTGGCTTACACCTCCACACTTTCACACTCTGTCTGCAAATACGGCTTTCATTTGGGAATGATTTGGTACGTGCGTGATAAATAGCCCATAGGGCATCAAAGAAAACAGCTATTACAGGTCTAAAAGACGGGAAACCTGCATCCCTCGAAATGGCTCTCAACACATTACGACAAAGTGCTTATCATGCTGCTGAAACCGGCAGCTTATCAAGCATGATAAAAACCACAAGAACTGAAAGTGAAGTTTGAAAAACTCCATGGGCCAAAACAGAACGACTGCAAAAATCTCACACAGGCCTGCAGCAAGAAACCAAAAATGCTTATTTTCCTGGTTGCCAATGTATAGCAACTGCACATTGACCCCCAATGAGCCATCCACACATTCTGGTAGCTCCAGTAATGCGAGGTTTACTTTGCACGGGGCTCTGATCTGGAGATAACCTGAGGGCTGTGGTAACACATAAACAGACAGCCTACCACTGCAACACACACCAACCCAAGCTAAACCTGTACTACTCCAACTACACATCAACATTACAACATTACATTCAGACTACTGAATGTACTCCATCTGCTCAAACCACACTAGAACATCTGTAAACCAGACTAAAATAAAATGGTAACTGCAATCCCACCGACTGTCACTAATGGTGCTTTTCCACTGCCACCAGGAACTGAGCCGAACCTGAATCATATCGCTACCTGGTTTTCCATTGCAAAGTATGCGAGCTGTACCCAACAGGTACTTCATCTACTGGTTATTAGTATTACGACGCTTTTGGCCAATCAGACCTAATTGGTTGAAAGCACAGAGATACTACTGACCTGCGTCAATAAGTGTGAATTACCTAAAGGAAAATAGGTATATTCTATATCTTTATTAGTAGTAGTATCGCACATATTGATGTATTAATGCATTCCAGATAATTGGAAACTTGAATATTTCCAACCTCCTATTTAAAGTACTATAACAGCTGAACAGAATGGATTCGTAATGCAGATTTACACAAGCAAGTGCTAATTCCACTAGCGTTTGACAGGTAACATAACACAGTGATTCTCACAGATCTAGCAGAAATTAGTACATAGTAAAAAAAACAAAAACAAAAAAGAAAAACATTGCACATAATAAATCATGATGTACACCGTGTGGTCAACATATATGCATCTCTTCAGTTTTACGTCACTATTACTCTCCAAATCCGGCAACACCTTTACCAAGCCTTCTGCAGGGAAAACTAAAGCAAACTGGAACCACACTGTAACTAATCTCTTTGTTGTATGGATAGGTTCCTATATGCCAGTGGAAAAGTGCCCAAAGGCAGAGGGACACTGACTCTGGGACTGTGCACATAGAATAAGCCCAACATGATCACTCACCCTCAGTAAATGCACAAAATGAAGCCCCTCCTCCCCAACCTGACTGGATGGCACAAAGACAGACCTCTGACAGACCCCAGATCAGCGTCTGGCACAAAGACAGACCTCTGACAGACCCCAGATTAGCCTCTGGCACAAAGACAAATCCCTGACAGACCCCAGATCAGCCTATGGCATGAAGACAGACCCCCAACAGACTCCAGATCAGCCTCTGGCGTGAAAACAGACCTCCAAGGCATCCCAGATCAGCCTCTGGCTCAAAGACAGACCCCCGACAGACCCCACATCAGCCTCTGGCACAAAGACAGACCTACAACAGACCCCAGATCAACCTCTGGCGTAAAGACAAACCTCCAAAGGACCCCAGATTAGCCTTTGGCTCAAAGACAGACCCCTGACAGACCCCACATCAACCTTTGGCTTGAAGACAGACCCCTAACAGACCCCAGATCAGCCTCTGAAATGAAGACAGATGCCAAATAGACCCCACATCAACTACTGGCATGAAGACAGACCTCCAACAGACCCAAGATCAGCCTCTAGCATGAAGACAGACCTCCAACAGACCCAAGATCAGCCTCTAGCATGAAGGCAAACCCCCAACAGACCCTAGATCAGCCTCTGGCACGAAGTGGAACTGAGTCAGTTCAGTACAACAGATAGCGGTAAAGACAGAGGTGCTTTGTGGGCATTTTATACCCATAATAAAATGCAATATATTACCACTAAAAGAAGACAAGAATTCATTTTAAAGATAATAACAAGAGAAGGAAACCTGAGGTGTAGCAGGGCACTTGTGTTTGTGGAAAACGTTCCCAGCGGTTAACTGGCGGAGCTGACAAAGGAAGCAGAGTCAGGGCTGGGATGTAAAGCAGGCCGCTGAGTGACACCTGCAGCTTTGTGACACTGCAGCCACACTGCTGCCCATTGTTTACCCGCCTGAAAATGGCTAAAGGTCACATCTATTTTCTCCCATCAGCCCCAGTTCCATTCCCTGCATCCGAAAATCAAAACAAAGGAGGGGGCCAGCTGGAATTAAAACCATATAATAACGGCTGCAGCGATCACTCAGGCCTGATAAGAATGGAGTTGTGTGTGTTTTTGGGTGCTTGGGGGAGGGGGACTGGGTATGGGGGTGATGCGTGTATTCAACTCTATACTCATTCCTCTTATGCTAATACAGCCAATTTCCTCCTTTATTTCATTTCTGCGATGTGTGATAAGGTTTCCACGGCGACCGTCTCTTCTCCAGGCGGATGTGAGCTCCCGTGTGATGGAGATGTGTAACTCCATGGGAGTAGTGGGGAATGAATAATTTAGGAGTCCAGCGACCTAGAGATAAGAGCCCTAACAGAGAGATAAGGAGGAGCATGGCCCTTCGCTGCCTTATTCAGAGTTTCACCCCCATAAGTGACCCTAGAAGGTCAAGGGCATGATGGCTTATTTAAGCAGAAGGGTGGTGGTGCAGTGAAAGGCATGGAAAAACAGCATCCCTTACATTTGAACAACCCACTTTACTATAACATAAAAACACATTCTTTGCAGTTTTCTTCAGGTAATTAAAAGACGGCATGCCCAAGGGGGGGGGGGGGGATGTAGGGGGCACACGTCCCGTGTGACGCAGAAGCTGCTCCGGGTTGACCCTCGCAGCCCAGCGGCACTGCAGCAGTATCCCAGGGTCACGCTCTGTGATGCCCGCCCAGGCAGCCGCAGGCACGCACAGACACGTGAGCCGTGACCCAGTCACCCCCCGGACGCACCCACGCCCTCATTACAAAAGGAGCAGAACCTGAAGCGGAGAAGGAACGCAGAACGAAAACATGTGATTCTCAGGACCTAGCCAGAGCAGCCGAACAGGGCGCCCACATTGGCAGCAGCAGGCCAACCGTGAAGGCTGCACAGCACTGGCGCCACACGGCTCCCCCCCCCCCCACAAACATAGCTTTGTCTTCCTAGGCGTATGCATGTGGGTAAAGAAAATGCATCTCGGCCACAAGCTGCACACGTCCTGCTTCTGTAAACAAGAGACTACAGGCCCCTGTACAAAAGGTGCAACAGCGGCGCTCCTTCGACCTGCAGCTGGGATGGTTAAAGGAGTCCTGACCTTTAATAACTCTGTAGAGTTACCCGCTGCAGAGTCTTGCAATCTGTTTACACTGATGCAAATTTACATGCAGAACTTCAATGTACCACAAAGGTCTGAGTCACGGCTTTGATCTAAAATCTGATAATAGTTAATAACACCATTAGTCACTACTCAACACTGTAAAATAAATACATATGTGTGCTAATAAACATTGCCTCCCCATTCAGTGTTTTACAGAAAACAACAAATGACCTTTGCGCATTGGACTGAGCATGTGCCCTGTGTTAGACTGGCATTCCATGCAGCATATATCCCTGCCTTGTGCGCTGTGCGGAACCCACCAGCTGGACCAATGTAAATAGTTGGAAGATGGATGGATGGAAACAATCACTCTGAATTCAGAACATGGCTCACATCTGCACATAGGCCACAAAGATTAAGACCCAGATCAGCTTCCACCTGCTAGGGTATCCAGGTGGGCAGAATGTGTGCCACCATCAGGGAGAGATCCAGAAGGACCCATTTACATCAGGTGTGCCCAGATATTTCGCATTTCATTCGGACGCCGATGATGGGAGCCGTCTGCTTGACATGCGGTTTGGAAATGCCTTCTGCTGTCCCTGCTGTCACTCTCCTCTCATACAGATGCTCTCACGCAGATCCTCTCTGACTGCTACACACAGGCTACATTAATATTCAGTTACTTAGGAAAATTCACAAATACACCCAAAAGTCATGAAAAGGCAAAAAAATGCTATTTCAGAAAATATTCACATTTGTTTAATCCAATTGACCAATAATGTTCACAAACTGAGAAAAACAATACATAACATATTGTCATTAAGCATGTTTATATTAAGTTAAAGAATAAAAACATGCAACACCAACCCTGTTGCTTACATAACAATGAAAACACAAAATATATAAAAAAAATACGCATTTGGTCACTCTTGCCGATTATCGACGTTGTTGGTCGCTGCTATACTATAGCATAACAGTAGGTGGCAATAAATGCATAGTGGTAAAGAGAAAAATGCTTCAAATTGCATTGAGTATGAGATTACAATGAACAACCACAGAGGGGAACAGTACAAACAAACACAGATACCCTGGATTAGTGCGCAAATACAATAATACTGTTACAGTCTAAAATAGCATTACGATAACTCGGCAGGTTAATAGCAAGACACTAAACATCAAAACCGCAAGTCAAAAAGTATCCGAATAAAACATATTTGATTATCTGAGATAGTTCACTGTTACTGATGATAATCTCATGTAGATAGCGGAATACCATAAAACATAAATATAGTCCTGGAAACGAGCACTGCCATTAATTAAAAACCTGTAATTAATGACTATAATTACATTAAGGATTATTATAGACGTATCGATAAAAAAAAAATTGAAATTATTATAATACTGTAAATATGCGTATACATACACAATTCATCGTCAAAAATAGTAATTGGTATTTCAGATAGTAAAGTAGATTTTATTTTAACTAAAACCTGCAATTATTGCACTGCAAATGCTGATGCGCTGTGCTCCACGTTTGCTACAGTATAAAACTACACAACATACGGCAAAAACGCGTAAGGTATAAACGTTATATAATGTACTCGAATCCTGTTTTAAATAATTCATTTTAAACCCTGTTTATATTTGTGTATTTTAAAATGGCGTACTTCCTTTCAGGTGCAACCAAAAAAGACCAGGTACAAATCACAGGAAACGACAAATGTCAAACTGTTATTATGTGTGTGTATTGTGTATATGAGACAAAATATATATCGGCCAAAATAAACTTGTTAGAATATTTCTGCATGAAATGCGTGATAATATTCGATGTATAGAAGTTCAATTTTATTGGCCACTACGTTAATATAGTTTTATGTCTTTGTACGCAGAAGAGCAGAGTGTTGAAATGTGTTTTGTTTATTTCAGCAAAAACGCGCAGATTTATCTGATGTGGAGTTCCTCTTGATGGCCATTTCCCAGTACTGAAGCTCTAGAGATAAGTGACTGAGCCCGCCTGTGGTCAGCGAGCTCCGCGCTGGCGCCCTTCAGCAAATTCAGCGCTCAGCTAGAGATCGGCAAACTTCCGCCGCACGCTCAAAGCACTAACCAGTCATCCCACTCTCTATCAAAAATAAATAACAATAAAACAGAATAGAATCAAAGAATGAAAAGTTTGCCAGCAATGCGGAGTTTTAGATTACAGTTAAATCGAGAAAAGGGAGATCAGCCGGCTGTTCGCCCACTCCCCTCCCGCCACAGTTGGTTAATATTTCACTGGCGAGAATACCGCCAACAAACTGCATTTCACTCCATGAAAATGGAGGCAATCTCGCTCAGTGAAGTAGAACAATAATTAGAATGGAGATTAAATAAAAATAATTAGAAAAAGTTCATCTAGTTTTGATGTATTAATTATTCAGTCCCCGCTTTATTCCAAGTCTAATTATCTGCTTCACTGAAAACGCCAAGGTTCCTGTGACTCATAAAAATTACATTCGTGTAATTATGTCAGCAATTTGGGAAGTAGTCGGCTAAGCAGGGAGTCAGCTTCATTCCCAGTGTAAAATAAGTAACTTCTAACTACTTATAACTTAGACGTTAATGCGGCCCTCTTAAAGCCAGCAGTGAAAAAATAAAACTCAAACTGAGATTATTGACTAGCCTATGAAGAAGCTTTCTCCTCCGCGATTTTCTCCAGCATTTACCCCTTCAAACCGCCATACCTCTGTTGACAATGAAAACAAGAAGAGTTTTATCCATGGCTGGTCAGTAGATAATCATTTGCATATAAATGGAAATATTTATTGTCAGAAAAAAAGAGACGAAAGATGAAGAATACTTCTTTTTCTCCCCCAAAAAACTCAAGCCCAGCACCGCTATCTGTGCGTTATAAATCAAGGAGTTCGAAATAAGAGAAGAAAATGATTAAGGACTCAATTTCAATATGCTGACGTGTGGTAAAATGTATTATCAGAAGACTGTTTGCAAGCGCCTGGTGAATGAGCAGACAATCATAAAGCAAAAAGACGGACGAGATGCGGCCTGTCAAAATAGTGATGGATTTGTCCTGTTCAAACCCAAACTTCAGATATCTGAGAGGGTTAGTGTGGATGCAGATTTTAAAGTGATTCGAAACTTTTCTACAGGCAAGGTCTCGCTGAGGACGTTCGCAGTAGCCGATACGACTGTATTATTTTGTGCGATAGGGTATTTTCAGAGAGAACGCGCGGGAGGAACCTTATTCGCTCTACGGTGAATCATAGCAATCATAACGTGAAAAACACGCATAATGTTACGGACGTTCGTAGAGGAAAATAATTTTCTTAATCTCACTTTTTTGGGTACATTGCCTGCACACTTTGCGTGTAGGTATTTAAAGTAAAACAAAGTCATAAATCGCCTTTTACTGCGCGCTTAAGTCATGTACGATTGATCTTTTGCTTAGATTGCGTTTTTTAAAAATATATTTTTCGGAGACTCGTTTCTGGAATTTCTTTCGAATACAGGTAAACTGTCCTGTTTCGGCATGTCTGTGCGTCTCCGCAAAGAGCCACGTATCAGTTCATAGAGAAGTTGGAGCGAGAGAAGGACGGGAAGCACCGCACGCACCCAGCACGCGCTGTGTAAATGATCTTGTCAGCTGCCAGCCTCAGACTCGGATATGAAAAGAAAATCATTAGAGGTCACATCATTGCGACATACGTTTAATGATTCAAGGATTCCGTTTTATTATATGCTTTATTGTCATAAGTACAGTGTACAGAGTACATTGACATTCTTACTTGAATGCTTCTTTAAAGACTAGATCAGTGCAACATTACAGTAACCTACATTAAATAAACAGACAATAAACAAATAATGTATGCTATCGACAGAGTGACCATAAGAGTGCAGGTGTGAAGTGATTTTTAAAGTCTGTAGCATGTGTATTGTATGGTAGCTACATTATAACGAACATAAGTTTGTTGATCACGCTGTTAGTATATATTGTACATTATATTGCACATAGTGAGCATTATTATGAATGCACGTGGTAACAACCTGTATATGTCGCAGCCATAATGTCCTCATTTTATACGACCGTGACATTGGCAAAGTATCAGGCGTACAAATGAACGGTTCCGTCCACTTATTTCTAAGTGACTGTCAGATCAGACACAGGGACACGTGACCTGCAATATGAATAAAGTTTCCAAAGGATGAGTTCCTAGAACAGTGGGCCAATAGATATTCTCACTCTAATCACGGAACTACCAGCACCCAGATACTTTAGCAGTCCTTAGACGGTTTCTGTGCACATCTGAAAAAGTGACGCCCTCCACAGACTGAAGGCTGTGATTAAAGCACTCCTGGAGGGAACTGGCAGCACGGGGGAGCGATCAAAATCTGGACCTGCCGCTCCCCCACTTGGAGCGGACCCCGGGGCGGCGGACCGTAAACGAAAATTGGCCAGAAGGGCGCTAACCGGCCAAGCAAGGCGCAGAGTGGGGTTACACTTGACAGAATTGTGATTTCTATACTGTTGATGCAGCCCTGACCACAGGGCCCCAAATAGCCAGGGTCCAGCTGACATTTTACCAGCAGCAGGGAAGCTGCAGAACTGGATCAGTAATCAAAAAAGCTACAACATAAAATCTGAAATTGAATTTGTATGTATAACTGTGGAGCTCTAGTAAACTAAATTCAGTGAATTTCGTGCTGCATTTAAAGTTACATTAACTGTGAATGGATGAATGCATGTATCAATGAAGGCATGGATGGATGGATGATGGATAAATGTTCCTGACTGGCCTATTGTGAATAGGAATATGTGTAGAAATAGAGAAGGTGACTGACCCTTTATACTACACAGTCTGAGAGCAGGGCGACAGCTATGGCAATCATGAGTAACCACTTGATTAAATTAGACTTCTTGGATGCAGGTTTCTTGTAAGATGACAATAGATTTAATTATAAGCTAAGAGAGTTGCTCCTCCTACAGGTTACAGGAGGTTACAGGAGACACGGAGCCTAATGCACTCTGCAGTTTGCACCGGGACTGACGGCACCCCTCTTTTTTGGCCAGACTGGATTTGTGGAACCCCAACTGGGTCGTTTCTGGTGAAGAAACGTAATCAAGGCCCAAAACTGCAGTCATGGCAACGACTGGGACTTTTATGTTGGGGTTGGATGTGGTGGTCTGTCCGAAGACCAGCCAATAAGCTGTGAGAGGTGGATGTTCTGCCCAGCCAATAAAGGCAGACGGTATAGTGGACGCAGCGTGGAGTTGCTGTACTGTATTTGATCTTGTACATCTGCAATCACCACGTATTCCTAGTGAACCATTCACATTTTCAAGTAAGAGCTTCGCCAGCCTTGACTCCCATAAACAATTAGAATATTATTGATATTTTCTTATTGATACAGAAAAGTGAACATTTCATCTCTGACTTAAGCACATCAAAGACATTCTCTCCAATTTACCATCACTGCAGAAGAAGCTGAAACGGAAATGTGCAGAACGTGCGCTGAAGCTGTTACTGTGAGCAGCCTTTTTGTGAAACACTGGACATGCTTGTGTACATTTACATACCTTAATTCATGTTTTTTTTTTGCCTTGTACATGTAACATATTGGAAATTCTGAGTAAGGAAGGAAGGCAGAAAATGGCTGAAAGCGAGAAGAACAGAAGCCTGGAGAGAGCGATGCGGACTGTGGACCTAGGAAGACACGTCGAAAGCTGAGTCAGATTTTGGCAGCGATTGAGACTGGCTGCGTCATTCCATTCTGCACTGTGTGTTTTAGAGAGGATGGCCTTGGTTTATCAGCATTGAAAACAGCCGTCAGAAGTGGAGATGACTATGGAAAGACAACAATGTCTGCCTCAACAGAGCAAGAGGCAAGATGCGAGTAGAGAGGGCTGGGAAACTGAGGGGGGGCGAGAGAGCACTGCCCATTTCCGGCTCCCCTCCCAGTGACCCGCACTTCTCGGAGCTGAAATCTTACTGCACATCCATCATTTATCATTTCACAGATGCAGTGTGGCAGTGATATCTCAGTTCTGCATTCCCCGGCTTGCTCTGTTTCACTGAGCGGTTAGCGGTCAGAATTTATCAATTCAGTTTCACTATACATTACTATAGTTGACGGAGAAAATGTATGATGTGACATGCTACAAAACCAAAAGCCTGGTACTACCATGCCTGAAATACCATGAGACAGCCAAGGAGTTTAACTCATGATCAAACTGGACCATGGGAGCCATTGAGGAACGCACTCATTTTACTGCAGACCCCAGTTTCTGTGCATGAAAAGCAGGGTTGGGACTTACATGCAGATCCTGTTCTGCAAGAAAATCAGGTGATAAACTATGATTATCTGTATTAATTTCAACAAAACACTAGTTCTTTTTCAAAAAGGCAAACTGCTAAAAACTCAAATTTAGCCCATATTAGGCTTGCAGCCTTTCACATTTAAGTTTATTAGGATCTACCAGTTGACGTATTAATCTCCCGAGGCATTTAATCAGAATTTCATAGAGTACAATTAGCTCGTCATACCATTACGCATAAATGTATTTTCTGTCAAAGCTCCGAAAGCCAACTTGTAAGTCACACTGAATTCGCATATTTCAAATATGCACAATGAACTGAAATGCTTGAAAGCCAAATGGAAACCTTCAAAGCAGCCTTTTTATGTTTGCCATATTCATTTTACAGTTTGCTTAATCAGGTGACTGACAGCGGATTCACGACTGTGAGTGAATTGATTAACGTGTCAAATCAGTGCTTGTGTTCTCCATTTTACAGCTTAGCATTATCATACATTTGATGAAATAGAAAATAAATGACTGCAGATGCTTCAGTGATTGGAATTACTGTTTCTGTGTTAATAGGTTTGTATGTGATGGGGGGTACTTTTTTTCTGTTACGGTCGTCTCATTTATCCTTGATTGAAGTCAAACATCACTAGCCTGGAGCTTGTAGAAAACCTGGACATTACTTATGTAGAACAGACACACAGACGTTTGTCATTCCCAACCAAGATTTCTCATTTCCCCATGTGCGGCCAAATGTGGAGCCCAAGACATACAAAAGGTGCCTTCATAACTGCCCATCACTGAAGACCATTCATTAAGGGGTTTTAATGGAAAGTGACATGATGAGATAGTCGGGCCTGTGATTGCAGATGAGCACATATCATGTTACCAGTTTTGCTCTTTTGTCATTTTTCATGGAAAAGTACAATGCAGATAAGTATAAGAAAGTAGAATCCAGCCAACTGGTCAAACTAAGGCTGCTGTTATCACCAAGCCCACAAGGTGACACACAATAAGGGACAGTCACTCGATCAGCGATGGGAGGCGTGGGCGACAGGACGTACCGCAGGGCCTCTTGCTGTCAGTGATGACCTCAGCATCCTCCGCATGTCAGACATCTTGTTTAAAAAAACAACTTCAAAGTGTAGGGCAGATACTGCGAGAACATGAGAGACCAGCCCGCATGCGGAATGCCTCCCCACCCCTCAGCATCAGCACATCAGCTGCTGGGGGTCCTTGTCAAGCTCGTTACTGCACCAGGCCGTCTAACCTGCTCCTGGGCTTCGATACTGAATGTGCCCAGGCTACACCTTCTGCTAGAGGCTGAAACTCAACACCCTTGCCAGAGATGGCTGAGAGACCTACAGGGATAGGGGACAAAATATTTCTGCCTCGCTGGGATTAGGGATGCACTTAAAACCCATCAGTGCCAGTTATTTTGCTAAGTGGTGACATAATCACATTGACAGGGGTATTCCTCTGGGGGGCTGTACCCCTGCACAGCTCTGCTATAGAGTTTGCCTGTTACTGAATCAAACCCCAAACAGGACGATAGCCAATGAGCATAACAGGCTTTATGTTAAAGTAGACATAACATTCAATATGTTGCCTTACACATTGTTACAAACAGAAGGAAAGTATTGCTTTATTCCATCAATCATTGCAGGAAGAGTATGGTTATAGTCACCCAGAGCCGACCCATTGCCACGATCATTATCTTCCTCTGGACACCAGGCAGTATACAGAAAAATTCTGTCTTTTGTTACTTCTAATCTCCTCTAAAACTCAAATTTTTGCGCACTGCTTTTTGCGAAAAGACTGAAAAAGTTTTTAAAATGTAGTTTTGCAATGTGACTAATGTTATCTATGTCAAAAAAAATGTTGTGGTCCGATGTTGAAATAAGAGAGAAGGAAAACATCTTTCTTTTTGATCTTTCTTTTTCGTCATCGCCTTCCTCCGGGAGGAAATAAGATCGCAGTCATCTTACAACCACAGCAGCTAAACGATCGCACACTAAATATGGTGCTCCTTTCTGAGGTGTACAACACATTGACCCTGATTACAAAATCAGGCTGAGTGCCATAATGATGCGTAAATATGGTGTAGGGTCTGGACTCCTACTCCTCCCTGTCCCCTGAACCTTGCTGTCTCAGTCACTCACTCTATTCAACCTGCTGACATTTTGTTTTATGAACCACAGAAAGAAAACATACTCAAAATGACTGGCTGGCTTCTCCAGGCTCTTCACATTTTCAGTGATTTTAGTTTCGTTTGACACTAATTTTCCAACCCCCCCCCCCCCCAAAACCCCACCAAAAAACACACTTGCCTCCTAGAATCAAAAAGGTTTTGATGAACTTTGTTTACAGAGAACTATGAATCACTAACAATATTCAGAATTTTGACTGCTGAAATTGCTGAAATGTCACCTGAAAAAACAATGTCATGGATGACAGCGGAGGGAAGACAAAAGCCAACAAACAGAACATTCTGCGTGATTAGTAAGCTGTTGAAGACTCAATATTTGTGAAAATAAGAGCAATGATAGTGCCAAATATTTGGTGTTAGTTGTGTTAAACAAGGTTTAAACTTAATTATGCTGAATTTCATATATGTAATGTACCACTGCTTAGTGCTGCATTCTTAATTACATTTGAAATTGAATTTCATGCTGCAATATATGTTAACATGTGGTGCAATGAAACTGGTCAGATATGAAACATCAGTAGTTATGGACTATAGTGTCAAAGGCTCCACATTTCAGTCTCTACTGAGCTGTCCTGTCAGGCAACCATTTTAATTACAAGCACAAATTTATTCTGGTTCACTATTCTAGAGTCAAATGAAATTCGATTGTCACAGATATAGACCACAGGCAGCACCCGAGCTAAGAACGTCTGATATAGGGACAACTCGTACTTAAGCATGGACTGCTATCTACCATCATTATACTAAAAATTTTGGTTAAATACAATGATTCATAATGAACAAAAGCATGACTTTGTGACACTCTCCTGTGTTACTTTTATTATACCTGTATATTTATTGTTATCAAGATTGTACTGTATTATTTTTCTGACTAACCTTCAGATTTGATTCAAAGACAGACCTGGGAACTGCCTTTACACAGAAAATTCTATTGCTATAAATACATCACTATATACAGTATATATTACTATAATGACATATGAATATAATAACCATACATATTCCTTGGGAGCCAGAGTCATCGCTCTGAGCGGGATTTGGGGGTTCCCTTCTGTTGCCATGGAGAGTGATCACCAGAGTCATCGCTCTGAGCGGGATTTGGGGGTTCCCTTCTGTTGCCATGGAGAGTGATCACCAGAGTCATCGCTTTGAGCGGGATTTGGGGGTTCCCTTCTGTTGCCATGGAGAGTGATCACCAGAGTCATCGCTCTGAGCGGGATTTGGGGGCTCCATTTTGTTGCCATGGAGATTGATCACCAGAGTTTTTTCACTGAGCGCCATTTGGGGGTTCCGTTCTGTTGCTATGGAGAGTGATCACCAGAGTCTTCGCTCTGAGCAGGATTTGGGGGTTCCGTTCTGTTGCCATGGAGAGTGATCACCAGCGCTGGCTATACAGCTACCCCAGCTGGTCCCTGTTATGGCTGTTTAAACAGCCAGCTGGGCAGATAAGGAGATTTCGAGAAAACTTCTGTAAAATTGTGACTGTGTTTCTACATACAATATACATAGACGATCATATAATATACATATAAAGTCTGATAAGATATCATGCCAAAATATAAACTTCAGACATTTTTAAAGACTCTGTGTTCTAAGTTACTCATCTCATATATGCGATTTCTGATTCTCCATAACTGTATGTGTGTGAGCACAAAGAGCAGCCAAGTTTGAGGCAGAAGGGATAACAGCCTGCTTCAGGATGTAATCACAAGCACTAGGTGGCAGTACTGAATGCTTAATATCTGTGACAACAAACAAATGCCACCAAATGCCTTTTACTATAAATGGTATTTCTATACAAAAGCTACCAAAAAAAGGAAAATAATACAGGACACCAAATGATACATGAGAAGAACTGGTGATTCCTTCCTAAAGCTATCAACAGGTGGAACAGTGCATGAAAGTTTAAAGTGAAATGTAACAGGTTGTGCCGTACTGAAAGTCTGTGTAGGGAAAGTGCCCTCATGTCGCACTCTGACATGGCAGGGAGTTACACTCTTACAGGGAGAGAACACTTTTGGTAGTATCTCCAAATCCAGGACTGTATTACCTCTAGGATTTAGCATACGGCTGGAAACCACACCACAGACTTCTTCAAACAGCCGGTGGATTGCCTTTGTACTTCTATATTTTATAGACTGACTAGCAGACTAATCAGCGTTAGGTGTAACAATCCACAAACATTATGGGAAGAAGACCTGGGACGTATACTACAAGGAAATGAGTGGTTGAACATTGTCTCCAGCTGAGCCAAATACTTTAGGGAACCCAAAATAAACTCACCCAGTATAAAATAATACATATTTTAATATTTTATTAATATTTGTTGTGTGGCTGGTGTAATGTCTCACTTGATGCTTACTTGTCATGTATCAACCATGTTAAAGTTAATAAAAGTTTGAATTAAAAAAAAAATAATAATTAAATACAATGAGCCAAAGATAGCACTCCAAATCCCAGTTGTTGAATATTTCCAAATAAACCATAATTTACACAAGTTCACTCATTTTGCTGGACTTTCACTGGACTGGGCAGAGCACTGATACCCTCTCCGGCGGCAGCAATGGATTGGGCGGAGTCTCTGCGGCACCAGCATGGATTGGGCAGAGTCTCTCCGGCACCAGCATGGATTGGCGGAGCGTTTCCAGCAACAGCAAGGACTGGGCGTAGTCTCTCCAGCAGCAGCATGCCTTGATCTATACTGCAGGAGGTTCAGTGTCTCCCATAACATTTCACATGCAGAGGCTCAGGATTTAGAAGCTGTCAGTACCTTTATAAAACTATAGTCACCTACTGACAACTGAACATTACTGGGACATCTATTCCAGCTCCACCCACTTCAAGGGCCAATCGTGGTTCAAGATGATTTTTTTTTTTTTTTGTCAGGAAACGCCAGGTCATTTTGGACACGGTTCCTGTACCTGAGTGGGACTCAGTGGTGGTAACATAAAATGCTCAGGAATGTCCCTCCATGGCAAACGAAAACAGGCAAACCACTATGACACAAACACAGACTGATTTCTATGAATTCGCTGGTGACACACAGGCACTTTCATTATTTTTCACCATTTCTCAGTGTTGACGATGCTCTCGGGGAGTGGGGGTAGAGCTGATGTATGACGGGCTTCATATGGACTCCTAGGTAACAACATTGTGCTAATTCATAGCAGGTCCTCAAGTCAAACAATATTAATAATCAATAAAATCCACAACAGGCAAAAAAAAAAAATCAGTCCTACATGAATGTTATTATGAGTGAACATTCTGGTTGATTTATGGTCTGTCTGCCTATTCACAGCTTGCTATTTTCCATAAGGCTCCCTTTGATCTTGAATGCCTGGTGCAGAAAGTGCTCTGTATCCGTAGCATGAATCGTGTGGGTATTTTAAGTCTAATAAGCATGTGCCGTCTGGTTTAAATAGGACAGAGATATTTCAAAAACCTGATCATTGAGGCAGAAGAAAAAAGTAAAGAATTTTTTTTTACAAATTTAGGAGCAGAAGCTCAGAGCAGGAGTATTATGTTAGCTGACGTCCTTGCTGTGGACATCTGTAAAATCCCAACAAATAGCTGCAGCATTTGACTTCATCCCAAGCACTTTTCAGGCCAGACAAAAGTCTCCCACTGTTTGGGGTACCAAAGCCCGTCATCTTTACAGCAGAATGACAGTCCAATGCAAAGACGAAAAAGGAAGTTGCAGTGCTGATGCTAACCAGCGGCTAAATGTACAGAGCTGCGTGCAGCTAATTCGCAGCTGGGGCTGTGGTCTGCAGTATGCTGATCCAGTTAACACTGGTAGCACTACAATGAGCCTCAGCCAAAGGGGGCAGCAGGTTGATGAATGCCATCCACAAAGAAACAAAGGTCCTCTGAATGAAAATCGCAAACTTCTTAGCAGAAGATTAAATGGATTAATTAGCGACTCATTCAGGACAGAACATTCTCACCTCGGAGCTCCTGGCTGAATGACATGGATCCTCTCACTAAGAAAATGTGAGGCGCCTTAAAGACCCCGAACTCATCCAGAGCTCAGGCCTGCTGCCGCGTAGCAGAGTGACACATCAATTTGCAAAGCCGTAGCGGAGAGTGCAAAGTTTGTCAACCTGAGAGGCACTTTTAGCAAAGCTGTAGCACATTCTGAGTTTCACTATGGCCCCGCATTGTTCAGATCATTGCCGGCTTACTGAGGAGGTTTTTAAAACTTATTAAGCTCACTTTCAGTACCTTCTTCTTGTACGTCCGTAGACTGAGCTTAACACCCAAGAAATACTGAGATTGTTATCTTCGGGCTACACTTCCCATTAACAAAGCAGCTTCCCGAGTTCACCTACGACTGGATGAGGACTGATAGATCACACACACCCAAAGTGCCCAGGAATCACATGCCTGCTCATCAATATTGACAAGTAGTGTGAATTTGTAAGTACATTAAGTAATCATTTATCTAAAGGGAGATAAAACTAATTGACAGGGTTTTTTTTCCAAACACCTGTCCTGTGTTACAGTTACTGGAACACAAACTGGAACACAAAAACTGCAATAGATGCACTCAATATCATATAAGAAGCAGGTACATGAATTAGCCATAGTGGAAGTCTGGTATATTATCAATTCATGGTAATTGCTCATCAGACAGGACATGTGGCCGCATGTGTTTATAAGATGCTGATAGGACTTCAATGTTTCAGCTTCTCATCTCCACATTCTCCTGCTTATAACCAGCACAAACATTGTCCTCAAAAGTTCACTGTTTGCGGCCAAACAACATCCCAGTGATGAACATTACTGCCCCCCCCCCCCCAGGACAAAGGACCACCACTTACATTTAGAGCCACAAAACAAGACAATAGAATTGTGTAAGTTTAATGATGTAAAAGGAAGTGATGGCATCTTATACATGACCAAAAATTAAATCTGCTGTTCATGTTACTGAGTTGGAAACTTAGCAACCTAGTGATCTTCCTAAGTCAAGAGATCCAGTAATGTTCCTATCGCCGAGACGGCCCGTTTATAAGACAACGCAAATATAGTGTAGGACATCTGGATTTTTTCCCCCAGAATTAAAAAGAACTCAAACTTTATTTTATTTTATTTTTTTACGTTTTTAATTAATATGAACACATTTATTAATGGAAACTGTTTGTTGTTTAATACACACACAGACACACATGCATTTAAATACATGAAAATAAAATGGGCAGCTCTGAAGCTCAGATTATGAACTCAGGAAAATGGCATGTGGTTTCATAATAATCTTTCAAAATGGCACACATTCTGACACATACTGCGATACAATCAGCATCCACAGAAAGACTCCTGTCAAGCATATCGCTTTCCCCGGCTTCTTTTTAAACCATTCAGGCATTTTTCATTATCTCTTTACAAAAATAAAAAAAAATCCAATGTGATCCACTGTGGAAACCGAAACCCAGTATTCTGAATATGTGAAACACTTAATCAACAGTAGTTTTAAAAACCACACACACACACACACACACACACACATACACACAAATTTGTAATTATATTTTTGTGGGGACTTTCCATTCATTTCTATAGGAAAACTCTAATCCAAGATGATGGCCCTAACCCGTACCCAGCCCTAGCCTTAACCATAAGCAACCAAACAAAACACGAGTTTTGTCATTTATACTTTGATTGCATTCACAGATCTTTGTGGGGACCTGAAGAACGGTCCCCACAACGTCAAAATAACAGGTGTTCATTACACTGTGGGGGACATTTGGCTGCCACAATGTAACATAAACATTATTCACACACACACACGCACACACACACACAGACCTTATTTGCATGTGTGTGTACCAGAACATTACATCATGTGACGAGAAGAGAGCGCCTGGGCATCAGAGCGTCTCCAAGTGAGCTTCCTCATTTCCGGAGGGCACTGCCAACCTTAAAGGCAAAGACAACTCCCCCGCTACAGCCCTTTTGTGCAGGGCTATCAATTGACATTACATGTACATTTCATTAATGAGCAGGCATTTCTGTCCATTGCAATGTACAAGAGAGGCACGTACACCACAAACAAATAGCTGACAACTAGGTACAAGCACAGGTAGGTTGAGCTGTCTATGAATGTTATTCAGGCAATAAAGATGCCATCTTTAACACACACAGAAATAATGTCTGATGAAGCCCATTGGAAGTCACTATGCAAGAAATTAATACAACTACAAGACAGAATGCAGGCCTGTATCTCCTGTGCCCTTCAGGGTAGCAGATTTAAATAGGTCAACAGTGTCTTTCTGCTTGCAGCTGAACACCAGCTTTCATTTGGAAAGTTAAACTAGTGCGAAACAGGACAGAGTGTAGGTGCATTGGGTGTGTACATTCCAGTCCATTAAAGCACCCCCCTCTTTCCCCAAGTTTTTCACTGTCCTTCAAACACTATTTTTTAAGAGGTCAAATATCATGCAAAAGAAGTGCAGTATCTGAAAATAAATAAGTTGCGATATTTTGCACAAACATGCACAATATGCATGCACAGCTAAGATTAAGGAAAATAACACAAAAATTACTCTGTTGGTTTAACTAAATTTACGTGCACCGAAACCTTTACGACAAGGGGAATAAAAAACGCAATTCATTAAAGAATCACCATAATAGGCAACATACCTTAACCTTTGACATACTGAAATGGAAACTGCATGCTACTGGATGTGTCTGTCACACAACTTCACAACCTGCCGCATTTACAGAATCACTTGTGTCAGTTATAAAGCTCAAAAATTCTTCATACTTGTGGGAACACAATGAGATATCAGTGAACCAGTAATTTGCACTTTCTGAGAAAATACATCTAACCTTTTTCTTTGTTTGCAAAGTAAAGCAACCTCCTCTGCATAGGTGTAGGGATGAGAATAGTGGCAATTATTAAAATACAGAGATTATTAAAATGCAAACAAGTTCTAAGAATGAAAAATAGAAAGGCCTGACGATTTCTGTCTCTCGAGCAAGATATGTCAATGAGGGCACCTGTGGGACTCTTCAAGAAGACCATCAAAGCCATGCCTTCTTAATTCAGTCGCATCAAACGACAAGAAGCAACGGGCCAAAGGAGTGGGATTGGTGAGTAGTTCTGAGAAGTCAGCTGTGTCTCCCCCCCCCCAGCTTGAACCCCCGCAACATCCATCCCCTGTAGACAAAAGGTAGTCAGAATGAAAGAGTCACAAGAAAGATTCAAAGTGTTATTGATTTTTTTCAGCCTCCTGAGTCTTTGGCACCTCGTGTTTCTGCTATGAATAATTTCACTCACCATTTTTTCTTTTCTTAAAATAGGTTCTCTAAGAATCACACCTTCAGCAATACGAGGAATGGCTTGTTTTCCAGGTATGTATGACTGTCAAAAACATTCACATTCAAATGGGACACTGAAAAATGAAGGTTAGAAAAAAGATGTTTTAAGCTTTTTTTTTGTAAATTGAAAACACATAAAACACACTGCACACTTTCTGCTTATTAAAATTGAGCCATAGATTGATGAATAAATTTAAAATTCAGTATAAATATCTATACTAGGTGCTGCATGTCACAGCGCACATGTCACATGCTCCTGTTCTATATGCCCACAAGGTGACACGTACTTTCAGGCTATAAAATGAGACCTTTAGACCTGCTTGAATCATCCTGTCGGAAAGACCCCTATCCACAGAAAATAGAGAAATAGAGGATGTCATATGCAACAGGACAACACAGGGCCTAGTGCAGCCACATACAGACTGAGTGGAAATATTGCAAACCTAAACCCAGGAAGTCAGTTTGTCTTGTTCCTCTTTCATTTTTTTTTTCCAACAAGCCGGAAATAAATGTGGTTAAAATGTTTCAAAGGAGGTGTAAAGTGTGATATGAATTAAAGGGGATATGAATTAACCAGACAAGTCACATGCACTTCCTAAACACATGGAATATGTCGACTTCTTTGATGTATGAAGCAGATCTTATGTACCAGTCCACTTCCTTAGCTTATAAGAGCATAACCCTTGAGCCCTTGGTATGCTGGATGGCTGACCATCATGACCAATGTCCTGACTAGCCCACTGGCCCACTTTCATGCAGAAAGCACTCCCAGAATGGGATTGAAAAAAGGTTACAGAAGTTTGAGCATTTACCTTCAAATTATTTTCCTCTATTTAAATACTGAATAATAATTATTAAAAAATACTTCTAGAGCTGCGGTTTTCTGATGTGGACCCCCGTGTTAAAGACTAAAACTGGGTCTCTGCTGTTAACACCCACAAACAAACTTTCATAAGCCACAAGCTGACAGTAATTGCCTTTATCAAGATGAGTAGGACCACCAAAACCTGTTCTTGCATCTGCATCTAAGACCGCGCACGGGTAAGCTCAAGACTGCTACACAAGAAGACTTGGATATCTTGTTATACAGATTTTAAAAACTTTTGTCCAGAGCAACCTACAGATTTCCTGCTTTTGTTTTACACAGATTGTAATTTTACCCATGTTGTGCAGCATCAATCATAATAGTCATACTCATCCCAGATCATGTGTTAGCAGGGATGTGCAGCATTGCATTATACTGATATTACTCATGTACATAGTTTAAATGCTCCAGCTATTAGATACTGCTGCTAATGATCACACAAAAAGTCATGTTCCTGAACAGCTGTTATATATTCAGTGGGGGACCCGGCTCAGTGCACACACACACACACGTGCATGCTCGTGCTCGCACACACACACACACACACACACACACACACACACACACACACACACACACACGTGCATGCTCATGCTCGTGCTCGCACACACACACACACACACACACACACACACACACACACACACACACACACAAAACATGTTAAAACATAAAAATACAATAGAGTACCTTCCCCCAAGATTGGGATCATATTCCCATTCAGTCGTCAGAAAGATGAATGAATTTGGTGCAGAGGAATGTTGAACATAGCTGTGTTTTAATAACCATCCTCAAAGCACTAAACCAGCACTCAACACAGCCTGACAACTGCATTTATCTTAAGACAGCTTGATAAATTAATTGTTTTTTATCTGGGAGAAACTCATTCAGAAGCAAACCGATCTCTGAATAAAACAGCGAATACAGCAACAGTACAAGCAGGAAGAGGGGCCGCATCCTAAACGGTTTGTTCTATTCGGTACAAAATGTACAGCACAACCCTGTTAAAGAGGAATCTTCCAGAAGCAGGTTACATCAGGCAGAGCCTAATGCTTCAGCTACATGGGTACGGATGTCCGTGCACATCTAATGAGGACTAAAGGTCATTAAAATTTTGATAAGACCAAGCATAACAGCTGGAGGTCAGTGAACTGGAAGTGCTCAGAAGCCTTCAGGGAGGATGATCGTGATAGAAATACTTGGGGTTGGGAAATAGAGTTGCTGAAATGTTCATTCATTCTGGTTTAACATTCTAAAAGTTGTGACAAAGCAGAAGAACCATGAGATAAAATAAAGACGTTCTCAAGCATCAAGATCTGATAGAAGCAACCACAGCACAGACACCGCAGTGTCTAGGTAACTAGTATGACACAAAACATCACATATGCACAGACAGCGCTAGGTCTGCAACCATGCTGCCGTAGGTCTGAAGTGACACCCAGGGCAGCAGGGCTGATGATGAAAAAGAGTGAGAAGGAAACTCCAAAACACAGAACAGAGACGTTCATGAGAAAAAAATTCATGCCATGCCAGTAGGCCATGCTAAAATATTGTTTTTAAGTAATATCTCTTAACAGCCAAGACATACACAATTTGTAATCAATTTAGTCGTAAGTGCTTTCATAGATAGCAGAAGATGTGTTGGAAATGATTTAAGTGACTAAGTTCCATGATTTCTTTTTTTTGTGTACAGCTGGGTTCTTCAACTCATCTCAGTCTATTATTTCTCACAAACGAGGAGGAACAAATAACAGAAATCACACACATTGTGTCTTTTTTCATGGCATGCAAATACAAAACAAGCCCGGCTGAAATCTTCTGGGTTTATGGCTTGGAAAATATTAACTCATGGTAAACTACAACAACTGGTCATAAATACAGGTGCACCGCAACTTAAGTTCTGAAGAACCCATTATATTAAGTTGAAAATACCATTAGTCAAATATAAATATGGTAAATAAATAAGTAAATATTTGATTAAACAGGAGACTGGAACAATGGCTGGGCGTATCCAGCAATCTCCGCATCGGTAGAAAGTATTGCAGCATATCTGCATCACTGCATCACACAAAAGTTGAAATATCGTAATTTGAAGTGTAATAAAACAAAAAGCATCTGTATATTAAGGTCTGCACCAGCATTTGTGTATGCGACAGATGTCATTGTCGAGGTTCATATATTCGTGGCCAGAGCCAATCATAACGCTGGCTGAGAACGACTGGCAGTTCTCATTGGCCGTCCGCCACTGCTTCCTGCTCCCACAGGTCCAGTCTTGTACACTAAAACTCAGGAGTGGAGTGCATACACATGTAGCCAGATCCACAGCCTGGGCAAATGCAAAGGTCCAGTCCCGCACACTGACATTGCTGCCCGCCCACAAAATGCAGGCATTACCAGGCCCCCCACCAGGTCAGTGTAGGCATCAAGAGAACAATTTCCAGACCCTGGATAACTACTTTGTTCCACAAGCTCAATGTGTCATTGACTGTCTTTTGAGTAACATGATTATGTATGAGGCCCCTGCTCTGTGCCTTTGTCATGGGTCCCTGCTGTCATGCTGACAGGGGCAACAAAGTGTCAAATGTACAATCAAATATACGATAGGCAGCTGTCCAAACTGCAAACATCCATTTCATTATATATGCTATATTACATACATATAAATATGCGTATACACACACACACACACACACACACTTATATTTTTCCATTTTGCTTGTTTTGATTGTTGCACATTTGCATTACAAAAATTCCCTTTTCAATGTTACACACATCATTCTTCTGCACACGAATGAACACATTCATCAATCTGTATATGAAAAGTCACATATTTCCACAGCCTTGTGTGTAAATTTAAACTTCAAACTGCCGGCTCAAGTGTAATTAAGGGGAAACTTCCACTCCGATCATTTTAAATGTGTTTGTCTGTTATATTTGACAGCTGGTCAGTCATTGCTGCAGGGGATTTGGCTTTCCTTTAATTTCCAATTGACCCCAAAAATGAAGTCTGAAGACATGGATATGAGATAAATATGGCAAGTAAGAAGCACAGTGATGTCCCATTTTGCCACCACAACCTGCCATTACTGCGAATGGACACTTCAAGGGCTTGCTCCCACCCCACCCCCCCGAAGGGCTCTGCACCTTAGATCAGTGGTCAACTCCTCTTTGACGAGGGAGGGCTGAAAAATCTCTCTTCACACCCCTACGGCGACTTTCACTCATGAAAATTCACCAGCATCTGAAGATTCATCTGCCTGTTTTTCACTATAAAAAGCATCAGGGGAATGAAGATACTGGTACATTTGACCTGCCTTCAACCCGCTCTCCTGACTGTTGTCACAGACACCAGTGTTCTCTGATGTTCTGTGACCTTGACTGTCCTCACAGTTGTATAGTAACCCTTCTTTGTTGTGTTATCCTCCATTTATTGAAGGAGTGGCTTGACGGCATAATAATCCAACATCCCGTAAGCTTCAGAGTCTGATTGCTCTAAAGTCTGTTAGTTTACTGGCCATGAACTTACAGCTAGTTTCTTTGACAAATGCTGCACAAACAGTTTGCTTAAATCAAACAAAATGTTCAAGTTATATCTGACTCGATCATGGTGGGGGCAGCAGCATGGCAGTCGCAATCCGAGTGCAAATGCAGAAATTTAATTTTAAAATGGAACTTGAGGTTCAACTTCACTTCCCAAATAATGTTGAATGCATGGAATCCCCAGACTTAATGCTGTGGAAAGTGCAGGGGGGGGCAGGAAATAAAAAAAAAAGCGAGGATGAGTATATGGCTTTAAGAGTGACGGACGCGCAGAGTTACAGCGTGACTCAAAACCTGCAGAATGACATTAGATCAAACTGCTGTCACTCGCTGGCCCTCGATCTCACGCTTCTCTGCAAGTGGCAGACAAAAGATCAAGGGGTTCTGGAAGAAGCCCGGTGCCACAGGGCCAGAGCCCAGAAAATCCTTTACTGCAACGATCAAACGCGTGCCGGCCCGATGTGCCGCTTGACCCGCGCGGGCCTCCTCACCTGGCGGGCCCCCTCATCATCACATTCCCCCTTAATAGAGCATCTCACAAGTCATTTGGAAATGAACAGAAGTAGCTCTGTGCGGCAATAATTACCAACCGCTAGAAGAGCAGCGTCTGGGAAAGGACACCAAAATGATGTCTGTCCATTTAGACCGGCATTGAAAGCTGCAGATAAAAATGAATTAGTTCAGCTGATTGAAGAGTTTTTTTTCCTATTTCTATTGCTTTAGCCCTCCTACTCAACACCTTGGGAAAAAAAGTCATTCTTTCTTCAGCACAATTACCTGTGAACACCAGTGCTTTTGTCTGGTCAGTCACTTTAGAGATGTTTTTCGGCCTTTCTTGTTCAATAGCACGCACTTAGCATCAATGTGATACCTGGCGGCTGTGGTTTTGCACGTCTCTTACCCATGATGCACTGCAACAGGAAAGGTGAGGCTTAATGTCAAGGTGCACCTGTGTTAATGGCAAGGTCTAACGGCTTCTATCCGGATGTTGGTCAAAGACTTTGATGGTAAATTCAGGAGTTTTGAGCCTTTTAGTAACCTGTCATATCAGTTTTGGTCCCACTATAGCCATTTATGATTTGAATGTTAACTGAAGTTATTGTTACACTATTACCCAAGTCACAGCATTGTACTGAAACCTGGCATAAATAACTTTATTAACAGCCATGTGATTCACACTGTTCAGTGGAAACAAAAGGCACTAATTTGAGTGCTGTATTTAGGGAGCATTTTCAGTTACTCACTCTAATACATAATGTTAAAATGCAACACGTGTACAGTACTTTACCCACAAAATTGGTCTACAATAATGTCTGAAAAAAACATTGGTCATCTTTTGACCCCTTTTGATAAGATAAAGTTCACCAACAACTTGGACAAAATTTGCCTGTTCATCTTTGTCTATGGCATCAGATCAGTGTGGTGTAAATCTGCTTCTATACAGATAAATGGGCTGCATGGAGTGAATTCTGGTCTGACATAAATACATTTTACAGATGAGTAAGAGCAAGCCTGGAGTCCAAGACATTAATAAAAGGATGATTAGCATCAGCATGGCAAAGCAAAATGCCATTTAATTGAAAAAAATGACAAATTTTTTCTTTTACGCTGGTGCTTTGAAATGTGACAAGATCACATTCTACTTAAAAACACAGCTGTTTCACCTTCATTTCATATTCATTACTGAGCATATTCCAAGACTTACTCCAGGCATTTAATAATCTGTGGCACACTAGAAAGAATGATCATGCTGTTAGGGTTCTCTGGAAAGGAGGCAGACAACAGTGTAAAGGTTTACAGACAGCTCCTAACGCCTGTGAAGGCGATCAGTCTTTTTAAAGTGACGTCAGAGAATTTCTGTTTTTTTAAATCGCATTCTCAAACTACAACATGTGGATATGCCCCCACACTGTAAATGTTATTATTGTGACCATATATGATCACCTCTCAAAAAAAATCTGAAATTCAATGTGACCAATCAGAAGCATTATAAATATGGCTGGATTTTTAAAAATCTCTTGTTTTCTGATTCAAATTGTTTTGTATTTGCATAATCTGATATTGATCCATAAAATCCTAACATCAGTTTTGTAAAATGTATCATCTATGGTCTTTCCCTGTGGATGTGTAAAGCTTTAACCCCATTGGTCTTGCACAGACCGCCAGCTTCATGCAACAAGATCTGGCAGACAAAGCAGATTTAAAGAAGAAAAAAAAACATGGCCAGAACTGCTCCAATGAAGGACCATCAAGCCTGAAGGCAAAAATATAGATGTATTTCGGATTGCAGAAACATGAAGACAGTGAAGAGTTGGACATAAGCAAAGTATGTAGATGTACAAAATGGAGGTTAAATACTGTGGAAATACCACAAATCTCTAAAACCAATTAACGATACATCATCCAGATGTGCTATATGCAAAAATGTCAGATCTGAAACGTATTAGTCAAGTTAAAAGTTTGTTAATGCAGCTGCTTTTTGGGAAATCCCTAACGTACATACTTTAAGTAACGCACTAGGTTTGAGGGCTCCTTCTGCAATATACAGCAATTTATCTCTGAGAATCTCTTTCTTATCCAAGCAAAAGTGAAATTGTAACCCTAATGAAATCAATATTGAATCAAATTGAATCTGAAATCAAACCAAATAGGGACTTTGTCAATATGAAATGAATCAATTCCAGAAATCAGTGGTGATATCCAATCCTAATTATAGAGCAAGCATGGATTTAAATGTAGCTGGATGGAAGGTACACATTATGAAGACTCAGTGGGTCAGACAGTTTGAAAGCTGCAGCCCATGTGTATCCTACAGCTCAATGCAAAATTTACTGTGAATGCAAGAGAGTACATATTAAAGGAACAAGGTGAAGCACAAACAAGGAGAAGAAACACAAATAGCTAGTAATAGGATTGGATCATCTCTGCTTTGGCCATCCTGCTAGCAGACTCCACAAGCTAAGGAAACAAGGAATTCCCAGCACAAACATCTCCAGCTACAAGCCCAGGGGCCTCAGAGAGAAGCAGAGGCATAGCCAGCTGAGGGGCAGCTTGGTTATCTTTCACCACCTTGATAAGGATTAGGTGTATTATTTTAAAACCGTGCAGTTTATTGTTCAGATTAATGATAATGTTTGATTTATGGGTTCTGTCTAGATTGTGCTGTGTACTTCCCCTAAGAAATTGCACAAATTTGCATAAAGATGGATGTTATTAATTACCTGTCATCATCATTTCGATTCTGAGACGAGCGTGTTGTTTTGCAAGTGTTTGACATTTCTGAAACTTGTCAGGACAAACCAATACTCTAAACTTGAGTGACTGCATTCATTATTGTGCTTGCACTTATGGAAACAATATACAACTTAGAAGCCTAAATTAAACCATGTCTGTTTGTCACAACAGATCAGTAATACATTTACGTACATGCACACACAGAGAACCAAAACCAAGTGACCCACGCCGCAGGATTTTTAAAGGAACATGAGCAGGGCTTTTAGTAAGAGAGCCTTATCCAAAGGGTGAGTTTTTCTGACCTTTAGGCCAGACTGAAGGCCTGTAGTCACACATCTAAGGTAAAAAAAAGAATCAGAGTCTTTTGAGGACTGCAAGCCACAAATTGGTTCACTGAAGCTATCATTTTGAGAGTTTAGAAGCTATTTAAAATAAATAACCCGGCCAAAAACGCCAGGCGCAGGTAGATGTTCTGCTGTAACTCAAACCGTAACCATGAGCTGCAACCTGGGGCCATTCAGGTTTCTGCAGGAGTGCAGTATGTCAATGATGCTCCCTGATCGTTGACTAAAGCGTTCGGGAAGCAGCTACTCTCCTGTCCGCTGGCATGAAGCGCTGGGCCGCTGCGGTTACGGGCCGCTGCTCTGCTCACACAATCAAACAGTTGTGTTGCTGCTAAATGGTCACTCTGTCTGGCTTAGAAAGGGAGGGGCTCAGGTGACAAAGAGGGAGGAGGGAAAGATTGTTCTATATAAGGGGTGGTCACATAACAGGATCGCAACGTATTTTATAATGAAACCCCGGTAAAGTGGTACAGCACGTTGTGCCCGACCACAGGAGAGGGATAGACCTCTCTTGCCTTAACTGGTATAAGATCGTCCCGAATACTTTCCCATGGTTTATTTCCAGAGACAGGCCTCTGCTCTTACAATAACTCCCTACCCTATGCATGTGGAACAGAAAGGACACGGGGCAGAGAGGGCAGCTGGGAACAGCTGGAAGGAAAGGGTTGGGCACAAGCATTCAGGCAATTAAACTGGAAGCCTCATTACTTGGGTGAAGCCATTTTCATAAAGGGTCAGTGATTTAAAAAAAATCCTATAAATACCGAGCCATTAAACTATCAAGCAACAAAATTGTCTGTGAAGATACCTAAAATGAATATTCCCTGTGCCACAGACTGCAATAATTTTAAGGACCAAGAACTATATTTGAGATTTAAACAAGTTTATGGCATTTTCAATGGTACATTTTTCAATGTATTTATTGAAATTGTTGTATTTGTGTCAGGTTGGTTGCTTGTTCAAAACTCAATTTTTCTCTCACAGCTGTCACTTCTTATACACCACAGGTACTGGCAAAAATATATTACAAAACCATTGCACTTGCAACTGATTTAAATACTTTCCTGCAGCACCATATGTTGTCATCTACTGCAATCAAAATTCAGTTCCTCAAGAAATGAAACATGTTTAATATTTTTAAATCCTAAATTGACGAGCTGTGTTTCTTAGTCCAACAGCTTTCCATCTCCCTTTTTTGAAAATCTTTCAGACTTAATTAGCACTGCAAGAAGTGTTCCCGTGTGAAGTTTCTAAATGAACAATTAGGACACATGCTCTTCGGACCGCAATCAGACTCCGATAATTAGCAAGATGAAATGAATTTAAACTCTTACCATTAACTGCGAGATTTCAAACGCAATCATGAATGTTTAATTAAAAGCAGTTGGATCATTCATTTTCCCCAAAGAAACGTATAAAATGAGACATTAATCCACAGGCTTTACTGCAGCCAGTGTGCCATTTCCTTGCCACTTCGATGCCAGAAGAGACAATTCCTGGAGTTTATGCCATTTGACATAACACTATTGTGAACCTTAAGAAGCCATTATAGTAGAGACAGGCCTTTAAAAATAGAATCCAGACTGGCATTTAAAGGCACAAAGATGAGCTGGAGCCACACTTTTGAGGAGCTTTGTGCCATTTTAACTTCTCTTAAAGATACTGAGACGTCTGGGACAGGCTCTGTGCATTTCGGACTCAAATCACGCACCTTAACTAATGTAGAAACTTCCTTGAGGAGGATGACAAGAGTGCAGCTATGAGATGCACCAGCTTTAAAACCCACAATCTGATGCAAATTAGCATGGAAAACATGCAGGGAAGAGATAAAGCTGCCCTCACCCCTGCTCCTAACTACAAAGCCACAACAACAGACAGACTGACATATTAATCAGGGGTAATTACATAAATTAAGGCTTAATGCACAATTGCAACATAATATAATAAATGGTTCCAGGTTCTTCTACCACCCAGCTCTGAGGTGCATTCTGTCTTTTCATATCTTACATTAAAAACGCTATACTGTATTTCAAATGAAAAAACGACAGGAAATGCATATTGTAAATAAATGTGTTGGTCTCACCCAGCATACTCTCACTGGTTCATTACAAAATAACACATGAAATCCAGTCACAGTCCACTAAAACCTTAGCTGATTTTAAAACAGAAAACAGAAGAGTTAAAGTCAATGCTCTTTTTAAACCCACAGGACACAGGTCGATGACTCGATCATAGAAAAAAAATTAACTTGAATCAGCAACAGCACACCATATTCTGCTAGAGCAGATTACGCATAAAAGAACTGGCTTTGATGAATTCAATTATTGCAGATAAAATAATTTTACTAAAGTGCATATGTTACATATGTTATCACATACAATCCAATCCAATAACAGTAAATCCAGTTAACAAATTAACTAAATTGACAAAATATTGTGACTTTCAATTTATGCACCCACTAAACTGACAACTTTGTGTTTATGTCCTTATTGACGACAGGGGAATGGCCATTCAGATGAAGCAGGCAGGGCTGGGGGGCCTTCCTGTGCACCCAGGAAACTCAGGCTGGTTTACAGAGGCGGGAGAATACGGAGCTGTTGTCACCTATAGTTCCACTGACGTGTCATTGCAAGATGGAAGTGATTCATATTGCAAAGAGAAAAGTTAACAAAAACAGATGTGTTATCGTCCCACAATCCTTTAATCTGCAGTTCATGACAACAAACAAAAATTTCTGCATGTTACTGTTGTGTTTTCCTTCTAGTTTTTTGTGGGTCACTTATTTGACAACCACCTGAAAAAAATACACTAAAACCTACTGTTGCTTGACCTTAATTGACATTTCTCTTAAGAACACTTTTGCTTCCCCATCAGACAGTTGCAAAAAACATTCTCAGTTACGAGCGACCCTGTATGAAAACACTATTTCATCATGATGCCAATCAAAGCATGGACCCATTAATGCCCTTGTTCTGCTGAAGAGTGTCTTTCAGGAAGTTTGTGCTGACATTGAATAGATGTGCATATGGATCATAAAGTGTGGATGATGGTGATGACATTTCATACATGATCATCTAGGGCACAGGTGTCAGACTCAAGTCCTGGGGCAGGCGGAGTCCTGCACATTTTTGGGTTTCCCCTCGTTTAACACACCTGATTCAACTTAAGCTAATTACCACACAGCAGTTGAGCTGAATCATTTGTGAAGCAACAGGGAAAGAACTAAGCTACACAGGGCTGCGGCCCTCCAGGACTGGAGTTTGACACGTCTGATCTAGGGGATGGAGGTGATGAGGAACAGCTCATTAACATAAACAGACGTAGGTGAGAACAAAAACTGGAGCTACCTCTAAACAATGTATGGTGCAATAGCAGCTCATCCACACGCAGAGCTCGATGCCGGGTTCCTCTCTCTCCTAATACTTTGATGATCTTACGCTTGGCAACCATTTTTATTGAAGGAAAACTGAAGAACTGAGGAATGTGAATGCTTAAAAAAAGCCTACACTTAAATTGCAAAATAGCTGCGTGTGGCTTATGATTACACTCAAAGCACATATTAAATTAAACCACCTTTGGAAACATTAATGGAGGCAGGTATGTGAAATCATATGATATTAAGATGCTTTTGGGAAGCCTCCCTTTCCTGGTAATCCAAAACCACCTATATTCTGCACCTGAAAGCCTTCCTAATCTATGCAGAATCCAGGTTATTTACAATGCAAGCAACCCACATAATAAGAATAAGAGAATGGAGTTGAACTCAACAGTCGGATCATTCAGATGCCATAGAACAGGCCTGCAAAGCCAGTGTCAGTAACTCTTCACCTAGAGAATCTGTCCATTAATCCTCATCAGTCTGTCATCAGTCATCTTCCAAAATGAACAGTGCTATGCAAGAGCTTCAAGCTCCTCCATCCCACAGCCAGTCTTACTCCCTCATACATGTCAGGTGATTAATCTGCGAGACCACAGGCAGGTAAACACCCATCTGTTTACACAGATTCGCCACGTCTTTGTATACACTGAGCCTGCTAAGCTTGACAAATCATATCCTTTGAGTTTAAACTGTTTTTCCCCTTCATTATTTCCATACCAATGTCTGCAGGTTTCTGACTCACGATTTGACTCTTGATCTTATGTGGAGAATAAATTATCTAAAATGTTTTTCACAGCAACCATGTATACAAAGCTGCGTTGAAAGACACAACCTTTCAGGGACACTCAGTACTGATACTTAAATCTACAGGTAAACGGGGGCTTAATTCTCTTTAAAACAATTTGCATCCACCTAAGACAAGGCATTCACCCATTAGTGTAGCATCTACTAAGTTTTACACTTTGCTTTTAGTCATCATGGTCTGAAAACCATACCATAACACCCGCAGTGTAATAATACCCAGTGACTGACCCTGTGATGCCACAAAGCCCAGAGTTCGACGTAAAAGAACACAAACCACTGCCTGGGTCGCATGTCTCCTGAAGCAGTGAGAATCATACTAGGTGACAACAAGCTTCCATGTGCGAGTAACACCAATGTGTTTTTCTGAAGACTGGAGCGTGAGAAGGTAGAGAAATGTGCCATATTCCACACAACAAGTGAACAAGTGCTGAATGCATGAATACAGCAAGTACAAAAAGGGCTAAATGCACATTTGATAGGAATTAAACATAGGCCTATAACCTATTTAGGATAGAGTATTTTGTATTTCTAATTACATGTTGGAGCCTTGTGCTTTTTCCAAGTCAAATAAAAACAGTTCTGTTTGCTATCTTTGCTGTGTTACGCCACAGTTCTGTTGGCAACTCATTACTGTCCTAATCTGAAGTATAAATGTGTTGGCTAACTCGTCTTCAAAGTGATTTCAGTTAATGTTCGTTATTAGATTATTAACAAATCAAAGCAGGAATAAAACGCACATCAGGCATCCACAGCTGGCGTAGAAGACGCCAGAGTCCCCATGAAATCCTGCAGACTCTAATTTAATTATCATAGCTGAAAATTCAGTGTGTAACTGCAACGCTTTGAAGGTTTATGCACGGCAAACATCTTGCAGAAAAATATTCTGTTATGCAAAGCTGGGTCTGCTTTTGGGCTACGATAATTACTTATCAGTATTTGAATGCCTCAGAAGGACCAAATCACGCACTAGCTCTCTGTTTGAAGCTTTCTCACTCTTACCACCTTGAGCAGATCTAGCTTCTCTCCTGTGGAAGTGGGGGATTCAACTATAGAGCAAGCAGTTCATGGATAATCTCCTTATCACAGGTGCCCCTAACCCCCCTTCCCTCTACACACGATGGAGCCTGGCAGATTCATTGGCTGCAGGTTAATAAAGCGCGGCTGTCCAGTTCTTATTACTATGAAGTTAAACTGGCATTCCACGTCCACACCCCTAATTATATACATGCCTAGTCACAACCCAGACTTTGTTACTGTATATACAAATGAAGATGGAGATAAACCATATTGATCAGCTTGAATAATGCAACTGCCTTTTCTGCACCTTCATCTGCTTCTGCTTTTATGGGTCACAAAAAATAAAATAAGAGTTAAATGTAATCTTTTAATTGTTCTCAACCTGTGTGGCAACCAATAGGATCTGATGTGTAATTGCAGCTTGCAGCTGTTTCTGTGAAACATTTTGACATGAACTGGGGGGTGGGCATAAAGCACGCCACCCATCGGGTCAGTATGATTAAAGTTCAAAGTTGCAGTCAACGGAGGAATAGCATGAGAACAGAGATGGAATAAATGTAGAATATATGTAGGCCAAGTTTGGAAGATCAATGCTAACAGAGCAGCAAGATCCTTTCAAATGGCCTGCAAATGTATCTTTATAACATTCCTCGACTATTGTGGGTTTAAAATTTAGCGGCTACCAAAAAGTTTCCAAGTCAATAAATTAACTGGGAGACTGATCATTTGTTTGATGTGGAGTAACTCGAATGCGCTAGAGAAAGCTGATCAGAGTTTGGGCTTCTGGGTGTCTGCAAAAAAATGGAAATAGTGATTTAATAGGAATTACCTTCAACTCTAAACTGAGGATGGCTGAAGTTCCGTGTGGCTCAACCCTGGAAGCTTACAGTGACGCTGCCGTTAAGCATTTCCGGATTCTTAGTCCTAGGACTCAGTTTCAGCAACATCACTTAGCAAGGTCATGACCTAACCCCATCTCAAAGGCCATGACCAGCCCCCCCCCCCATTCGAAGCCATCATTTACCCCCAAACATTATGACCTCTCGCTGACTTCCTCAACAGTATGTCCCATCCTCCACTCTTACAGCGCCAGGACCTCTGCAAATTCTTCTAAGCAGGATTGGCCCATAGTTTCATATTACACATCAAAATGAAATATTTGGAGCTTTTGTTTATTTCTAACAGATGCAAATACATTCATGAAAGGGATTAGCCTCGTCTTCATCTCTCTGCCGATAAAGAAAGAAAGAATGTATTTTAATGCGAAAGATTTCTCCCTTCCTCCACATGACAACTCTAATGCATCACCTCATAGACACTCTTTAATCTGTTTCAAACAAACCACACTTTGAACTGCTGCTGAGGCAAGATATACAAGAGTCTGTCTGAGTACGTGCATGTGTATCTGTATGTGCGCATTGCCTTTGATTAATGTTTACTTTTGGTTTCTGGTGAAAATGCATGCAGCGAAAAGATTTATTTCTAACTTTGCTCCTGTACTGAATCCTGCAATTAAAAATGTTGTTTCGTTTTACCATATTCATTAAAACACTATGGCAGATCAACCTACAGCATCAATCACAAGTTGTGATTTTCATAAAAATTATTTGTAGGAGTTTGAAGGGGCATCTTCTGTTATTGTCGCTCCCACTGCAGAGCCTGTCCCTTCTCTCAAGTCTCCATTCCATCCACACATCCACGTGTCACGGTGCTCTGTTTACTGTCCTGCCCACTGCACGTGTTACACCATTATGGCCTCCCCCCTCCCCCCCCCCCCCACTACATCCGCCTGTCAGACACAGTGCAGGCATGAACACAGAATACCACACAAAGACAGAACATTAAGACAGTTTTGCTCAAACATAAGCTCCACTTCAGCACTGAAGGCATCCGATATTCTGGTTCCTCTAAACAGAGAATGTATCTCTTCTGAAAGCTCTCACGGGACAAAATGATTTGCATGACAAATTCTGAGTGCATCAGGTTGACAATAATAGACTGTGTGAATAATAGAATGAACTGATAAATATTTTATACCTCTTACATCGTCAACCGTAACATGAGGAATAAGAGGCTGGGCGCCATTTCTCTGCAGCCCCGAGCTTTGCTCATATTGCCAGTTTTCATCTGTTCAGTGGTTCATTTTTGTTGTATATCAGCTAATCAGAAGTCTTCTCAGTAATGTTCATCCACTCCTTCTTAACTGAGGGTGCTTAATCACACATTGTGCACACAGATAGCTGACAAGTATTCATAGAATTACTTACAGTGAATCACAGTGGAAATTATGGGGCATTGACTAGGGAAGAAGATACAGGATTACTTCATGCATCATTTGGAGACTTCACTATTTGAGATTGGTAAAGGAGATTTAAAAACTGTTGCCATATGGAAACAAAAACCTCATACTTTCACAGGACAGGCTGGAATGGGTGTAACCTCCACATTACCTTCAGTTTCAGTGTCTGTTGTTGATTTCTTTGACAATACATTAATAAAGAATACAATTTCTATGGTACATTTGGGTATATCCTGGGTATAGAATGAACACATAGCACAGTTTTAAGCAGTTTCCTGTAGGCCAGCTCAGATCTAGCTCAGAGTTCATTGGCCTCACAGGAAGTCTTCGTTGCTCACCACCAAACTGAGAAGGGCTCAAAGACTGGCCCACAGTTTTTCCATTTAAGCCCAGTTTTACGGGATCTTAAAGCATGAGCAAGCCAGAGAACCGATCCAAGCAACAGATGGTGCTCAGCCTGGAGAAAGACAGGGGAGTACTGGCAAGACACTGGCAAAACACTGGCAGGACTACAAAGAGTGGTTTCCCCCACCAAACATACACACGAGTCTGGCACGGAAGAGCAGCAGGGGTATTCTCCAAACTGGGCTGTGTGCCTTTTAAGCCTCTGTGGTTACTTTCCCCATGTCAGCTCAGGGCACTTTGCATTCCTAGGATTAAGGCTACAAGCAGCGCCCTCATTGGGTTTACATTGTACAGTATAATGGTTAAGACAAACGTGTCAGTTTAGCCCAGAGGTTATAAATCATAAGACAAAATTAATGCAGAAACAGAACAGGTACAGCAGCTCCTCTCTGAATTGACATGCCTCACAGTGTGTCTCTTTAGGAGGATCCCAATTAAACAGGATATTTGCACTCACAATCTGTAGGAATGGCTAGTATAATCTAAAAAAGCAAATATGAGATCTTTATCTAGGTTAAAGGTAGAACTCTTGTGGTTTTACTTCAGTATCAAGCTTTCAAATTCAAACATTACACTCACAGGCCATTAAAGACTTACACATTCCTTGAGGAATTTGCACAATATTTCTGGCAAACTATAGAGAAATTAAATAGGAATATATATGCCAATTAACCCACAAGTGTGACCTGTCAAAACTAGGAGTTTAAAGGATTAGTTATTGATCATTTAGAGACCACTTAAATAAACATCTATTGATCAATGAAATTCTAGTTATCGTTAAGATGCAACCCACATTCATGGAGATCTCCAAAAAAAAATAAAATAATAATCTAGCCCTCTGCTCCTTTTTGTTCTAAAAAAATAAGCACACCCCCAGTTCTTCTGTGAATATGTGAGAAAATTGTACTATCTCAAAGAGAAAAGAGGCTAATATGTGCCACAGTTGAAAGCAGCAGAGCATGCTCGCTGTAAGGGTGGATGACCACTTCTGCAGGAACAGGAAGCTGTGCAGGAGGCCATCAAAGCAGGGCAATGAGGTCCTTCTTGCTACTGATGCAGCAGGAATGTGCCATGGATCACTTCAGGGGCTCAGCGGCATTCTCTGGCAGCGACTCCCCGTGCACTTTGAGGATTTACAGACTGCTTCCCAAAAGGCAGGGCAGCCTCAGACACACAGACGACCAAAGAGGCAGCTTTCCTGGCCGGGAGCTCAGTCAGGGCTGGGCCATGCCTGCCCCCCACAGCATGAGCGAGCGAGACAATACGAGCATGTGTATGATGGGGTCCACGTCTCTCTGGCATGGCCCGCTGTCCGAGGCACTGGGTCACATGTAGGCCGATGTGTTTACGTGCTGACGTCACAGAGCAAACCCACTCAGCTATCGCAAACATTCACATACACAGAGCACGACTTCATAGTGCTCATTGTAATCATACCAAGAAGGTTATGGCTAAGCACACTGGCCATTAGACATCATTTGTGGTTGCTATCAGAGCAAGTACCACTATAGATTTTGCACACTACTGTAACATCTGCGGAATGCCAGCGTCTCCTCTCTCTCTCACCAGTCTCCTGCAAACTGCACTTTTCATCCAACTGGAGAATTTATAGAGATTATTGAGATCGTCGTCACGTTACAGTGGGATAAGTAAAATCCCATTTTTCACACCGTTGGATCCTGACAGGCGATCACCAGATCTGCTGTCATTCTCAGAACCATCCAAACATGAAGCTTACAGTTTCCAACAAACTTTTTCCATTATGGACACTCAAGAACTGTTTCCCTTCAAATATTTGCATAGCACAGCAGAAGAACAAAAATCTATATAAGTAGAGCACGGCAGGATGGTCCTCGAGAAAAATAACCTCCACCCCCCCTCATGTAGTAAAGAGGGGGTGGGGTATAAGATTCACCTGTTTGCATTTTATTCAAAAGCACTCACTACTAAATAAGACATTTAGGACAATTACTGTATCAACTATAAATGTGCTGCAGCTATGAGTTAAGCACGTTAGTAAAGGTTCTAGGTTTGATTTAAGCAGAAAGTAGATGTGTGGCCTGCAGAAACAGCTGGCGTGGCATAAGGGAATGAATCAGTGGGTTCTTGGTTCTCCCTTTCACTATAAGAATAAGAATCCATCCAGCTTCCAACTGCTTATCCTGGTCAAGATCACACAGAGGGATCCTGGAGCCTTTGCCAAGTCACATAGGGCACAAGGCCAAGGTACACCCCGGATGGGAGATCAGCTCATATATCCATATATTCATCATATGTTACGTGTGAAAGGCTCACTACGTTTTGAACGGCAGGGAATCCATACATATTGCTGTACATAAGCTGGATTTGCATGTGCACTTATGTAGATACCAACAGAGGCATGGAGGACGGGCGCCAGCGGCCATGCATGCATAACAGCAAGAAAGGCAAACGAAGACAGAACGAAAGAGAGAAAACCCTAACGAATCATAAGTCGATTCGCAGGACAATAATCTTATGCAGTGCAATTCTGCCATTAAAGTCCCTCAAAATCAGGACTGTGGGGGAATAGAGGAGAACATGAAGGCAAGGGAGGCTGCAGAGTTCCTCTCAGTAGGTTTCAGTAGGGGGCAATGCTAAACAAGGGAACACACAGCACTGAGTTGAGCTTAATGCACACTCAGAAATGCAGCTCATTATTCAGGCTGAACCTTCACACTGAAAGGCTGTGCATCACCACAGCCACATACGTCATAGACTTCAAGCTTTTTCAGCCCGTTAATACAAACCATTTGGAGCCATTTGAATTCATTCATAAACAAATCTATAGTAAAACATTTTAACATTAAATTTGTGCATGTGTGTAGGGAGAAGTGGAGCTGCACCATTGGGCCAGGCTTGGGGGTGGAGTTATCACCTTGGTGGTATTGGCTGATTGTGAATAAATTCACCATGGTTTAGTTTTATACAGGATCAGCTGGGGGGATCCAGGAGAACTGAGTTGTCTGCAAGTATTGTGCAATCCACACCTTGGTTTCCAATTTGTGTTTGTAATCATTAAAACTGGTGGTCTATGCCTTGCTTAATATTTACAGGACCTTGAACTCTGCTGCCTAGTGGATTGTTTGTGGCAGAACTATCATTTGACACACTTTTAAATGTGAACTCGAATACGGCAAGATTCAATAAAATGCTCACAGGCATGTGCTTTGAATAAAAGGCAAATCACTGAAGTAGCGGGCTTTTTAAATAAGTCAGCACTGTACCCAAATCACGTTTACATACATCAAAATTTCTATAAGAGAATTTGCATATTTAAATGACACTATTAATGATTTTTATCAAGTTCACTATAATTTGATGTGAAAAGCAACCTTGGAAGTGGGATTTTTTTTCTTTTTTGATTCTGCAGGGAAGAGGGAAGATGGGCTTCACTAAGACCCTAAAGCCAGAATAACAGGATTCACCTCATTTAAAACCACATTTATATGCATATCCAGGCATGCATGGTCATAAGTGACGAAAGCTTGGGGAAGGAGATCCAACCCATTTCAGCAGCTGATGGAGATGTGAGATTCTGTGACTCTTGGACTGTCTCTGCTCTCCAACCTTAAAACTTATTATTATTCATTTTAAAATGTATTTAAAATATATTAAAATCAATCACTGACCTTATGTTTATGCTACTCATGAGTTAACCAATGACTAACAAGTTTTTAACTAGTTAGCTAGAGGTCAATGTGTTGTATTCCTCTTGCTCCTCAGCAAACGCCCGCTTGTGGAAACTCTCTCTCTCTCCTTTGCCCCCTTTCCATCCTGTTTAAAGAATATGCACGTACCCATTACCCGCCGCACTTTCACAAAGAGGCCCACAATAACAGTAAAGCATGCTGGGTAAAACAAGGTGCTAAGCAAGCTGCGATACCATGAGCCTGTTTAACAGGGACGTGAGGGGAAACGGCTGAGCTGTCACGAGCGCCAGCAGCGTTTGTCTTAGTGTAAATAGCGGCCCCACAGTCCAGCTCGGCACATGGACGTGGGAGGAAGCAAACGGGGATCCGGGAACTGCATCTGTCCCGAGGCAGGTTCCAGGACTTGCGGACCACTGGTGCGGATGGCCAACGTCGAGCTGTAAATCTGTACAGTGAACCGCCTCTTCACTGGAACACGGCCGGCGCTGTGTACACAGCATATCTAGGGTATTTTACCAAATCAAAAAATTGACCATGGCACCTTCAGATCATAGCATCACGTTTCTGCTGCGATGGAACAAGCTTCAGTGGCGCCGTAATCGTGAAGTAAAGTAAACTGTTGAATATTGTGGGGTGAGGATACAGCAGCACCTGGCCGCAGATTGCAGCCGTCGTGCTCGCGGCTTTTAAGCAGTCACCCTGAATAGAAACAGCTGCATTCGACATTCAGGGCATGCTGTCAAGTCCAAGTACTACTCTCATCACAGGCATTTAAATGTTACTGCCTCCAAGTCAGGGGTGTCAAACTCCAGTCTTGGGGAACCACAGCCCTGTGTAGCTTAGTTCTTTCCCTGTTGTACCACAAATGATTCAGCTCAAGAGCTGTGTGGTGATTAGCACAAGGAGTCGAATCAGGTGTGTTAAATGAGGTTAAATCAGAAACTGTGCAGGGCTCCAGCCCGCCAGGACTGGAGTTTGACACCCCTGCTCTAAGTAATGGCACATGGAGAAAAAAAGAGAGGAAATAAAAACCTGAATATGGAGGAGGTGTTTGCAAGGCCTTTGAAAAGGGCCAAGGGCCTGTGTTCACACACTTGGCCTGGCCAGTAGCCCAGAGCTAAGCCTGGAATCCTTATCTGTTTGCTAACAGGAGAGCTGAGTGATTAGCATCTCATTTAACCCCATATCCAGCTCAATGCTTTTCAATTCAAAAGTAACTTATAAACACACACACACAGAGGGGTAATCAGAGGGCAGCTCTCCTGTTATTTTGTATGCCACAACAACACACAAGCATATATCCATTTAAAAAGGATGCTTTTAAGATTGGGAATGTCAGCACTGTACTGTACTTTGGGTTCAGACGGCCTCAGCTTATCCTGTGGATGCTTGCATCAGTACATTACCAATAACTCTTTACATCTCAGTTACAAAACAATTAAAAATAAAATCTTCTTGAAAATGATAGTGGGAGTGTCTCAAATATTGGTAAAACCAGCCAAGCTACAGCAACACATCATTGCTTGACTTCACTTTTTATACACATTATTTGTTAAATATTAAAATTAACATAAAGCTTTTTTTATATATATTTAATAAATGTTACAGACATAAACATACACAGTCCAGAAACCGCACAGACACCTTGCTTTCGGCAAGCTATGCTGAAGTTCCCTGACACACGTCTGGGAAACGCGCCGCTCATGGGCCTAATGGTATAGATACGCCTAGACCACGGTGCTTCTAGGCCGTGGAACCCAGCCCAATCCCAGAGAGAGATGGAAAGTCCCATAAACCCAGGTAATGCCTTTTCATCTGAACACAACTCAACCCAGACATGGACACCAACATTCAATTCTTTAAAATGATCTACACCCGTAATGGCCATCACGCTGATGTTTTTCAATGTTGCATTTACAAATATCCAAAAAAAATATCCAAAGTGGCAGGCAGAAGACACCTTCCCCTAAATGAACAATATATTTCTAACAAAAGAGTGTTGTCTTCATAAAAGCTCATTAACTGGGAGCAATTTGCACCCTGTCCACTTGGCTGCTCTTGGGTCCCTGGCAGCAGAGCACCTTCCAGCTCGTCCCAGTTAACCTGCTGGGCTTCCAGTAGCATCCAGTTGGTGTTACACGTGCTTTGATCGCTACTTTGTTCACTGACACACATCTAATAACTGGGGAGAAAATGCCAACCAGGCGACACCAACCTCCCCCCCCATCACCCTGAGCTAAAAAGGCTTAGAGAGATTAGTGATTAAATACTGACGTCTCTGACCCAAGCCATTTCTTGTGTTTTAAGGATCTGTTGTTTGCAATGGTGCATTGACAAGTGTTAGTGACTAATTTGAACAGCTTGTAATGTTGACAAGTTGCTGACTGTAATCTGAACAGTCTGCACTGATTATCATGCTGGGGAGGGCTATAAAGGACATGCATTAATGCTAAAGCTATTATTACAGTGTGCTGAATGTAATGCTGCTTGGGTTAATTATGCTTCTGAATTCATGTACAGTTAGTACTGCTACAAAGCAGGACATCACTCTGTGAATCTAATTTGATTGATATATTGGTACTCATGTCCAATACAACGCATGTCCAGTCACATTTGTATTTGTGCAGTATTTTCAGTCTGTGAGGAAAGCACAACTCCAACTATATACGCATTGCGGCCTGCTTACCGTAATCAGTCGCATGTGTGCTGTGCACATGACCAGCTGCATGGTGGCTGTATCTCACTACACCTGACTCTTGGTTAGTGTTAGACATTATTACATTATTGGCCACTGATATGATTGTTTCTATAAATTAATTTCATTGGGTTTAAGTTACTAAGTTTTACGGTTACATTACTCTAGCCCTATTTTTTCCCATTGGATATGTGTACTTAGTGTGCAATTTTCAGTGTGTATCAGTCGCAGTCGTATATAGCAACCTGAATTCTAAAGGACTGCAGTCACTATGATATGATATAATATCGTGATATGATATTATTGACATTGCATGTTACGCACATGCAAGGATGCCATGGTACATGATATTTTGATGGCACTTTCAAAAACGACTTTGAAATCTTGCTAATAAAATTCACCAAAGTGGGAGTTCTGTGATACACTATATTACCATATTACCATAATATCACCCAAGCCTAGTTGAGCTCATCAATTAGTTTCACTAAAACATTTTTACTCTGTCAGAGCAAACAAAGCAACAACCTTTGTAATTTTAATGATTGTTCCTTCTCAAGAACAATCTAGTATATATAAAAAAATAGGTATAAAGTTTACTGCTGCTGCTTTTGAAAGGGCTCTGCATGCTCTCTCCGAGCAATCAATCATTTTTGTCCTTGCTGTCGGACTCACTATTAGACAGTGTGACACGTTTGTGAGAAGATGTAACAATAAAGAGTGAGAAGAAAAGCGAACAAGAAATGGTCACCTATAGACATTCGCCTTTCACTTTATGGAAATATTTTATTTTGTGTAAACTATGATATTGAGCGAATCCAAGTGACACATCGGCAAAACCTGAAGCAATATCAGCCGAGTTTGTCAAATAATTTCTGTTTGGCTATCGGATATTTTGGGTAAACATTCAACTCCTTTATTGCTTTATATAATGCAATATTTATCCAAAAAAAAATCACACTGCAAAATTTTTAAAAATTCCAATTTTGTGCAGCGTTGCGTCTTAGTAACTCTTGCTTTCATGCAGCCCTGGTTTGTGACATCAACTCTTAAGCAACCTGTTCCACAGAGCCATTTCAAATATCACCAAGTTAAAACAAAAATTAATAAAATCAAGAAAAAGACTAACTATTTAATGTAGAAGTAATCAAATTTATAAGATGGTCTATTGCACATGGAGTTTGTAAAGATTAAAACAGTAGGAAGACTGCTGATTTCATTTCAACATCACTGGATTTCTCCTGAACACCAGACATCACACAGACCTCAGAAGCTAAACTATACTCCGCTTGCAGTGTTGCAGTGCCCAGGACCTCCGCAGCTCCCCACATGTGCCAGAGTTGGGGCAGATTGACACAAGTGTTCGAACTGCTGGTCGGAGAGCCCCTTATTGGCCCAGAAAGGCAGTTATCTCAGCAGCACAGATCCTAATCGCATGGGGCCCTGCTTGCATCCACAGCCGGATTCCCCGGGGGGGTGGGGGGGGCTCAGCTAATCTGAACAGGGATTCCGCTGGCCAGGGAACCCCCCCCCCCATCCCCCACCCTAAATGAAGCAGTTAGTCCTGATTTATCTCTGCTTCCCTTCCCCAAGCACACAAGTTTTAATTGGATTTAACGTGCGATTATTGCTGGGAGAAGGTGCAGCTCTCCCTCCACGGGCTGTGTGTGCGTGCACAGGCGCGCGCGTGTATGGAGATGGGGGAGGGCTTAGGGAATCCAGATCCGCTGTAACAGGCTTCAGTCACTCCCCCTAAAATTATGCTAATGACCCAAACGGCCCCTTTTCAGAGCAGATCCTGGGAGATGATGAATGATATGACACTGCAGGCAACTCCCCCCCAACCCAAACTTAGGGATGAGGAGACAAGGAGAAACTCAGGGCTTCACTACTCGCCTTTAGACCTCTAACAAAACTCACAGCATACACATGCAATTTATTTCCCTCTTTTCTCTCAGCTAATGCAAGATTTTACTTGCTAAAATGTATTCATACTCTCCATATACATCAATTATGCTACAAAGGTACATGTGGATACATGCTGTTGTGTTGACTGAAGTATAAATCAGCATATTCAGCACACTCACATTTATCTCTCTGTTGCAAAGTGGACATTTAGAAATAAGTGAATAGGGGCTTCATTGTATAACAAACACATCCTCGGGGGGGAAAAAAGCGAAAGGTATTTTTGCTTGATTGTTCTGCCTTAAAAGTTCAAAAGAAAGATCCAAAGGGGACAGCATGCTCATTCAGAAACACACATAGCCTCTCAGAATGTGTCCAAGAATTCCACGAAGGCGCTCGAAAGCCAGGAGCAAGGCACAGGAATTTCAGGTGTGTGCATCACAAAGCCGCTGTTTATCTCGGAGCCCAGGGCAGCCTCGTACTACTGTTTTACTGTAAACATTACCGTTCGCTGACCCAGTCAATCAGGATGGAGAGTACAGTGTCAATGGAAAAAACAGCAGGTATAAATACAGGCAGCACAGGTCCGCTTTACACTCCACAGAGCATGGATGTTTGAGGGAAACATTCATCATTCAATGCTGGGTGAAATTAGAGAGGGTATGCAGAGGCTGGGAAAAGAGAACTGGTCACACTGGATGCCCTCCCAGAAATTCAAATCTGCCCTCATAAACAGCTGTCCTTTCCAGAGTGCCACCTAGCCTGTGCTTTGTCTAAGATAACAACCCATACAGAACCATTAATATGACATTAAATCAACCACCAACCAAATGAGTGTCACCAGAAGCAGAAAAATATAAGAAAGCTTGATTACATAAACACTGTGGATATGATGGTGAGGAGTCATGTTCCTCAAGCGAGAAGGTAAAGAAACAGTGACCTTTATGGGGGGGGGGGCATTCAGTCAATTTAGAAGAGTAACACGTGGGCCCAAGGTCAGTGGCACTCATGGAGAATATAACCTTACACTGGTTAATAATTACACCCTCCCAACGCCAAACATCCTGCCTTCCACCTGGCAGTATGTGCATATTTGGTCACAAAAAAAAAACAAATCAAAATCATAGTAAATGCAAATGAACAGTAACACAATCAATAATTATTTCTTCTGTTCTCCAGTAAGTTGCAGATATTTTGTTTAAGGGCTCCCTTAATTTAGATAAATATCTTGATGAGGTACTGATGAGCCAATGATGGGCTAATGGTTGATGGTTGAGTCAACAAATGCATGGGCGTATTGGATGATGGCTGCAAATACTGGGGCTTTAGGAGAGATTTTTAAATGGCTAACACACTTTGACAGTAGTCTTACACAGTTACTTTGACATTTGCACATTACTGTATATATAACAGAACCTGTCTCACATCACTGCCTGCAAGTGTAACCAGTCAGCGATTGCTGCTAAGTTGCTCCCTCATAACACAACCATACTGAAGAAGTGGGGCGTATGTAATAGGTCATTGTAGAGACCCTGCGCTCCAAAGCACAGGAGCACAGTGACGTTGTTAATACGCCTTCATACCAATCTTTCCCTACTCCGACTGAGGACATCAATGGAAGAAAAAACTCCTCATCAGCTAATTTCCCCCCACGTAAACCGTCTTTTTTTCCATTTGCATGTTACCCCCTTTCTCTACACTTTCATCCGCAGTGACGGGCTACGGCGTGCAAACGCCTCCGCTGTCAGGCAGGAGAGAGACAGGAACCTTCAGAAGAACCTCAGGGCCAACTGTGTTTAGAGTTGCCTGGTGCTTTTCACAGGTGCCACTCAGATGAGCACTGCACTGCCACACATACACACACACACACACACACATACACACACACACACACACACACACAAACACTAGTCTTTTCTCCGTTCCAAGGCTGTCATCACCATGTCGGGCCTCTGCCCTGCAGACACACCTGTCACTAGAGCCATTAGAGAAGGTAGGGGCCTTGCTGATGAACACTGAATCCAAACCTGCCCCCAACGCTGGCCCTGTAGCCCCTATTCCTCCAGCCAGGCTCAGTCCTGCCCATTAGGGTAATTACTGGCCCAAGAGGGCCAATGACAGCCAGTCACGCCAAAGCTGCCAGAGCTCCAGTTACACGCAGGGTGAAAAGGGGCAGCTCGCGTCTAGCCAGAGAGCGGCTCCTCTACCTACAACTGTCTTTCACTGGGGCTTGAGTAGGGCTTGAGTAGGGCTTGTCTCCACATACTGATTTGTTCTTTGTAAATATCTTTAAATAATTATATCTTATAAATTTAAGATCAAGAGCTGATCTTAAAAGGCCTTAAATTGTGTGAAGAAGCCGCACAGGTGAGCAGCTGCACAGTGAGCTGGGGACCTTCTCCCACCTGCACTGCTCTCCTTTCCCACCAGGTCACTCGGGGCCACTTGGGGTCACATGCCCCTCCAGCCAAGTCCGAAACCGGAAGCTGCTTCATTCACAGAAAGTCACACTGAATGCACATATATCACGTGTGTACTGGTCAACATGGTGAATCTGCATTCTCAGAAGTCAGTTTAGCGGCTATCCACAGAATCGGCTGGAGTGCAATAAAAAACAAAAACACTACAGTCTTCGTGATCAGCGCCACCACCGGCATCATCATCCCTACCGCCAGCATCATCATCATTACTTCCACCAGCACAGCCTCAGTGCTGTCAGCACGCTCACAACAAACAATCCCATGTGATCTTGGCTGTGACTAGAAGGTCACCCCCCCCCCGGGCAAGCGAATGAAGGGGTCTTGTCTTCTCAGGAGATTTTCCCCCAAAGAGTACTGTATAACACCTAAAAACTCTATACTCACGGCAAAAGGCACCATCAGACTCTGTCAGTGTCCCCCAAAATCATGGCAGCCAAGTCTAAAAGTCTTTGTGTCAGGTTCACAGTTAAATGCCTTAATTCACAGCTCACCTAATAAAATCCATTTTAAAAAGTCCTCAGTCAAAACTTCCTGCAGCAGAGGAGACAGTGTAGAACTTGTCCCCCTGTCCACCCATCTAAACTAAGCAAAGACAAATCCTAGTAACATCACTGTAGTACAGGCTATAGTGATAAGGAGAGCAAGGGGGGTGACAGACACAGCAGCCCTAGTGAATAGCGATGGTGAGAAGGAGGGCCTTTTTCCCTCGGGGGTGCATGTGTACTGCTGCCTCAAAGAGATCTCTGTGAAAAATTATGCATTAGAAATGAGCTTAATATATGGTAATGCTATGTAAACACACAGAGATCCAAAAAGCCATTTCGGAGGAAACGTATCGAGTCTGCCGCCGAAAGCACTAACAGTGTATCTGCAGGCTCGACAGCGGCCTCTGAGCTTATTTATCTTGTTGAAAAGGGAGATGACAGAAATGTAAAACCCCACACCAGACAGGAAAACGAAGAAGCACAGGGAGCCGGAGGGGGTCTGCATACTGAGGTGTTTTTTATTCCCCAGAATGGTGACGTCTGGGGAGCAGCGTACACAACCCCTTGAGTGTGGACCTCGGCCCGGAACTCTCACTGCGACTATAGGTACATGGATTGTCAAAACGGAAGGCGAAGACGAGGCATGTCCAGTTGTCAGGTTATGTGGGGCAGGGGGCATGCACAGGGAATATGTCAGAACCGATAAAGGACACCCAGCATGGACAACATCGATATTTTATTTAATGATTCAGCGCGATCTTATCAATAGAAGCCGCCTCTGGGCCGCATGTCAGCCATCACAGCTGATGTCCCTGTGGCCTTATCCAAGACGCCTGACAGATCTGACCGACTGTTACTCAGTCTAGAGGGATTTGTCCGTTCACAACTGTCTGGCTTTTGGGTGACTTTTTAGGGTTTACATGCCTGTAATACTTAAACAAATCGATACAGGATTTTATAAAAAGACGGGAAAAATAATAATAATAATTTAAAAAAAATCGGCAAACTGCAACAGGTTCTCAAAAGAATGTGTGTGTAATTAAAACACCCAAGAGCTATCTGCAGGCACCAGTGTGTGGTCTGTCCTCTTTGTCATAAATCACAGAGGGCAATTCAGAAGAGTATCTAGAAGTAGCGCACTGGACTTGGAGACAACAGTAAATCCTACTCTTAGCCCTGAGGGCATTCATGGGGAGTCAGCTGAGGAATACCCAAACCATCCAGTATCAATCAAAATGAAAACCAAAGAATTACAATAAATGAATACAAAAGAAATCACTGACAGACTCTGAGTACAGAAACCTATGAAGTTTTAGACTTCAGAAGGATTTCCCCATCAATATCCACAAACATTTAATTAAAACTTTTAATCCAGGAAGAAACATATAAACATCCTTACAGAACTGACACCCTTTGAAAGATTCATCCTTGAACAGAAATAATGCAGAATGAGGCCTGATAGCATGTCGCACGCAGTCAGCAAAGGGAGCAGCTTCGGCATTAATGAGCAAACAGGCACCCTGATGGGACGAGCCTCTGCACACACTGACACTGGGTGAGAGGGAACATACCGCATTGTTTCACATGCAGGCTGACGGCTGCCAGAGTCATAATGAAGGACCCCCCCCCCCTTTATAAAACATGTAAGAGAAGGCAGGCCTGACAACAAAAGCAACATTTAAAACACTGAAACCATTTGATGAAATTTTTGTTTTACGTGAAATCGCCCTGTGCTATGAAAACAAAACTGAAGGAAATTGTGTGTGAGCACTAAACTTAGCGAAAGAAAGGCCATATTTAATTTGACTGAGGCACAGAATCTTTACTTCCATCCTGCTCAGGGAAGGTGGACCCTGCAGCAGCACCTGAATGCACTGTAGGTGTTAGAAATCCCTCAGGAGGCGGAAAGATACTACAGATAAATTTTGTCCTGCGGTGGATGCAACTCTATTAAAATCTGTCATTTATACATATATGCAGTGTCCTTCAGTCACTCTGGATTAATACCTTAAATTAAGAAACCACTGGGAGAAAACGCCTCACTTTCTAGCCACTGGCCTTTGTAAAGCACAGGGACATTACTCTTGTACTTTGGGAGGCCAGACTGCACTCACCACACGAAGCTGCACTGATTATCATAGTGGGCCAGTCTGGCCATGGGAGACAATCCAACAGGAAGGCAATCTATGCCAAGGGAGACAGGAGACATTACTATGATGATCATTATTCTGCTATCATCACTGAAATGACATTTTATTACAGACAGACGGTCACCTGGACGCCATGCATGTCAGAAGATCCAGGAACCCCGCAAGGCCATTCTCGGCCAACGCTGCACCCTGTGATTCGGCTGCACCAGCACAAAGCTATAATATCGATTGTCGGCATTCAGACGACACGAAATGATTATAAACAGGACCAAAGGCGGACTATAAGTGGCAAGATTTATCGGCAACATTCTTGATAAAATTAATTTTCCTGCCTGATTTTTATAGTTTATACATTAATGGCCATTTCCAGACAAGATCTACGGCTGGCTGTCAGAAAGGCAGAGGGAGGGAGAAGGAGAGAGACAGCATCGCGAAGATGAATCATCTTCATATGGGGGAGCGGAGAGGGGTCGGGCCAGAGGTCACGTGTGCGAGGGAGATAAGGCCTGACTCATTCCGCCGTGACTGGCAGCGCCATGACGGCGGCCATTGCCAGTGGCGATCCGCAAAAATAAGTTTGCAGGGCACTGGCATGTGAGATTTTTTTTTTGTTATAGTCTGAACCCAATCTTGCCCTTCATCTGGGAAAATATATAATGCCCTAAAACGCAGAGCGCTGCTTCTAGAATTTATAAAAAAAAAAAAGAAAAAGCCCAAAGCGGTTGTCGGCCACTCGTCCTCGCCTGAGGAGCAAACAGATTGGCCTGTCGCCGGAACTGAACAGCAGTGCTGCCCACAGCCACTCACACAGCACCATGCTCTACTGTAGCGGAATCGAAAGCTGCTGCTTATCCTTCTTGGGGGAGTTGAACTCTGACCTTGTGACCTGACCCCGTTCTGACTTATTCAGAATGTAATTCTTTGGGGGGGGACAGAGCAGCTAACATCCAGGAGCAACGGGGGCCAGCAAACGTACCCAGAAGCATCTCTGGGCTTTTACAGAACACACTGAACCCTGTAGCCCCCCCCCCCTCCCACTGACCCCCTCTCACCAGCTCACCACACCCAACATCCACTAACAGGCCATGGCAGCTAACAAACTACACCTACAACTATGTAAATGTGAGCGACCACTACAGGACCATGCACAGAGTGGCAAGCCATACAGGGTCAGGACTGAAGGTGTGGGATTCTGTTCTGCTGCATGGGGAGAAGACAGGTAGACTGAGGCTTTGCCAGAACAGATGATAAAAGTTCAATTTGCTGAAAGGTTTAACCCAACATCCTCCTCATCTCTGTGCGGGGCAGATGTACAGGTCTAAGTGCAGGGCAGGTGCACTGCATCATGCCATTCTGCTTTTAACCAGCAGGTGGAGTGGTTAAAAACCAGCAAGGGCCCGAGCCTCTCACAGAACTTAAGTAGGTAACAGTAGGCACGTGATATTTTGAAATAATTTTAAAAAGCCGACCATATACATTCTTTTACACTTTATAAGGCAACTCAGAAATAATGAACCAGAAAAGATGGACCTTTTCCATTACTTTTCAGACAGACTAGTTAAAACAGGCTGCCGCCTTAAAGGCCTTAACAGCAGCCTCCCCAGTTGAGCTCAATCAGAGCCCATAAAGCTGGCAGCATTAAGTAACTATGGAGCACTGGAGGAGGTCTGCGTACATCCGAAAAGGCAAAAGCTACTGACCCACACTCACTCCACACTCAACTGCTACCATCAAAGTCATAAGGCCTATGGATTTGCCCTGAATGCAAGAGAAACCAGGGCTGGTGTTAAAGCTTCTTTCCATATATCCTTCATTATTTCTTTCTGCATTTCTCTTTCCCTCTTAACTGTAATTCCAGTATTGACAGCACCATCAGACATGGGTGACGGACATGGGTGTAACAAGACTAATCTTAATGGAGTAACTGTTAAATTATGGATGGCCAGTTGGAGCAGGCACTGATAAGGCTGGTGATTCTGTGTCGGATTCTTCAACAGGACCCGATCTAGCGTGGGGCTTCCTGTGTCGGAGCAGAACGCGGTATCATGTTGTACATCTGTCCTCATCTCCATGGCATGCCTCGGCGTCTCCTGTCGGACGGTATTTTTGCCCCTAGTCAGGATTCGGGCGCTGAATTCAAAAGGATGGAATTAGTCTATATTAGTCTGCATTTACAATATACCTGGCAGCAGAGCAAACATGTGTCCTTTAAAGAACTGATTTATTGCCTTTTAATGCTGGGGAAAAAAATAAAACGCAGTTTCCGAAGCCAAATTCAGCATCTATTCTCAGTTCCCTACCTAACAGAGTGAAGTGTGCTGAGCCCCAGCATACATGTACAACATCAGCAATATGCTGAATAAAAGATCAATAAATTCACCAGGTGATCAGCGCGTGACCTCACTGTTTGTTTTGGGTGGATATGAGGGGAAACGCACTTGTGTGCATTTAATCTGCAGCTTCCCACAGGATCATTTTTCATCTGTCAGACAAGCCTGCATCCGCACATGCCCAGAAGGTCCCTTCCGTCACCCCCAGCAGCAGAGCCTCCCCAGAGCTGACACCACCCTCGTAAAGGCCTTCAGCTTGGTGGTGCACATCGCCTCGGCTTTTTCCCAGCCTGTGGTTCCCTATTAACATCTGACTGACACGGTCTGCATTTGGGGTAACTTGCAGTTTTCCCCTGTTTAGCTTAAGTCTTATCTTTGATAGAGTAAGGACATAGATTTTAAACTGATACATAAAGTATTTCATGTTTTTATAATGCGATTACACAGTACGTAAATGCACTGTAATAATACCAGACTAGTAACAGTAACAAAGCATAATTTGTACACTATTTCCACAGCAAATCGTTTGATTAAAGCTTTCTGTCAGCATGTCATCTTGCTTTAATAATTAGCAAAGGCTTCCACTTACAAGAGCATCTCTGATTTCACTGATAGAGTGAGATAACGACAAGCGGTTTTAACGGCTGTCTCTCAATGCCCCTCCCACCACCTCATGAGTCACCTGACTAAAGGTGTGCTTCCCCTGTCCTGCCTTTCGGCCTGCATTTGCCATGGGTGTCACGCCAGCCCGGCTCCCCCACACCCCGTCCCTGTTCCAGGAGGGACAGGGTGCTGAGGTCTCCCCTGAACTGCTTCGACCGAGTGCCCTTCTGACACTTCAAACTTATTAGCCAGCTTCTGTACCAGCTTCAATCAACCTTATTAATCCGCAGTGGAAGAGTTTTTTTTTTTAATTTAGCGATTGACCGATAAGTAGGCAAGCAGTAAAGGGCGCTGGGAGAGGCCTGGGCACTGAGGGGGGGGGTTGGGGCGGGCGGCTGGAGCAGAAAAGCCATTTACACGTAGATGAATCCTGCTTGCAAGATGGAACTCCGCGTTAAGAACACATCTGAATTTCCTATCTGTCATTTTTTTTTTTCCATCCGCGACATTTGTTCGGTGTTTCCCCCCCCCCCCTCCTCCAACATTACCCTTGCTGATTGCAATCTTTAAGCGCCATTGGGCCACTGCTTCTGCAGTTTTTAATCTGCCTTTAATCCCATAGATTTTAAATATTCCCCTGCTCCCGGAGACTGGAGGCAATTAACTGCCCTTCTGATGCTCTCCTTATCAGTTGCCTCCTTGTATCTCTCTGAAGCAGCCTCCAGACACTGCCATGGCTGACAAATAATACCGCCATTTACCGCCTACAATCCGCCGGGACGAACGGGGGGGGGGGGGGGGGGCTATGGGCGGCCCGGCAAGGTGAATTTTAAAAGGGGGCGGGGGAAACATACCATATGGGGGGGGGAAAAAAAAGTTTTTAAAAAAG
>JAABNY020000001.1:7533996-7546458 GCA_015164015.2 Brevimyrus niger
CTTCTGTATCTATTAATACCTTTTCAGAATCTCCAGAATATATAGGATATTTCCAGTATACACACACACACACACACCTCAGACTTTTTGTGCCTTTCTGATAATTCAGAAATGACATTGGTGTACAGCATTCATTTCACACAATGGCCACAGGAAATAAAAATAAAATAAAAATGCAATGACACACAAAACATTTAAGTACACATTTCTGCCCCCTCGCTGAAAGATCTCAAATAGTATTTTGAGCCCCATCTAGCCTAATAGGATGATCAGCTTTATATGCAAAGATAGCGGATAATCCTAAATAGTGTATATGGTAATAACAGTAATAGATATTTAAAACATTTTCATTAGATGTGTTAAATAAAAAGCATTCAGCAGTATTTAAATATGATTTTGTAAAATTAGAAACCCGAGACAAAGCTGGATGGAAAACACTAGAATAAAGCAGCAATTTAACCTCCATGTTGTACCGTGTGCATCTGTGATGCTGGTGTTGTGTTGTGCAATATGTCAGGGTTCTCTTAAGAGCTGCAAAAGGGCATGGGGGTGTACATGCTTCAACACCCCCCAAAGAAGGTAGAGGTGGTTAAACCTGCACCCTACGATGCTAACCCCAATCATTCCATGTGCCTGTTCTGAGGTTCGGCTCACACGCGCCTGTCGTTGCATAATCAAGGCCAAAAAGTGCATTCGCAGCGAAGTATGCCAAGTGCGCTGTCATATCCCCATAGCTCTCCATTGCCAGGGCAAAAATTAATTTAGTCATTGGCACCTCTAGCACCAAGATCTATAAAGACTGCAACCATAAAGCACCAGGCCTAGACGTTGCCTTCAACTAGCCCATTCCAGATGACTTTTGGTTATTTAGCATGGTAAAGCATGGTTTTTGTGCATAAACTGCGCAAAAACATCAAATGTCAGTGTATTCTAGTTGTTCCTAATCACTAAAAATAAGTACTCAATAAGACAGCTCATAAAGCTTCTACAATTTATTGTCCTACAGGTGGTTTTGTGTGAAAGCCGTACTCAGAGATGCCAGAGGCAACGCCTTGTAACTGCTGCTGAGCTTGTGTACTGTGGGCAACTTCTCTGAAAAGGGTAAAAGTTGAGGGCAAAGATCGATTCCCCCAAATCAAATTACGAATTGACAGTCTTCAAATGGTTAAACTTGTCTGCTAAAACCACTCTGTAGGTTTAGCTGACTTATGGACTAACTTTTCTGCTGTCTGCATAACAATAAGGGACAGTTATTAAGGCTATTAGGGCTCAGAATTAAGGCTGCTCCCAGCCCAGAGAGTCTCCTACCATGTTAAAGCAAGGTGTAGAGCCTCCAATCCCCCTAAAGAGGGGTAGAACCTTCTGAAAGTCCCCCCCCAGCAGTATTCCCACGACCCCTGATAAGAGGCTCTCTCTCTCTCTGCCTTCTATGCACTGAGAGGCACTTTAGCAGATCGCTGCGACAATTACCATGAAGAGTAACAGATACGGCCGCTATCGATGGGAGATTAATGCCCAGTGCAGTGCCATCGATTTCTCACCTAGCTGCCTTTGCCTGCAATCTTACTTCCTGATCCTACCAGTGTTTTGTGGCCTGGCTTGACACAGCATTCACTTTTCCCAATAAAACACGCTGCAAAGTCACTATCTTACATTCCAGAGTGTGATCTTTTTAAAACCACGGGCCCTAGTTATCTGAAGATGTTATTTAATTGTTACGAGACAATCTTGACCATTAGCTGAGCTTTGTAAATAATGCATCTACTTTTAAATGGACCAACTATCTCCAGGTATTTTTTTTAACATTGTTAGCATGGCCAGATAATGAAAGTAAGCAGATGGGCAGAGATACTAAAGGAAGCAGTATGGATAGCAAAGCCAAAGGGACTCATTTAGACTATATTGTATTGAAGGGACCATGTCAGAGAACTAGCGATCAGGCAGAGGGCTGCCAATATATGGGGCATTACTGTCTTAATGTCTAACCATGAGAACCTTGCCTGTAATGTAAACCTAATGTGACAGCATTGTCACGGACATGCATCGCAGAAGAGAAGAGGCTGACTGACTCATGGTGACTATACACCAAATGCATCTCAACAGCCCACAGAGATGTAGATTAATGCGATTCTGTGCTATATGAAGACACACAGAAAACGACACACATAAATAGGTTGATGAACAGAAGATACCAGCAGTTGCTGCGGTGAATAGAGGTAAGCAGAAGGTAGGATGTAGTGGTTCACCATATTTCTGCCTAATAGCGCCCATACTGATAACTAGCTAACCTCTGAGCCGAGCAGTGGGTGGGTCAGGGGACTTGCAAGCGCAGATGAGTGGAACGATGTCATTCTTTTATTCTGTGGAAAATAAACGTTGGTCTGCAAGCCTGATTTTATAATAGATTTAAAACATATAAAACTTTACTGGGTCGTGCTACATTGCAAAATGTGTCCCATTTTAAACCAATCCAGGACACAATCTGTCCAGTATTTTTGGGCCACGTGATCGATCCTCCCGTTGCCCTCTCACCAAATTTTACTGCCGTCCCACAGGGTGGGAGATGTCCTTTATTCGTCATTTGAAAGTTGCAACAAGACTTCTAAGTGGTGAGTGAGCCGACAAAATCCATCGTCCTCAACTACGGAAAATGCCGGATTGTCCGATGCTATCATCTCCATTATTTTAGTATGTATGTTTTTTGCTCTGGTGCTGCTAATCGTTATATCATGCAAACCCTGAATACACGTCTTCTGCAAACTTCCGTAACTTCTATAGCATCAACATTTTGAGAATTACTATTTTAAATAGTAACAGCGGCAGTAAATTTATATTTCACCCCGTTTTGGTTAAACTCTGCAATTAATCCACTGTTCTAATGCGTGCCAGATGCAGGGGGGATCCATGCATCTAGTGCATGAATGTGCACATGCACTAAAATCACGGCGTGTTGGCACTACTGTGCCTGTTGACAGAACTTGCAGCAACACCACCGACTGTGACCCACAATATAGGTAGATAGGTTTTATTTAGCTACAGTTTAGGGAAATTTCATCTCCTTTTTTGTTTTATAAATATCACAATATTACTCATGGATATTCCACATATCGTGATGTGATATCATGCAATCCTAGATACACCACTAATATAAAGCTCTGTCAATACCACCTTCGCCACCCCCAGTAAATGTATGAGTACTCCCTCCAATCTGTTTTCTCATAAAAAAAAATCCTAAATAGTCTCAAATACTTATTTCAGTCTCAGCCTACCTAGTCACATTTGACAAAGAAAAGACCTGCATTCTCTGACACAAGCACTGACAATCAACACTTGTGACCACTACTTCAACTACTAGCCTTATTAAATACAAAAAGGCAGCCAACTACCTCTAAAATTTAAATAACATTTTAATGAAAAAAATATTTACATATTTGTTTTTTTTGTTGTTGCTACTGGCATTTCTGCCTTGTGAGTAGCTAAATTAATAAAATGTGTTATACATTATTGTCACATTGTCATTGTTAAAACAGTAGATGGGTAAAATGTCGCACGTTTCATCTTTCACGGTCGGTTGCAGAATATGGGCTAAGGGTACCACGCTGTGATGGGCTGAGCTTGCCGTCTAACTTCATAAGTACTAGTAATATTCAAATTATTTCGGAAGATAAATCAGCGACATTATAAAAACCAAATGCCCTTTTCCCCAGATCTAACTCACCACCCAAATTTTTTTTTTTTTTTACTTTCAGATTGTTTTGTTTCTAGGTTTTCTGAAGAGTCATTACTGGTGGCAAGGACAGGCAGTTAACTTCCCGAAAACAACACATTTACGGAAGTTTACACTTAGCAGTCTACACATAAAAAAATCTAATGAAAACATCAGCCTGCAGACATGCCCTCCAAACAGCAATGAGTCACAGCAGCTCCCATACTGGACAGACCACCTATGGCGGAGGCCATGTACCGAGATACTCTTCTGGATCATGTCCCAATTCAGCTCTGCATAACCACATTTCAACTCACTGTGTTAGCTCTGAAACGACAAACGCCATAACAGGAATGCCAACCCCCCCCCCCCCCTTTCCCCTCCAACACCACCACCACCACCCAGCCTCAAAGCAAAAACCCACAGGGGTAGGGTGCCCATTACCCTAGAGGAAATTCCATCACTGTTAATCACCCACTGCAAACAGAAGGGTTTTGTCTGAGTTTCAGAACACACAACCTCCAAATGCCAGAAGGAAGTGACCCTTTCATATCAAAGTACTGAAAGTTAGACAAATAAAATATTGTCACAGTTAAATATTGCATACTCATATAATACGGATGCAATCTCCAGCATGTGTTATTATATTCCTAAGCATTCATCATTTATGCGATCACTGTTGGTTCTTCTTCCATTGGTTCCACTTATCCAGAGCAACCCAGGCTTTTCATCCCTGCACATGAAGCCTTACTGAAGGCAGTTTCAACAATGTAGGACCATGTCACTACCCAGAACTACAAGCCAGTTCGATTTTAACCTGCAGCTAAACATACCCTTAACAAACACACGGGAAAGAGATCATATACATGCACCACCCTACATTAACCAAGTTCAACATTTTCTTTCATTTAAATACCATTTGAATACATCATATAAACTTACGTCAACCTACAGGTACACAGAACATTAGCGTCTGATGCTAACATGTGTGCAGCAGTCTGTTTTAATACTTACCAAATGAGTGACACATTAGGTTGACTTGGAGGTAATTTGCATGTTTGATAACTGACAGGACAAGGGTACGCTGGGCAGAAGCCAGGTCTGTCACAGAAGCCAGTCAGTGTAACAGTCTCTGCACTCAGTTATCAGACCTACAAAGTAGGCATTTCATTTAAGAATCGAAAATGATATGCTGATACTGGGGGGGAGGCATGCAAAAGTATTATCTTTGCAGTTTTCTGCAGGTGAATAACGAAGCTTAGGAACAGTCAGCAGCACCCACCAGCTGACACACGTCACTAGGCCTCCTACACAACACCTGTGTCCCATTCCATGCTTTTCGTCGCTTGAAAAGATTTATTGGGTTGTGAAAACTGCTGTAAAGGCATTCTTGTTGACACACTAAATGTAAAAATCTTTCACTCCAATGATCTCCAGGGTAGGCAGCGATTAGCTGAATACTGCCCGAAAGAAACCAGAGAGTGGCGAGACGCTGCCCCCAGGGTAGCCGGTGATTAGCTGGACGATCTTTAAGGCTGGCGGCAGGCAAAAGGTTTTCAGAACTTCAGCTGTGATTAAAACATTGCAGGTTCAGATCCCAGGAGGGCAAACCTGCAGGCTTCAGTAAGGACATAATCACAATTAGTTCACTTAATGCTCAGCAATATACTTGGGTGATGCAAGTACTGTTACTACTAAGCGATTTACAGGAAATTAACTTGTTAAAACACCTTTTGCAGCAGCTGCTTTTTTATTTTATGACTAATTTGTGGTAAGAACAACAGAGGTTCGGGGGACTGGTCATGTGATTGAGAAAATATCAGAGGTGCACCCATCCAATATTCCAGGTCGCTATCGGCACAATCTGTAACGAATTAAAGGGATCAGCTATCAGCCACATGACTGATACACATCCGATACTCACTTATTCAGTTTTCAGCAAACATGTCTGCAATCTGGAAGTATTTTACACTTGAAACAACAACTAGCAGCACAGCAATTTGCAGTCTTTGTAAAAACAAAGTTTTGAGAGGTGAACGTAGCATGCAATTGTGCGAGACAATGTGAGTAATATGAAAAAAAGCATTTGATGATTTGGGAGTCGGCAGCTTGGGCTGCTTTGCACACTCGCTACAGCTTGTGACACACGAGGGGCTGCTATCGTAACAAAGCACAAGTGATGCTGTTGCCAATGGGAGAAAAACTGTGGGACACTAAGCATTCACCACTTTCGTATATTCTTACAGCGATGTAAATGAGGTGTAACAGTATGTTATGTATGTTTCTAGTACCCTAATTGAAGTTTTTTGGCATTTTTCCCATTCTATCAGATCGGTACTTATATCGCCCGATAAACTCTATTCAGATATCAGGATTGTATCGGCACTAAAAAAGTGTGACTGGTGCATTTCTAGAAAATATGCCAAACTTTTCCTTGAAGGTACCAAACAAAGGGGTTGTTTAACATGATAATGGCACTCTACCTACTAGCTTTCCTGTAATGCCTCTCTGTAACAGCACCAGCGCTAACTCAAATCCCCAACCTTCACAGAAATGTTCATTGTACAACATACCATATATGAAGGGCCACCATTTACCTAAACAGACGTTGATGAAACAGCTGTGTTCATTAACATACATATTCAAATACATGCCTGCACAAGCAGACATGTGTGCACAGAGCAAACATATGCCGAAATGCATGCATGCACACAAACTCTCTCTCTCACTCTCTCTCTCTCTCTCTCTCTCTCACACACACACACACACACACACACACTCCTCCAGATGTCGTGGAAGGCACCGGGTTAACCACCAGCGGAAGCCAGGCCTTCTGCAGTCTTTATTAACTTCACTGACAACTAGCGTGTGTCACCACAGGTCTGCCCCCACCTAGCCCCCATCCCTGCACATGTGCCAGCTCCGCCTTGTGTGATCGTCACCAGTCACCGTCACAGTTTGTCACACCTGTGTTCCTGTGAAAATATTTCCTCCGTTGGGGTTTAACCCCCCAAAACGAACTCTAACAACACAGACCGGTGTGTGACAAAAGAACTGAAATGGAATTTCACCTTTTTTCCACAAACTCAGTTAAGTTTTAGCCAGGGTTACCAAAGACCAGCTCAAACCAATAGTGGAGGGAGAGAGAGAGAGAGAGAGAGAGAGAGGAGTAGAAAACATGCATCTACAAGTTATTTGTGGCTCCAGATGATACTTAATGTTGAAGCAATGTAATTATAAAGGCATGAGTGACAGGTCCAAAGCACTATTATTTCTCAATTTCAGAGTACCAGCAGCCCCCTGTCGACACGCATGTCGCCCTGATAGCCCCCCCAAGCCCTGGAGCTCTCTCTCACCAGTGAGGGTAATAGAGAGGTAACCCGGGCCAGAATCATGTCGACATAAAAGCAGCACGCAAGACAAGTGGTCAGTCATGAAACAGGTAACGGCATCTGAAAGACATCCTGCTAAAAAGGAAGCTGGACAGCTCCAACGTTGAAAAAAAACAAAAATCTGTTAAAACCAAAACAAAAAAAAAGGGCTAGTTCTTGTAAACACCACCACAGGATATAATTTAGCAATTATGCTATTAAGTAAAATTTCAGGAACAACAAGAAAATCATCAGAGGAGTTATGAGTACAAAGGCACGCAGAGGTTTAAAGGAGATGTGCTGAATGCTGTTTGATTCTTTGCAGAGACTTTCATACAGTTAGAGAAACATTTTTAAAGAAAGGTTAATGTTCACATTGCTATACTACTGAGGGGCACCACATTAAGAAACAGACTGAAATAAGCTGGACAGTGAACAGGGCATAAACTCCTGTACAAAGCTATGCTGACTCCAGGAGGGACACTGCAGTCACGCTGCTGCATCAGGCCCCGCGGCTGATTTAATGTTCTGCCCAGAAGGGGGAAAAAAAGTACAAGTTCAGAGGAAAGGCCCACAAACTGCTTCCGAGGCCACTATTATCTGTTTTCAGCAGCACAACTGGAAAGATTCCAGAGGTCCTGGAGGGGTCGGTTGTTTTAACCAGGTCATACGTAGCCGCGGGGCTCTTCCCATTCGCCATTTGTTCCTGCCATTGTGTGTGTGCACATCTCTAAGTGCATGTATGGGTGCAGAGCTAAGTGCTAAGTGTGTTTGGGATATCTACCTAGATACCCAAAACGTCACGCCTTGGAGAATGACCTGCGCCTTCCAGCACTGCACGAAGTTGAGGAACACAGCATCAGATTCCTATTCTCTTACTTACGCACTGCATATGCTGAAAAATATTTACATTGTTGGCGGCGGGGGGGAGGGAGGGGGCAAAATTGCAATCAGTCCCAGCGTGCGCTGCTTTCCTGGAGACCTTCCTGCATATATTAAAAGAAGTTTGAGGGTTTAAAATTATGACAAGAACTAATTGCCAGCCCACAGTTTAAAGTAGATAACTAAGAGCTAACAGAGGTTCAAACAGCCGTGTTGTTTATTATAAATGTCCATGTTGGGGTGCATAACTTAATTACTTCAGCATAATAGCAATTATTTCGTCTCACCACTTATCTTTGTGGCTTCAAAAGACTGACTTCAATTAGAAGGTAAAAACTGCATCAATAAGTAGATAGCAGGGAATTATTATACTGGCCTCTGTCAAAAGAATCATTAAGATGCTATAAATGAATTCCACAAGTAATTAATTTATGTCAAGAGATAAATATATTCAACAATTAAATGAATCAATTAATAAAGTTGCACAGTAAACCAGCAGGAAAGAAAATTAATTAGCTGGCACAAATAACTTTGGATGAAAACAACATCCTGTGAATTTTAGGTCATCTCAATAGTTCTGTACATAGGGGTGTGTGAGTGAGACCTGTCACGGCCTAGAGGTGGTCACATGACTCATGTCAAAATGGGTATGAGACTTTAGTAAAAGGAACTCAAAAGGTGAGAAATGAAGCTTCAGTTGCTAAATCAGTCTGATCAGGGTCAGACAAAGGAAATCGTGTTTTTTCCCATAAGCCTCAAAGACGTCTAAAGAGAAATTCTCACGTTGGTCCTGTATTCATAAATGAGAAATGAAAGAAAAGAAGAAAAAAACAAAGCCATGCATCAAATATGCCAGGGGAGGTGACGTTAGGGTCCTAATGGATGTCATGTCGTGCACCAGGGGGGGTCAACCACACAGCCCCCCAGCTGCACCGACCAGGGAAAGTCAACAACTGCAACAAAACAGTAAACTGTAAACAAATAACCAAGATCACTGCTGATGGGCAATTCTCTTTGAAAGGTACGCAGCCAAAATCCAAAAGAAACCTGCTGGCAGTCAAACAGGCAGGGCAGTGGGGGTGGGGCCGGCTAAATGGAATTTCAGCTCCTTTTCTTCTTAATAGTATCAGATTTCTCTGAGGTCAGCGGCCCCCATGGCACCTCAGGTAAAGGATCAGTACCTGTTGACCAGGTCATGAACTGCCATCTTTTCAGGAGCTTTTTTCATGCTGCACACACACACACAAACACACACACACACACACATAGACGGGTTTCTAATAATATCTTTGAGGGGACTCTCCATTAATTTCTTTGGGAAAAACTCTAATCCCAACATGACGACCTTAACCCTTACCCAACCATAACATTACCCATAAGTAACGAAATGAAATACAAGATTTTTGGCATTTTTAGTTTTTTGATTGCATTCACAGATCTTTGTGGGGACCTGAAAAATGGCCCCCACAATGTTAAAATATTTTTATTATATTGTGGGGAACATTTGGTCCCCACAATGTAATATAAACATAATACACAGGCACAGACATGGGCATTTTAACAAACAGAAAATAAGCTATTTCTAACACTGGGCAAATTTACCATTCAATAAATGGAAGTAAAACTGTGTACCATTCAGTCTGGCCCTATGAAAACCACAAAATTCAAATTGGTGTTGAGTGGAACCTCAATAGCACTATCCATGCTGATATGGCAGCAGCCTTCGAATAAACTGCTATCACCTCAAGCATGGCCTATTCCAGCTCATAATAGACCTGCACAGGTGACAGAGGAAAATCATTTAAATAGGGGCGCAACAGTACCCAAAATTCAAGGTTCAGTACAAACCTCAGTTCTGAGTTCACGGTTCGGTGCAACTTCAGTACAGCAGGCATTTGTTTTTTAAATTTTTTATTGTTAACACTGCAAACAATTAGAAACAGTTGTAAACGAAAGAAAAGGCAGATGTGTCTGTCAATATGTCCGTATAACAAAACCTAAGAAACGCTTGTTTGAACATTGTAAAAATAAATATGTAAAATAAAAAATAAGTTCAATAATAAGACTACATCTTCACAATCATAATGAACTACATCCCAATTAAATCCCATGTTTTGTACTACCAAGTATGGTTGTATACCCATGGTAAACACCCTACCAGTCTTAGTTATTTCTTAGCCTGATTTTCCACCTTAATACTATACCCAGTATAACAGCTGAGATAGTCTTGGTCATATCAACTGATCTCTGTAGTGTTGGTTAAATTTATCGGGAAGCTAAAATGTTCCAAAACAGCTGAATTTAGTGACATGGGAGGGTGTTTGAGCTCATTCACTGACTGTAAGCAGCAGTAGCCCTAACTAACCCACAGCCATAGTTAGCATGTTCGTTGTGTTGAACACCTACTGGTGAATTTAGGTTCCGTCCTTGTCAAGAAATGTATTTGTTCATTTCATTTCATCGTGTGTTCAAAACTGAATATGATGTAACTGGATGACAATGAATACCATTACAGCCCCAGCCCTCTAAATCATACCTCAGAGCACTCCTGCACCTCCTTGCTGCAATCAGCTGAGGAAGAAGTCAAACAACGAACAGCAGTCTGTTACTCTTTATGCACCGAGCCATTGCAAAGATAGGAAGCAGGCGCGCCTTCATGTTCACACTTCCAAGTGACATTTTTTTTCATCCTCACCAAGCAAGACGTGGATGGTGCCCAAAAGCCAGAATGAAGCAGGAAGGTAGCAGAAATGTTCATATGGAGGTTCAAGTGTTTTTGATTTACCCTGTGACCCTCATAGCAAATCAAGTAGGAAAAAGTTATGTTCCTCTGTAGACAGATATTGCTGCCCTATAATATTTTTTTAAGCAATTCACAGACCAACAGTCTCATTACCTTTATAAATAGATTTATTATAAAAGCATGATCAAAAACAACAATTGATCCTCACCACAAATAAAAACATTTATTTTGTGCATTGTCAAAAAGAACATTAGAGAAATGGAAGAAGATGGGCTTAAACTAAATCAAAGCTACTTGAAAAATGTGACATTCAAAAGACAATAAGATGGTGGATGAAAGAGCAAGATGCTACTGTCCCACCACGTCTCACACAGACACACTTGGGGATGGACCCCCCCCCGATAAAGAGATACAATGAGTGAGTCTATTTATAAGGAACTTGGCTGGTGATTACAGAGACATGACAGGTGACATCCATAACAGGATTAAGGCAAAGGCATTAAACAAGGACCGATAATCCATGCTTTGTTGTAACACTGATAAACACCTGTCTGATGGCTTTCTCTCTCAATGTGAATGCAGCCCATATTAATAACTTCTAATTCTGTCCCCACATCCATTAATGCAATTATTGCAAGAATCATTTTGGCAAAACAACCAGAAAAGTGAAAAGTAAATTTGGTCATTCCCATTTTATTTTAAAAACACAGATAAAGTTGTAGCTAAAATGTGTTCTGTGGACAGACTGCAAACACCGAGAGGCACGTAGTCAAAGACTTCCTGTATCAGAGACGTATGCTGTCCCTGGTGACTTTCCCTCTCTCTCTCTCTCTCTCTCTCTCATACGCTTCCTCCTCCTCCCTCACACCCACACCAGTGTTAGGCTCTGTGTCAGTTTGCGGTCTAATAAAGGAAAGACCACAGGATGCCGGTGCAAGAGTGGAAGGGGAGCTCCGGGCCCAGCAGTACACAAGGGCAGGAGGAGCAGGAAGTACAGCCAACTGCAGTGTACATTCAGTAAAAGCAGGAACGTGTACCATTCAGGGAAAGCAGGAACGTGTACCATTCAGAGAAGGCGAGAACGTGTACCATTCAGGGACAGTGGGAACATGTATCATTCAGGGAAAGTGGGAACATATACCTTTCAGAGAAAGCAGGAACGCGTATCATTCAGGGACAGCGAGAACGTGCACCATACAGGGACAGTGGGAACATGTATCATTCAGGGAAAGTGGGAACGTATACCTTTCAGAGAAAGCAGGAACGCGTATCATTCAGGGACAGCGAGAACGTGTACCATACAGGGACAGTGGGAACATGTACCATTCAGGGAAAGCAGGAACGTGTACCATTCAGAGAAAGTGGGAACGTGTACCATTCAGGGACAGTGGGAACGTGTACCTATCAGGGAAAGCAGGAACGTGTACCATTCAGAGAAAGCGGGAACGTGTACCATTCAGGGCAAGCCGGAACGTGTACCATTCAGGGACAGGGAGAACATGTACCATTCAGGGACAGTGGGAACATGTATCATTCAGGGAAAGTGGGAACGTATACCTTTCAGAGAAAGCAGGAATGCGTATCATTCAGGGACAGCGAGTACGTGTACCATACAGGAACAGTGGGAACATGTATCATTCAGGGAAAGTGGGAACGTATACCTTTCAGAGAAAGCAGGAACGTGTATCATTCAGGGACAGCGAGAACGTGTACCATACAGGGACAGTGGGAACATGTACCATTCAGGGAAAGCAGGAACG
>JAABNY020000001.1:7546558-7572620 GCA_015164015.2 Brevimyrus niger
ACCTTTCAGAGAAAGCAGGAACGCGTATCATTCAGGGACAGCGAGAACGTGTACCATACAGGGACAGTGGGAACATGCATCATTCAGGGAAAATGGGAACGTATACCTTTCAGAGAAAGCAGGAACACGTATCATTCAGTGACAGCAGGAACGTGTACCTTTCAGGTTTGCACCAACGTAGGCGAAACAACCATTCCATGTTACCTCTGCATCTTCACAGACACACAGCAGAGCTCAGGACAGCATATGTGAAGTGAAGCTTTCCCATGGCCTCCACACATTAGTTAGCAGAAAGAACAAGCAGATCTCTGAGGGGAAGAGTGTCAAAGCCTTTCCTTTCCTCCTGCAGCAGGCAGACAGCGTTGTGCAGCGGTCAGATGAACGGCACACACCTCAGACACAGCTTCTCTCTAATGTGGCCACGGTGGCCAGCTGAGTAGTGCTCAGGATTCACACTTTTTATCTGCTGTGTGGCGGGAAACGCCCACCAGTGTGGTCCAGAGGAACAAGACAACCAGAGTCAAGTCACCATTTTACAGCCTAAGCTATGCCAAGATTATATGAAGGGTTTACGTGCCAGGGAGATCGTCACAACGGCACGCACTGGGATTAAATGCAAAACATACAGCTCTTCAACAGAATAGAGCATAAAACACTGTATTCAAAGAAACAGGCAATACATGGAGACACCAAGACAAACACACAGACATAGTAAGCATTCAGTAAAAAAAAAAAAAAAAGCATTGAACTTTATATAAAATTAAAAATACACCTGATGAAACTGACTCAAATCCCCAGCCTATTTAAAGCCAAGCAGGCTTAATCTCACAGGCCTCGGTGTCTCTGGTATTAGCTTCATGGACCACGGCACTGGGGAAGTTCACGCGGCACCTCACTCAGCCAGGAGGTTGCAGACACTAGCTGACCAAGGCCTGTGCCGTTCGCATTTAAAGGCACATCACCCATGAAATGGAGCACCTTAAATCTCTTATCACTCCCTGCGGTGCAATGAGCGAAGGGGGGCCGTCTGGGAGCAGGCAAGACGAACGTCACTGCTGCATCTTTTATTTACTTTTAGGCCACATTATTTTATTATTATTATTACGGGACGTGCCAAGATCGACTCCAGAATAAACCACAGATGAAGAGTAACTATGGCCTTTCAGAAGAAACCAGCACAGAAGCACAAAAGAAGATATTTAAAATATAATATTAACAACATATTAAGGCACATGACTGTTTGCATTACTGAGCAATGGTTCCTTCTGCAAAAAATAAAAATAAAAACACAAAGCCAGAGCTGTGTGACCAGCAGGCCAAAGCACAGGAGCTGCACCTGAGAGAAGGTTCCTTTGTTTTCCCCTAAAGCACAGTATGACAGCTCGACCCCCAGAACCACAAATGAAAGAAAGCGAGTGAGAGAAGAGCAATGTTCCGACAGCGGGTGACTCCTGCCACGGAGCTGCGGCTTCCTTCGCACCTCCTGCACGGAGCCGCCCCCCTCCCAGCACTCTGAAGTGGCATGTCAGTGTCGCACGACAGGGTGACAGTAGCTTCGCAGACACACGGCAATGGCCCACAACCTCCGTCCTTCACAGGCAACACCAGGGGGAAAAAAAAATCCACTTTAAAAAGTTTAAAAGAACAGATATATATATACGACCCAGGCTGCCAAGGCTCATTTTAGAAATGTGCAGTTCTTTGATGAGGCATCATTTGGCATTATTAAACATTAAAATCCATGACCTTGGAAAAGAGTTCAGACACAAACGGCAAATAAAAGTCTATTTCTCATCGTGGTATAGCTGCAACAGCCTATATATAGATGTGGTTTGTAGGCCGATACTCTCACCTTCTCTCCGGAGAAACCACGCACCCCCCCCCCCCCCCCCCCCCCCCCCCCCCCCCCAACACCCCCCCCCCCCCCCACACACACACACACACACACACACACACACAAAAGTACACATCAAACCCAGCCCACGCAAGGCAGGTGGAAAAATTCCACAGCATGAGTTTGGGCGGACAGAGATGTCTGGAGCGACAGCAGCAGCAACAATTTGCTCAAAACAAACTTAAGGCTAACAAATATTTTTTATAAATATGAGGTGACAAACGACAAGCCACCCATCTGCTCAACATGAACAGAGAAGTAACGTAGAAAAAAGGCAAATTTCTAGACAAAAATAAAAGGAGACTTTAACAGCTGACAATTCAAACCTGATGAGGGAAAACAATTTCAGTACTGAGTAAGATTTCCCCAGGGACCATGCTCGAGTTCCAGAGGTATCTATGGATATCAGCTAGAGACTCTTAGATCCTGATGGAATTGCATCTGGCAAAATAACCACCCAATAAGAGCAACAGATGGTGTAAAACTGTAACGCTTCATGGGACTTCTAGAGCAGTGGTTCCTAACCGGGGATTCACAGGCCACTAGGGGGCGTCAGCAAGGACTGGTGGGGGGGTGGGTGTGGGAGCGGGAGAGCGTATGTGGGTCAGAGGGGGGGCGCAGGCGACAAAGGGGGGCCTGAAGGGAGGGTGGGGGGGGGGGTGGGGGGGGGACCATGAGAGGGTGTGCAATTTATTCGAAAGCATAGAAAAAATACAACACTGTCAAACTTAGGGCTGGGTTGTAGAGAATTTCTAAAGTATATTGATTTATTTTTTCAAAACAAGATGCCGAATGACAATACCATTTACATTGATATACTGTAACTGTGCAGTAAAATTAGGCTTATATTAAAGATTTTTAAAAGAAACCAATAGTATTCCTTCCTGCAATGTAAATGATGCAAGAGCTTAGATCATGATGTTATGCAGAATCTCAAAATTTACAGCAAAATTCAAACCATTCTGTTAGCATCTCATGGGGAAGTTGGTGGGCAGGGGCGGGAATCATTGGTCCATTTAGTTAAAAAAACACTGTTAAAAATATCAAATTGCAATATTTGTTTTATTTTGTTGAAGGCTAATACCTTAAAATGAGAGTCATTTATGAAGAGCACATTTAATGGTTGTCAAGTTTCTAATTTCAGAGCCATTTGCCAAATAGGTTTCAGTTTTTTTTCACAATCTGTTTTGCAAATAATATTATAAACTGAAGAAAATAGTGTTATGGACATACTGGAGCGAAACCTTGTTTGAGTAAAGTTTAAAATAAATTACATTTTTGGCAGTGTAACCAAATTAAGTTATGTTTATGGGTCAATGATGTGATGCTAATTTTTATGTCCATATGATTTAGTTAAATTTATAAGCTTTAAAATTTGAAGAGAAAAAAATACCCGCATACATAGGTGAAACACACAAATTCTCGATGAAACACCCTTTCAAATAGTCTGGGATAATCTTGCATTAGAACTATCTGACAGGAGATAAAAGTATTAGAACACCATTGATTTGATTCTCATGATTAATTTGGGGAATTGTGAAGTGTCAAGGTAGAGTAACTATTCAAGGAGCCATTTTGTTTTTATTGTGCAAAAAAAACCCTGTGATGTAGGAGTATTTGTGTTTAAAACAAAGGAGAAGGAGCCTAGGAGACCAAAACTGCTGTATGCCAAGATTAACAACTCTTTAACATAGCAAATAACTTTTAGGGTATGCTCAGTGTCACACCCTGCTCCGAGTGCTCCTCATTGTGTGCCACGCCCACCTCGTTACCTCCTGTTTTTGCCTGATTGTGGTCACCTGTTGCTCGTTCAGTCTAGCTTGTCTTTTGTATTTAGTCTGTGTCTCTGTTAGTTTCCCCAGATCGGTCATTGAAGTCTTCTGTTTGTGAGTACCCTGCCTGGTTTTCCCCCATTAAAACCCTGCTGTTTCCCCATTAAAACCCTGCTGTTTCCCCTCAACCTGACTTCTCCTGCCTCCCTTGTCGGCTCGTTGCTCACCGATCGTGACACTCAGATTTACATGTCAAATGGTGTGACCCCAGGAAAACATTCACAATTCATCATAATCATATAGTATTTTTCTTTAAATAAAAATTATGTTTGAAACATTCACACCAAGGCCATGTGTTTACATAAATACCCATGATAATACCTGCCAAATTTGATTTTAAATTAAAATGTCAAATGGTGTACCAGTTACATCATTTGACTCCCATTACACACCTCTGTTAGAGGCCAGTTTTGTGAAATATCAATAGTTCTTGATGCTGATTATCTGCCTAAAAAACTCTTACTATATAGAATTATTTGCAAGTGCCCAGTGTTAAACTTTTAGAAAATGTGATGATTTATCCACAACTTTATTATCAAAGCTCTTTAAGGCTAGGAAATAGTTATGTTGCACAACCTTGGTGTTTTAGAATTTTTTGTCTCCAGTGTATATTTGTATTCAATCTACCTACAAATTTAAGGAATGTGGCAGAATCTAGTGGGTGAACTGTGACTGTTGAACATTACAGCACTTTTAAAAGGCCTAGAACTCCAATGTTACACATTGAATGTTTCATATTGAAATTTGCATTTGTAAAATACAATTTATTAAATTACTACAATTTCATAATGTAACAAACCCAATTTCTCCTAACAGAGGTCACTTTCAAGCTTGGATTTAACTGAAATCATGAATGATCATGCAGTCATGGTTCTTGACCACAATTGGGAGGACTTCCCATCCAGTTTGAGGGCGAGTTAAGGCCTCAAACAGAGAAGTGCAAGTATGTTGGGGTCTTGTTCACGAGTGAGAGGAGGATGATGCGGGAGGCTGTTAGGCAGATTGGTGCTGCGTCGGCAATTCTGCGAAGCTATTGATTTACCTGGCAATCTGCAGTCCAACCCTCACCTATGGTTACAAGCTTTGGATAGTGACCAAAAGAAAGGAATCAGGGATACAAGCTGCTGAAATGAGTTTCCTTTGCAGAATGACTAGGTGAGTAGCTCAGACATTTGAGAGAGTATTTGCTCCTCCACATCAAAAAGAGTCAGCTGAGAAGATTCGGGCACCTATCTCAGATAATTCCTGGACACCTCCCTGGGGAGGTGCTTTTGGCATGTCCAACTGGGAAGAGGCCCCAGGGCAAACCCAGGACAAACTGGAGTGTTTATATCTCTCGGCTGGCCTGGGAGTGACTTGGTATCCCCCAGGGGGATTTTAGAGTAGGTTGCTGGAGAAAGGGAGATCTGGGCATCCCTGTTCAGACTGCTAAGTGGCACAAAATGGATGGACGGATGGATGGATGAAATCACAACAGAAGACATGAATTCACAATTCCTGTTGTCAGATGATTTTATATATACATTGAAGTAAAACAAAAGACCAAGTTCAGTTGACCTTTTTGACTGTCATGCTTGATTTTTTTCTTCAACAAACAATGTCCTTTGACCATAGAACCACCATGGTCAGGTGATGTAACTGGTTTGTGTCAACTGGCATAACCAGTATTTTTCATAAAAATATGATCATATAAGGAATAATGTAGAATAAAACATAATCCTCTATTGCAGTGTAATAACGTTTTTAAAATTTGTCAAAGATTATTTGAAAATGGAGGTATTTTCAGCAGATGTCATGCTTGATACTGTAAAACTGCATTAAATTTAAAGATACAGACATTCCTTTACTCATGAACTTTCAGGCATACGAAAATATCCAAATTGTGTTCCTTGGGCTCCCATTTCCTGTCCGCAACATCAAATTTTTTTTTGTGTACCAATTCCTCCTAGTATGACTTCTGGCTGCTACTCCCGCCGCTCAGCAGCGTAGCGTGCATATTCCCAGCATCCTAGTTCTTTGTACTTGTGTATACCCTTAAAATGATATTGACAGTGTTGGGCATGTACCTTTAAAAAAATAATTAGTTATAGTTACTAGTTACTTCTCACAAATAGTAACTGAGTTACATCATTATAAAAGTAGCTAATTACCAGACAAAGTAACTATTGCGTTACTTAAAAAAAAAATCTAATTTAATATAACTATAAAATAAATAGAAAACATTGTACACTATTCTACACTATTTTAATGTTGTTGTGGGACAATGTGAAATACAACTATCAAATTCAAAATATTATAAATATTATCATTACTATAGTGGAACAATAAAGCACAATAGAAAAATACATTTTGTGGCGGCATGTGAAGATGTGAGGTGCTTCAGTAGATTAGAATTACTTGTCACCGTCGCAGAGAGACTCTTTTTTCCTGGGCAAAAGTTGCACGTTACATAAACATTTTGCCTTTCACCTCAGTGAGGGAAAAGTAGTGCTTATACTTCAAATTTGCAAAAGCTATCTTTGAACTTGTTGGACTTGCAATTGTTGTGATTCCTGGATGTTGGTGTGTGCGACTGACCGTACGTGTGTTTGTACGCGAACACCCTCACTACTCTGCCTCTGATTGACAAACAATCAGTTACACCATGTTTACAGACACACCAATCATCACAGGTTATGTATCTTGCCCCGGCCCCGAACACACACAAACACACACCCCAGAGAAAGAGAGGTCCTATGGCTGAGAGAGACGCTGCTCGCATGAAAGCCGCTTCAGTGTTCTCAGTTAAAGTAATCGCATTTTATTGTCAGTAACAGTAACGGAGTTGTAACGGGTGAAACAGTAATTCGTTTGATTACTTGTTACTGAAAAAAGTATCGCCGTTAGTAACGCCGTTTATTTAGAGTGCCGTTATTCCCATCACTGGCAGTGAGACACCATGAGCATGGCATCCGCCCACCCAGCCAATCATCATCGCATTTGCAAAGGTGTCATAATTGTCTCTCGTCAGGCAGCTGATAAAGCCAAAGCTTGACATCTCACGTGTCAATCAACCAAATTTTAGTAACGCGCTACTTAACATTCTTAGTAACGATAACGGCGTTGCAAGTATGGGAAAAATAATTAATTAGATTACTCCGTTACTCAAAAAATAACACCGTTAGTTACGCCGTTATACCTAAACGCCGTTACCCCCAACACTGGATATTTAATTGCGACTTACAAACATTTCAAGTTACAAACAGCCATTCGGAACTTAACTCATTCGTAACTAGAGGAATGTCTGTAATCCTAATATTTTGTGATATTTTTAAATACAATTGTTGTCAGTTCACTCCGGGTGGATAACATATTTAATAACTTTTGTGCCATTTGACATTTTGAGGGACATTCAGTCTTACCTTTTATACATAATTGGTTCAAATTTATTTCAATTTTCATGAAACCAACATGAGTATGAAATGAACATTTAAACAAGCCTGATGCAAGGTTTTAAAACGTTTTTTTAAAGATTTTTGAGTCGCTTATCTTGGCAACCCTTATTTGTCACTGACCCTTATTTTAATAAAAATGTCATTTTTGTCATTGTTACACATTGTTACAAAACAAACAATATTATACAATACTATAACTTGTGTAGGGGGGCCCAAACACATCATTTATTGGACACAGAGGATCCTTGGAGACCTGACCCCTGGCTAAGAACCACTGTTCTTGAGTACCAAATAGTACAGCATCAGCTGTAGCTGCAACAAGACACTTCCTGCAGCTACGCTTCTAGCCGCATGAACTGGCTCCCGTTAGTACTTTCTGGGAGTCCTGACACCAACAGGAAGTAGTGGTGAAGAAGCCACTCTGCAGGTGTGAGATCTTAGGAACGCAGTAAATGGCCTGTAGCATCTCAACTGTTGAACATAGTATGGAGCCTCTGGGTTTGACATCCTCATATGATTTCTGCAAACCTGAGGACTATCGGCTGTGAGCCACGTGGCTCCAAGCATTTTTTTGTGGAAGTAATTACTGGATCAGCCATTACAAACAGTTCTGTATTTGTTAAACTGAATGAACTTAACAATAATCCTCTACTTACAGTGCCTGTCTCTTGGCACACACAGCTCTTTAAAGGTGGATTACAATAAGACATGTTTGTTGCACAGCAACAAAAATGCACGGGTTAACATATTTCCCTACTACTTTTGTTTACGCAATATATATGTGTGGCAATTTGTATGGGAGGGGGGGCAACATCTATCTTGGCTGTGTGGGTGTGGAGCCAGTGAAAAACATAAGACATACGGTACCCATGACGGCCGTTACTCAATTCCAGCAATGCAAGTCCAGGAAGGTTGAATCATCCCCACCACTTGTTTTGATGTGCCTGATGGCAGCAGGCTGAAGACAAGCACTATGGCAAAGTCTTTGACCAACCACCTATGCAATAATACCTCTTACTGGGCTAGTGGGCATTCACTGTTCACCTCTTTGTTGCCTTTACGTCAAGCCTGTTCTCTTATTACAGAGTTACATTTGCCATGATTCATATCATTCACATATTAATTTGATGCCATTTCTTGCTGATCTGCCGAGCACTGAATAAGACGAGTATGAAGGCTCCTGAGCCAAACCAAGCACTGGAAAATATCCTTCGGCAGAGACTGAATGATGATGCTCCACCCCCCCCACCCCCCACACTCCGTGAAGTCTACCAGTTGGGGTGGGGTGCTATCCCGAAAAGGCCCCATTTGCCCCTAAGGACCCTGTGGTTCTGTAGCACTGACTAGTCTAGACCAGATATTTTTCCTCATCCTCTCCAAAATGCCATCTTGCTGAACCAATAAAACGACATAGTGCGTGTATGTGTAGGGACTGCTATGTAATACATATTTTCTAAAAAATGAAGGACAGTCCTACAGTAAAATGTGGGAAAAGGTGTGGAAGGCATAGTAAGCAAACAGCAGGAAACATTTAGCAAGTGACTGGGCTACCAGTCTTGCGTGCTGCGACGCGTCACCTCAGGATTTTCCTGCTGGGCCGGATTTCCAAGCGGTCTCTGTTTGCTATTCCTGTGAAGCGAAGCAGGAGAGACCTGAAGCCAGAAGAAAGCGGGACCTGTCATAAGAAAAGCTAGCCCACACGGAGGAATGCCTGTTCAGCAGGAACCAGTCCACATGCAGATCAATGAGCAGGCATGAGAGCTATCCAAGAGGATGCACAAGAAGCACAGGAGATTTGAAAGCATGTCTGAGCCATTCAGGCACAAGGTTGATGGCGTCAAAAGCCTGTTCTGTCCCACAGAATTGTAATGGAAGTTTGGCAGCATGGTGTTTAAAAACAGAGAGAATGTAACACTGGAGTAGCACCACTCATCCTAAATTGTCATAGTAAATTTAGGACCGTAAATATCATCAGGTTAGGTTTCAACCTAACACCAAATGTACTACATACAGGTGTCACTAACAATGTAAAACATTGTCGCAATTCATAAATCAGCAGTCCAAAAGTCATTCATAAAACGTCTAAGTCAATGTGCATAACACCAATTCTGTGATAAGCCAGATAATTTGCTGCCATGAAAAGCAAATATTTTACTTTTCATTTTGAAGCCCACTCTGTAAACTGTTGTATCCAGGCTATTTTGTATGAAACTGCAAAATACTGAAATACATTTTTTAAAAACCTTTCAATCCATTAAGGTATTTGTATAAACTGAAACTAGACTCTACTTTGAATGAAATAACATTTTACCATTCTTAAAGCAATGAGCATTAAATCACAAGTTTTGAAAGACGAAGAAACCTGATATTTCTTCATGCTTGATGCACATTTGATACTCAAAATCTGTATATTTAGGTATCACTTGAATAAAACAGGATTCATGTCAATTGTTCTAGTTGTACTAGTTGTACCACACCAAATACACTGAAATTCCCAGCATATTTCTAATTATTTTTTTCTGGTCCAACTAAGATCTACTACCACTGGCCAGACTTTCAAATGAGTCTTCAAAGAGGTTCCTGCTTCCTTCCTTCACTGTAATTGGCATGATTATCAATCAAAACAATACTCAGAATAATTGCACTCATAAATACAACAATCAGAAGGCCACTTCCTGCTAAGAAAATTCTTCACACCCAAGCACTGTGCACAGAGTTGTCTGACTTTCATGACAAACCAGGGAGCAGACTACAAGAATGAGAAAGATACAGTTGATGGATGACTTAACAGAGTACAACAGTAAAAGACAGACTCAGGCTATCAGGTACTGGGGTCACAATTCCCTCTCTTGGCGTCACGCTGATAGAGACTATTATTGTTGGAACCACATTAGGCTCACCATGAGCATCCTCACACAATGAGATGAGACGTCAAACGATCTGAGCAGCCTTTACGAGAATAGCCGTTTTAAGCTAAGCGTGAACACCCCACTTTCTCTGCAATGAATACATCCCAGAGACTGAATAAGTTAGCAAAATTAACGTGAGTCAGTTTTTCTATGATATCTCCTCTGCTCACAGCAGGATTGGGTAGGTTTTTTCCGTTTTTCCTGTGTCCACCTGCATGACATAGAATAGGATAATGACTTGTCACATCAGCACCTATTATGATGCCAGGAACCAAAATAAAGGTCTTTTCATTGAGTTTTCCCTCATACATTTGACATTCACCTGTAGGACAAGCTGTTTTGGTCACATTTAAAAGAGCAAGATCAGCAGTACCCACATGTCTGAGCTCAGCTGCAAGCCAGATTATTAGGCAATGAAACACCCAGCATTTCTACTCAGAAGGCATCAGGGTGTATATGCTCGACTGTGTGTGACTGACTGAGATGAAGTTTTGAGCATCACATGCATCACAAGAACATTACAAGGCCCTAGAATCTTTCATGGAAACTGTGAAAGTCAGGAAGTTCTGTCAAGAACCAAAGTAAATACACCTTTCATAATGTACATTGAGTGATCAGAAGAGATTGCACGGACCAGCAGCCAGATGTAAAAACCCTTTTCCTGGGAAGGCTTGTAAAACCAACAAGACCTGAACCAGTGCCATCTCCAAATGTCCTCAACACCTCAGGGGTTCCCTCAGGGAAGGTCATCCACTGGTCCCCCCTAACCTTAACATGAAGAATTCGCAGACACCTAGCAAATCAGGTTTATCGCTATACACCCACACAATTCACCCCAGCATTTTTCTCTCTCTCTGAAAACCCTTGATACTAAGAGGCCAAAATGGACACACATTATACATTGATGCACATTGCCCAAGGCAAACAGGTTAAAAAGCACTAATGAATTGCCTATTTATTTCCACACCCAGAGGTTTGTTTTTAAATAGAGTATGTTATTTTGACATCACTCAGTCATACAATGCACTGGGTAGTGTGATGGACCTCTTTGTATTGACCAATCATTTTGGATATAAGCACCTGTCACAAATACATGCAAATGTTAACACTGTGATGTCTTGTAGCTTGTTCCTATGAGTGCATCCATTTGCCAAATGCTCTGTGTCTCCCGGATAAATCTATTCTCTAGTAGTAACTACTAGAGTTGTACAGTGTGCATAATTAATATCGAAAATGCATGTTATGCATGGGCAATTGTCATGTTACAAGGACCACGACAGTCAGCAAAGACCATCAATAAGTTATGCTAAAACATTTTTACTCGTTCACAAGAAACAACTCTTAGCATGCTTTGCAATTTTAATGATCATTACTTTTCAAGATTATCTAATACATGTTGCAAAATCAATCTAAAGTCATTTGCCTTTATACAGAAAATGTTTAGGTTCTATAAAGAATATGTTGAGAAAAAGCAAGTGCTTTGTCAGACTAATGTTTTATAAATATTACAATATTTATTTTAAAAATATTCAGATCTCAATGTGATATTTCTTCCAGCATCATGCAGCCCTAGAAACTGCTCCTGATTTGTTTGCTTGGTACTGGACCACATCCATCCTTTTTAATATGACACAGACTGACATCCCAGTTAGGCCCACAGCTCCCACGTCCCCATACAATATTCATCATCTATTGGAGGAGGGGGGAACAATGGTGGCTCCAACCAGCCTGGAGTTCAGCCAGGCCATATAGTCACTAACTAATTGATTTGAGTTTGATAGCAATGTTTACACTTGATTTACAAATGGTCTCCCCACCCTATAAATATCAAGCACAGTCCTACTTTGGGTCTCTGGTTTCTTCCACCACTCCCTGGAGGTCTGACCCTGGATGGAGAGGTTTGCTGTCTCTGATTGGGGCTGCTGCAAGCCACACCCTACTGACATCATCTGTCCTTCTGCAGTTGCCATTGGCATCGCCCACAATCAGCAACGGCCTAAAAAGTTCTTCATTCCATACTAGAAGCAAGTGATCTATTAGAGCCATCCATTGTTCCAAAACAGCACAAATTCAACCAGGGCAAGGGGAGCTAGAGTAAGCTGTGTGTCATTAACAGCCTATAACGCAAAAGAAAATAAAGAGGAACTGCAGAAGACCGATGGCAATTAAGGGAAATAACAGCCAGACTTCTCATTACAATGACCCACAAAACACTTAATGATTAGCACTCTGCTTCAGCTGGTGAAACAAGACGCAAAAACAATAATTATTCAGTAGGGCCCACTGGCAAGACAGTAAATTACTGCCATTAGAAATGTATTACTTTTTAAAGGATTTCCAGTCTATATTACTCCAGTTTTTTGTGAGTTAACAGTGCCAGTGAAGTTTAACACTGAGGGATGAAGGAATTTTAAATGAGGGAACAGGTGTCAGCACTACACGATAAAAAAACACATTTTTTGTTTAGAAAAAAGGCAGAAAATTATTCTTGCTTTCGGTTAAAATAATTTAAGTAAATTACAATAAGACTGAAAGTTAACATAGGTTAATTAAACAATTCACAAAGTCAGTATCAAGGAAGCCTTTTTAACTAGCAGAAGTTATGCACATAGATGTGACATTAAAGTTAGAGCTGCCTTCTCTCTTCTGAGAAAACAGGTTTCTAACATGCATGGTAGAGGAGGTTGCCAGGGTGACAAAAGCAGAACATGGGCAACACAGCCTTGCACCCAGGCAGTCTGCTTAACCACATTCACCTTTCATGGTAGAAGTTTATGTAAAGCAGCCACACAAGATTTCGTGCACACATACATACACTTCTAGAAATCTTGCCTCTTCATGAAAATATGCACATGTTTTGTTAGCAAGCCTTTCAAAATAATTTACGATGTGTATCAGTTGAGAAATTCCTTGAACATAATGTGGTCTGTGCAGCTGCATGGAAACACACAAGATGTGCAAACACACAGCCATCTGCAGAGGTGCCATTGGGATCACTAATTACCTCACTAAATAAATTAGTAGCTGTTGCATTTGACAGTTCCGTTCAAATGATGGCACAGGCAATGGAAGAGAACCCGAAGGTTATCAAACAGGTCAGGAAAAAAGTATCACTATGAGGGACGTGGAATGGGCATCCCATGAGTGAAAACAACACAGGAAGTGAAGTGAATCTGAACCGGAAAACTGCCAAGCAGCCAGTCAGCCGGTCAGGGCCAGACAAACTACCAGAAGATCCAATATGGGCTCAAGCCATAGGCATCCAACCCTACTTCCACCCAGCTGGACACTCAGATGGAGATCTGCCCTCTAGATTCAGGCCCCATCATGAAACCATCAAGATCAGCAGCGCTGGTACAATTCAATGCATTTAAGACACTTACAAGGCACATTACACCTGAACAGCATTGTTGCTACAGGGCTTTGGTTGCAGATTTTCCTGTAGTCATGTCATAGGGTATAAAAAGAAGACCTCTTTTGGCCATTGACCAGAACTCTCCATAGATAGTGTGGTGTTCCATAACTGTTTAAATTCAGTCTTGCTAATATTTAGTTACTTGTAATGCTACTTGACTACTAAGTTCTGGAACCACTATCAAAATAGAGTGATTGCTAAATCATACCATCAAACTACATAAAGTATAGTTTGGTTGAAATCCAAAATATAAATAATTTTGCAGCGAGGTAACAATATAATACGCTTCTTAAATGTAATTGGATAATTTTGGTAGATTGCTGGGACTTGAACATAAATATTGAAATTCAGGTAGTACCCTACTAACAACACCAAGACCACATTATTCCAAGTTTCTTTGTGTCCTGAGAGATTGACAGCTGAAAGGAGGTGGGACCCCACGGGGCCCAGGCTGGTGCCTGCTATAGCTGAAGCACTCTGGGTAATTAAGCCTCTAGGATTACAGCCGAATGGCAATGAGACCAGCTTCTTAAGTGAAACACAGATCTCTTACACACAGAGCAATCACTTAAACAATTACACCTGTAATTTCCCTTTTTTCAGCCAGGAGAGGGGGGTAATGTTTTTGCCATTGTATGGAAAGAAAAATGTAATTCGTGGTCTGGCTTTGTGGAGGACTACATTGGAAATCTCTGCTGACAGGTCATACATACCCAGCACCAGAAGAGAACAGACAGAAGACCACATTTTGTACTATCAGCCAGTGTCACTTTGGTGCTCTTCCCCCCTCCAAAAACTCTGGGCTATGTCACCCACAGCAAAATGTACTGCTTCACAGACACACCTCCTCATGAAATCCACCAATCACAATCACAATCTTCTTACCAATTAGACACCACCCCATCCTTCCACCAATTGCATATCTACTACTTCCCGATATGACTGCTCTCTCTCTACAATAACCATAATTAATATAAATCACTATATTTAGAATGTTGGACAATGCACATTAATTACACAATCATCACTTCAAACCATATTTACAGGACTGTTGCGACATACATTATTAAATAAACGAACTGAAATCATAACTACCAGACTGTAGATATGGACACACTTACTTCAAACCACAACTCTACCAACCATCAGGTTTAGCCAGTCATCTAGGACTAAGGTGAATGATTTATTGTTTAAAAAGGTATCCGCATCATTGCAGCATTAGAAACCCTGCTGCTTTCAGAGGCTCCCAACATTTTTGTGTAAACTTACCCTAGTCAATTGATTTTAACAGGCCCCCAGGAAAGCTTAATCAAAAAGCAAACTCTTGCATTTCTCAGGAAGCCAGCTATCCTATGGATAAAGAGTAATTAGATAGGAGGGGCTACTGCTGCATACTGTATTCCATCTTCCTGGCCCTCAGCAAAAGCCTGCCAGGCAAGCCGGTGTAACCAAGCCACTCTACTCCACCATCTAACCTGCCTGAAGCCTTGGCATCAAGGCCTGGATCTGTGCCACTCTCAGCGTGGCAGGACGTGCCCAACAGCAGCAGAGGAATGCTGCGCCACGGTGGAGACGCACAGTCCCCATGGCGACAGTGTGGACAGCAGAGCAGCAATATGAACACAAACCGTTCCAAACACAGCCTGTGAAGTTACGGATTCTCAAGCGGGCTCCCAGTTTCTCACAAGAAAAAAAAAAAAAAAAAAAACAGTATTACTTCTCTACTATAACCAAAAATGTGTCCTTTAATCATATGAAGTCCTACATGAAGGATGTGAGGATAATGCTTATAAGCTGATATTCACCCAAGTCTCTCTCTGGGTAAAACCCGTTCCCTCAAATGGACATGCTGGTGTCTCCAGTAAGACATCTGACCATCTCAACAGACTTGAGTACTGCTTGGTGAACTTGTTAGCATACAGTGTCAAACTAATCCCCAAGGTCACTGGTACTGTACTATTCAGTAAAGCATTTTGAACTGTCACATTTTTCTATAATCCACAAGTTTTCATTTCAACTTACAGTTAACCTGATAAAACAGACTTTCTGCTATATATTGTCACTCTTATGACAGTATAGAAACTCCACTTTTTAGGATGGTCATTGCTGGACTGTTTTGAAAAACTTATAATCATTCAAATCCTGACCGATCCACAGATACACATCATGACAATAGAATCTGCTATATATCCACAGACTTGAATTATAGGATTCCAGTAGCCTTTATGTGTATGGGTAAAACTGCCCTCGCTAATAAAATATATTCGGCTTCATTTGCGAATATTTTTAGTGAGTGAAGGTTTTTGCGGTTCCTTCTCAGGTTTCCCAAGTCCACAGACTCACTGGGTTCCTAGTTCCCTGAAGCATCTTAACGACTGTCACCTCTGCAGCCCACACACCTAAAGTAAATTCACTAGAGCTTGAGTTCAAAAGAGAAGGATGGTGTCCAGCGGGAAGCACACAGCACTGTGACTCTCCATTTCTAATGGATTAACAATACAAGCTAGAGATTTTATTGTGTTTAGTTTGGTTTAATGGACAGGAACAAGCAGTCTACTATGTGGTCACCTTCCAGGTAACGTGAGACATTTCAGCTAGCCACAATGGCTACCCAACTGGCCCTCCTCACCTTCTCACCTGTAACCTTGAGGACAAAGACCAGGTTAGGGAAACCTTGATGTGGGTGTTCCTCATGGTCATCTTTCTAATAGAGAATAAACTGCTGACTGCCAATGAGGGTCACTTGCCCCTCTGACCCCTGAATGGGTCGAAGGTCACAGCTCATCAAGCTCAACCTGACCTCCGGGCTGAAATTGGGAGGGGGGAAGAGGGAAGGGGCTTAAATAGCTCTATTCTATGGCACACAATCAGCAGAGATCCCAGAAGGCTCCAACAGGGCAACCCATTATGTGTTTTCATCCAGCACGACTGCAGCCCAGGTGGATAGGTGCTCTTTAAGTGGGGGAGGGGACTCAAGTAGGACAAACTTACTCCTCCACTCAAACCCTCTAACCAAACCAGATACTACAGCCTTTGCCCTCAAGTCTCAAGCTCACACTGGGCAAGTGGATTTTCATAAAACCCTGGGTGAACCTCTGAGCATAAGGTGAGGTCCAATCTTCTACAAGTCAGATTCTGATGAATTAAAGATCTAGTTTTAAAAACAAGCAGCTGTCAGATGGCAAACTTTCCTACTTTGAGGGCCCTGCGATACCAGGCAGCTCACAGCTGGGTTTAGTATGAATTTTGAAAAATGCAGCATTATTTTTTTAAGTTATCTAACAGAGCTAATTTTTTGTGAACATTTATACAATTTCATGGGTGCTATACCTAATTGATTTTAATCTCAATCCACTTTAAAACCACAAAGATTGTTAAATATACAGACCCATAACCTCCAAATAAAAAAAAAATCACATGTGGGTGAGTCACTAATGGACCTGGCAACTAAAAATCTACTGAATAACCTGGTCCCTTATTTTAAAAGCCAGTTGTTCTTCCAGTGCTGTACTACTGCAGCAGAACAAGTCTGCACTGGCTCAGGTCAGACAAAGGTAAAGATGGCCACCTCAAGATCTCGGGCTTCAGCTTACGACATCAGCACATGGCCCTAAGCTATTTAAAGGGAAGCCATTTGTAAAGTTCTAAATCACAAAAGAGTCTCGTCCATCCATCCATTTGTGTATACACACATGACGCATGCATGTGTTAAAAGCACATTAATTTGTAATGCTGTTCTGAAATGGCTAAATGAAAATGGCAAGACACAAGTTAGGTGTCACTTAAGGAGCGAGCATGAATATGATCAGCCACTTTACCCATTTTAGGTGTAGTATTCAGTGTGTTAAATGTACAAAAGAATAATTGTTAAATTAGAATTGGCACCCCCCCCCCCCCAACCAACCTCCTAACATCCTCAGCAATAGGGAAAAACAGGAACTGTGTATGGGGGCAGGTAGGATCCAGGTAGAAAAGGAACCCCACATCTTCATCTGCTTCACAAAGCAGTTGTTCATTGGTTTACAGCTGCCACCATAACAAGCTTAAATTCTGGTGCAGGGTAACATAAAGGGCTTGTTTCCCTCCAAGTGGGTTTTTGGGGAAAGCACCTCTACACCCAACCGGTTTGTCTGCTGTAATAAGTACATTCAGTGGCACTGGACCGAGGCGCCTTCAACTTCCTCACCCTAGGCTCCCAACTCAAGTCAAATATGCACAGCACCTTACCTGTCATCAGCAATGAGGCTACTTCTGCGTTTCACTTCTTAAGAAAGAAGAATGTGTCAAAAAACATATGGAGGGAAACTGAACGAACAGAATTACCATGAAACACACAGGCCTTTACAGTCTGATCCACCTTTCCCTAATTTATACAATACTGAACCGCAGTGCCAACAGGGCACTGAAAAACTTTAGCTGGAGGTTACGTGGAATGCCACCCAAAACCTGTTAATTATGCTGTTATTCCATCCACTCTGCTGCCTTTCTCATTTCCTGTGCTTCCCTGGAAAACCTCCAGGCTTGCTAGATCCCAAATAAGCAGCTCTGGAAAAAGGAAGGACAACAGACTTTCCACATGTGTGTTATAGTATTAAGCAAATATTGATTAGTTTTTTTCAGGGACCATCTTGCCACCTTGCATCTAGGGTGTTGGTAACCTTCTGTGAAATGTCAGATATGCCAACAAAAGAATGTAAAACAAAGTGCTTGACAAAAGAATGACATTTATCAGGAAAAAGACCAGTTCTGTACTCAAAGCAAAGCAACAGCAGTTTCCTTTGACTCTACAGAAAATAGTTCAGTGATTCTTTTTTTGGGTGGAACTCCCTTTTAAAGGGGATTAAACAAGTAAACAAGAAAACAGGAAGATATGTCTTGATGTCAGCAGTTAAATTACACATGTTGTGTCACAATATATCCAGCTCACCAGGAAGAAATGCTTAAATAAATCAAGTACTCAGACTGGACTGGTGCTTTGTCTCATTCCAAAAGGGAACAACCCAAATACAGGAACATGTCCTGCACAAAAACAGTGTTTGGAACACAGAGAACGCAGACAGTTAATCTGAGTCTTTCATAGGCCATTGCAACATGCTTTGTTAGCTGTCAGCTCTTTCAATCAGTTCCTGTACGTTGGACTAAAATCAGGTGATTTTTCCATGCATACAGGCATGCATGCAGCCATCCATATATCCATGCATCACCCAACTGCTCATCATGAGACTGACCAGATTATCCTAGGCAGCTGAGGTACACCCTAGATGGAATGACAGTCCTTCGCAGGGCTCTCACACACACACATTCACATACTACAGGCAAATTTTAGCTTCAGGTACCTGTGATGACCGGTTATCAAAGATCCAGTGTCACAACATCCCAAACTTTGTGTGCCAATTTGTTTACCATAAAATACTGAAAAAAATAACAGCCAGATCAGTTCTTCATAAGCACTGATTTAATTTATTGTGCCTATTGAGCTTTTAAGAACCACATTCACTGACTTTAACAGTTGAAAATCAGAGAGAGAGAGACAGGGTTCCAGATAAAGTATAGAAGTTTCTTACACAATATTTTCAATGCCGAGTAGGACAAGCAAGCACAGCAGGGTTTTTCCCAAATGCCTTTTAACATTTATACCACAAATACTTCTGAGGGACTGACAATCAGCTCAATTGGCAAGAAGTCATCAGGACAATATAGGCCAATGACTTGACAGGAGTCACATACTAGACGCCCTGAAGAGATCATACCAGACTAATGAACCTACATTCTGGCCTCATTCAATGGCCTTCGCCTGTCTTCACAAAAACATACAATATGATAAGTAGCATAAGGCAGTTTAACACAAGTGGAAACAATAACAGAAAAACTGATATTTTTTTCCTAAGGGACATACCAGTAAGGTATGCAACATACTGTTAAAAACTATTAAAATATTATTTCACTCAATCCAACACAGATATAAGATCCACTCAATAATGCAACAGAGGATCTTAATGAACTTTGACCTAATGTTCGTGATACAAAAATAAAAATATAACAACAAGAAGGTTTTGTTTGGATGGAAAGGAACCATGTGTCCCTTACTGAACTGCTGTCTTAGAGAACACTACTATACAAAGGGTAAATAACCTGCAGAGTCCCTGCAAGCCACAGGGTAAGGAGTGCATGTCTGGCTGATGCAAACACACACACTCTGAGATAGCGACAGTTACTGAGCCCATGCAAATGAGGTTTCCACAGATGGGCAGGGAGGAGGGGCGGATGGGGGACCCCCGTCTGGCAGTTGGAGCGATCCCCAGTGCAAGTGTGAGAAGGCACTGAACAGCACCTGCTCTCACTTCCTGAAGAATCTCCTCTAAGTGAACGTCAGTGGACCGAAAATACAGACAAGCAATGCTTGAATAAGTCATTGCGTCACCGCGGCCGTATCGATGATGCCACCAGTGTCACTCTCACTTCAGACCAGTGCTGCTCCAACTCCATGCACGCAGCCACTTTCACCGCCGACAAACACCAACCACGCCACACCTGTAACAGGGCAGATCTCTATCATCTTAGGCACTTCTTCAGAACAATCAACAGCATTGTTTCTACACTGCTTCAGAATTCTGGGGGATGGCCATCCACATAACCGGACTTCCTGGCAGAACCCTACAGAAGAGCAAGATGGGTGGGCAGCCCAGACAGACATCAGTGCGACATCATGCAGGCCCAGCAGAAACTTAATGTCTAATTGCATCCAGAAGAAAGACATGCAGACCATATTTGGCTATAATTGAGTTATATTCAGATTTTTAAGAGATAGACACTTCAAATGACAGATGGAGGAATACTATGCTCCATTTTACAGAAACAGGTTGTCTCAAGTTCCCTCGTTCAGCTTGAGGCATCAAAGTCTTTCCCCCTCCACACACACCCTGGGGACTCAGTTATTGTCTCCACAATGCAATCTCCTGCTCACCCCACCTGTCCATATGCGCACCCCCACCACCCCATAAATCACTCTTGTTGGCTCACCTGTCCAGCACCTGAAGCGCTTCATTCCCGTATAATGCGTGAACTTACGAACTTTCAGCAGCTCGAAGTTTTCAAAAGCTATGACCTGTTTTTTTTAACAGCCTTGCAACCAATCATTCGTGCCCAGAAATTAACATATTCGTGACAATTTTGTGCCATATTTATCTTTGTACCGACGGTAACATTCACCGAAACGCATGAGGTTTTTGAGGCGCCTGGGTGAAATCGACGCCATGAAAAGTAAACCGCGATCTAGCCCAAGTAACCTTGGTTCAGAATTATTGACTCAAGTTTTCGACTGCAGAGGCTGGGGTCGTCCAAAGTGGTGACACTTGTTGGATTAAGCTTAAATACGTTTATTACCGAGTTTCCTTTCAAAGTTTCACAAGCTGTCAACTGGAATTTATAATCAACACTTTACCGACACGGGCACCGAGCTTTTTGACCGAAAATAAATCACAGAATGGTGGTCTTTTCACTTGCACTTATTGGGGTATATATTCAATCAGTGTCTGTTCCATTCTTTTACAATTTCAAATTGTGCAACATTAGCATTACTAAACAAAAACAAACAAACATTTTTTAAGCTGCATCAAATACTGTAAGATGCTAATTGTTATTCCGGGAACAAGATAATTATATACTCTGATTATATATTTGACTTCTCAGTCTTAACTAAGCTCGGTCCATTGCCATTTACGCTTTTTAAAATTGCGGCGACTTAACTCTGCAGTTCGTTACCCACCTTTGCGTGGGAAACTCACGCACGCGCTGCCGGTAGGTTCAATGAACGAAAGGAACATAAACGGCGTCTGCGCATGCGTAGATTCGGGCGGGTTTTGAGGGTTACCCCGCCACTACGCTTTTAAAATTGGCTAGTTAAAAATATAAAATAGTTTTATAATTAGTTTTACCTCGTAACTCAGTTTTGACAGCTATACAGCCTGTAGTAATCGGTTTATCGCAAAAAAGGCATTGGCGTCAAACATCAAAACGTCAGTCAATGAATTTTACTTACTTTAACGTATGACACGTGTGAAGGTATGAGCAATAGCTATTTAATGACTTTTCAGCCACCATTACCCTTCTGTTATATTAGCTATAGATGAAATGTGACATCTTCACTCGTGGTTACCCTGCGGTTAAGCGTTTTTTTTTCCAAGAATCAGTAAACTATATATGATGTTTGAGAGTGAGAAAATAAACTGCCGTTGTTTCTCACACCACACAGTGATAGGTAAACAACCCACAGCTTTTTTTTCCCATAATTTTTTATCAATAAAGTAATCTTTGTCACATTTGCTCAGCCTCGCTATTTTTTATATACAAAAAGGCGAAATATGGCATATGCCTTAATATTTTCATGAGTGACACACTAACAAGGACATCCATGCTGTGAAGGTGGTCTCATTCAAGTTGAGCTATGACTCTCAGTGACAGGTTGTCATCTTCAGAAATTAGCTTCAACGGCTGTAAAGTCCGGCTACTTTTCATTAAAAGACTACTGCAGCACCAGAACTTGCCATGTGCAGTACAACTGCATCTCCTGTGTTATTTGTGCAGATGTGCAGGAGGTGTGGCAAAGGAGTAGGAAGAGGTGTGTCCACTGTGGCATGTTTGGTGACCCTGCAGTGCTAAAGAGCAGCACAATTGCTGATATCAGCATTCAGCTGAGCAAAGCTGTGAGCTCTACACAAACATGATGGAGAAAAGGGAAGTGCGTCAGCAGCAAAGTGTTCACTCACCAGCTGTACCTGTCTGTACCTTAAGCTGATCCTCATATGTGTTTGGACTCTCTCTTGGTCTGGAGAAACGAGATGAGGAAATAGCTAATCGCTGCTGAGAGCTTAGTCTTGACATGCTCTCAGTATGGAAAGAGGCACATCATCAAACTTGATGAATCAAGTGAAGTGGCATTTACGTAATGTCACAGCATTTGATATGGTGTCCTGCATGAACTCCGCATCAGTATTCATTGCCTGCCTGAATGTGAGGTCCCACATCTGTTGCAAAATGATAGCACATCTTCAGCTAGTCCGGCACAGCTGTTCTGGCCTTTGACTTTTCAGTCACTAATTCATGGGATTTCAGCATACTACAATGGTTTATATTGAGTATTTCTAATTTTGAAACTGAAAACCATCACAAAGGCATTGGTCTATTAGGGGAAGTGAGCTCCGCTGTGATCTTCCGTAAAGCAGAAATCAGTGCTCACCTTTTGATCGCTCATACTGCCTCTATGAAAATGTGATCACGGGAAATAAAGCAGAATCTCAGTGTTATCCTGCATTCATGTGAATGTATTTTCTGGACTCTTTTACCCACTGTCCTAAATCCTCCTGCTCACCAGTGGACCAGATGGCTTGTTCAATGCCTCATGTCAGAGGGAGACATCACACAGAATACATGGAGCAGACACATCATAAGCAGTGGAAAAATAATATTACCCCCAGGGGTGTAATGATGCAAATTAACAATTGCCAAACGTAACACAATATGGTGAATTCCTGAAGCAAGGATGCCATTTACAAAACGATCTCTCTGTCTCCATGGTGATGAGTCACAGTTGACGGGGAATGCTCACATCCGGAGACAAATCCTAAAATTTACAAGATATCAGTGACCACATAGAAATTAATTCCTACAAACACACTGAAATGGCAGTCCGAACAGCCAACACTCTGCACATGCAAAGCACTTCCAAATTTACTGACTGCTTTGCATGGACTTGCATCCCTCTACACCCTGGACTGACATTTTCATGTAATCACCCAACTGATCATTTTCAGCTACTTCTTCTGCTACTTTCAGCCAAGAAAAACAAAGGGACTTTTACCAAGTTTTCTTTGTTTGATTTAACCCTTTCAGTCGGCTTTAATGTCAATAATACACACCAACACCCAGTCTTCAAAAACAAATATTCACAATATATTTTCTCTTCCCATTTGCATCTAAAACAATATATATGTTTAAATCAATCTGAATAAATATAAAAGAAAAACAATGTAATATTGTATTTTTTCATTTGGTTTAATAAATTAAGTATTATGGTTTGAGAAATATGATGATGCAGAGTTATGATCTTTCACTTTTTACATTTGTTCAAACTATTTGCCCACCATAAATAGAACTACCCAAAGAATTATTATTTAAAAAAAAATAAAAAACAATTGTGCATAAAAACGTCCTTCACTAACCAATGTGTCTCCAGGTATAATGGAATATTTTCTCAAATTGAATATTTGGGCAAAAAAATCCAATATTCACAGTGATCTACATAGAAGGGAGCACAGTGCTGAACTGGGGCATGCAGGATGCGAAACCTCCCGAAGTGTCACTGTTTATTTCTGTACTTCCTGTCAGTGGGGTGATGGGTCTGTTGCAGTGCATGCTGGGTAAATATGAACCATGAGTGAAACATCACACACCACACAAACCAGAGTAAGTGTTTTTTTTTTTTACCTTAAGAAGCTAATACAGTGTCAACAGAATTTTAACTAGTTTATTTTTTCAAAAGAAAGAGAAAAATATTACGAAACAAAATGCAGTCTTTTTTACACTAGCAGTTATTAAATTTTTACAACCATTCAGCTTGTGTGACATACAGAAATAATTCTACATCTTTGTTTCATATTTTTGGTACTCTTAATTATACATACAAATAACAAATACATGGAACTTTTTTTCACAATGCATATAATCTGTGAGCTGGAAAAATGTCTTTCGATAGGTGTGTGTACATGCGTGTGTGTTTGTGTGTGTTAAACCATCATACCAAATGGAAATTCCTGCCATTGACATAATTTGCCTGCCTGGCAGTTTTAATGCATCAAGGAGCCTTTGGCGAGTGAATGGGGGGGGTTGTGTCTACTGCCCGCAGGCTTCCCCATCTCTCTGCTGGATGGATCCCCCTGGTGCCCCGACTCGTACCCTTCTCATCGTTGCCGCCCATGGGCATATTTTAATTAACAAGTCTTCGTTAAATAGGCCGTATTTCATACAATTTGTACAAATATATTCAGAGTTCACAGCACGAGGGATTCCTGTTTCACAGGTTCTGAAAAAAAGCCTACTTAAGACTGTGAAGTTTTCTTTTAGGCTCTGAGTATCTCTTTCAGATAATAGCTTCTGCATGGAGATTAAATCCCGATTCAGCTGTTGGTCGAACGCTTGAGAGTCTCACAAGACAAGCTCCTTCCTTCCCTCCTCTCAAGTAGGACAACCCAATGGTCCTCAAAAAAAAGGGGGGGGGGGGGCAAACATTCAGTCTACCGGGCCCTCAGGTCCAGTGATGTGCCCCTCACGTTTTAAAAAGAAAAGAGAAGTCTCTCATCTTCAGAGGAGAAAAAGATGCCATTGGTGGGCATGGCCTTGGTAGAGTGGGCGTGGCTTTTGTATAGTGGGCGTGACCTTGGTAGAGTGGGCGTGTCTAGCCCATAGCTGTAACCATACTGGAGGGGTGATGAGGAGCGAAGGGCAGGCTGGAAGAAGGGTGCATGGGCGTGGGGGTGCTAAGCATATGACCTGAGTGGGAGAAGGGCGGGAAGACGCTGTGCCTGGACAGAGCTGCGGGGCTAAAGGAGCTTCCTTTGTCCATGAAGTTCTTGGAGAACTCGTCCATGCTGTCCTGTGACTTTTTGCTCTTCTTTGACTTGCTGGACATCTTTCTGTTCCTGGTTTGAATGCCCTCCTTCTTCATGGTCAGGGGGCGATTGATCTGCCAGGAGAGAGGAGAGAAGACACAAACAGATTGGCTAAGGTGGGTCTCACAAGCAAACAAATACATTATTAGATTGTGGTATGTAATTAAATATGCCAGTTCTGTCTTGGCCCCAAGAGCCACATTAGTGTTTAACACATACATACTATTGTTAAATATTAAGAAACTCTCTAAAATGCAGCACTATTATGAAAAACAATAACCTGAGTTGATAAACACGGCTCACCACAAATCATAGACTTTCAGTCTCAATGTTTTTGGTTCCTTGTGGAGTTAAAAAAAAACTGGGAGAGCTGTCGCAGAATAGTTTCAGATTTCATAAGGGGCACCAATGATATGTAATACAGCTGGGTTACAGAATAATTTTCTGTGTTCCATTGTGAAGAGGCTGATTTCTACATGTCAGGTCGCATCAACGCCTGGCAGGATTTAGGCGCGGATTCCTCAATCCTGGGCCAAATCTGGCTGCGGCGCCACGCCAGGCCAACCTCCAAGGCCTTGGCCAAGCAGTGGACCGGGACCGTCCGGGCCACACCAGTGCCCTGGCCACACCAGCTATCTCCTTGCTTGCAGGCTCTTCCGGCTGCATTTCCATTGAGCCAACATGGAGACCTTTTTCCTGATCTGCTTGATTTTGCACGTCATAAGTACCAGGACACTAGTGGCCAAAATTGTGGAAAAACTTCCGGTTTCTAGAGATCGCAGAACTTTATTCGAATGTCGTTCATAAACTTTACCACAAATATTTGTGTAGTAATTTTCAAAACGCAATTCCAAAAATGCTTGATGTTTCTGGGGGGCGGGGGGGGGGGGGGGTTTTCCCTTTTTTGGGTTTTTA
>JAABNY020000001.1:7572630-7607956 GCA_015164015.2 Brevimyrus niger
TACCTTCCTTTATCAGTATGACAACCTAAAACCAACAACTTCAGGTTTGTATCAGAAAGTCGCACCCAGACCCACACTCAGGGGGGCGTTGGGGGGGGGGGGGGAGGCGGGGGGGTGTTCTACCTTTGTTAGGTATTTAGTCACATGAGGCTTGTTATGTCCAGATGACTGACACATGCTAACAACGTCTGTGTCTTTCGTAGCATGACATCGCAGCATCTCTCTGCTGACATATCCAGTCATACCTGAGCATGTCAGAGACGGACTTTAGTCTGTAGCATTTCAGATGCTGAATCATCAGCCAGTGGAACTCAAGAGCCACCAAAACGGGACAAGTCACACAGCAACTGGGTACATGGGACAATAGATGCTGCACTGGTTGATCCCGTGCCCAACTTCTGATAACTTGACACAGGTGAAAATTGAAGTAAATCAATATGGACGGAATGCCTGAACATTAGAAGTTTGGAAAGTGTCCGATTAAATTGGCACTAAACCTCAACACACAACGATATTCATGTACATGATCACGGTCATAATTTGCAATCCATCACTGAATGAATCAATATGTGCAACACAGAAGGGATGGCCTGTGTGAAATATATGCTACAAAATAAGAATTTCTTATAATAAGGCTCCAACATAAGGTGAATATAAAATTAGCCAATGACACTATTAATTATATGTTTCTCTTGGGTTTTGAACAGCAGAAGCATTTCAGGAGCTTTGAATGCCAGATCATTACGCTGATAACCTCAACGTCCTTACTTGGTAGCTTTAGTGTTACTAGGGATTACAAAAAAAACGGAATGCAGTTATAATTATATAGTGCTATTTGAGTAATAATTATGATGACTGACCCAGGAACATTCTCTGGGAGGAATTAAAAACATGATATGGGTACTTTTAGAAGTTGTGGGGTAAATACGACGTGGTTAAAGGTCAACCGTTTAAGTCCCTGAACAATTGGTTCTTATCGGTAGTCAGATCTGGGACTGTGAAGGGAAGCTAAATGTTGTGGAAAGAGCAATTTACACAAAATCAGAAACAAAACACACACACACACACACTGCAACATGCACTGCAGTGTCACTGCACGATAATGGCGGTAAGGCAGCTCACATTGTGCAGTTTGTAATAAAGCCCGCAGGCATTGCACACAGGGTCTCCGTTGGCATTTCGTCGCCACAATGTGGTCGTGGTCGTCTGACAGTTTGCGCATGACGTTCCTGCCCTTCTTGCGGCCGACTGGAGAAATAGAAAAAAAAATACTTGCGTTAAGTGGAGGCTTTAAAGACTGCACACACATTTTTTTCATATTTAGGTGTAAAAACTTTAAACATTGCGGATAATAGACATTTTTAAGGCAGAAAAAGCTAGAACATTCAAAACCTTTAAGCCTATATAAAAATACAGTTTGAGTATATGACTTCTCAAAATGACATATTCACAGAAGACACTAAACAAACAAAATACCCCATACATCATGTATATTGTACATTATGACTGTTTTCGGTGAATGTGACACCACAGTATCAATGTCAGTAAAATACAGTAACCAAAACATATACAAAAAAAAATCCTACTTTGCGAAATAAGTATCAGTTGACAACATTAGCCAGTATAAGAAAATGCATTCAATAACAAATGGAATAATTTTGAACAAACTTAGACTCAGAATGGAACACAACCATGATCGTTTTAGATGTCGAACTGTGGAACTTAGACTAAATATTAGGACGGCAGCTGAGGAAAAAAAGTATTTATCGATGTCCGTGACAACTTGAGAATTTCCACGTGCCAAACTATGAAACTGGCATTATCTGCTTCCAGAACAGGTCGCCAGGGTTGTAAAAATTATCATCTCTCGTCATTGACTTATTCGTGTCCATTGTTCCTCGTTGTTTTCGCCGTCTTCAAGCTATTTTTATTGTCTCTTTACCCCCGTGCGTTACGAGGATTCTGCTGGGATTGCCTCTAGTCTGGGACAAGAACAGTCCGCAGCCGTCACCTGGGACATGCTGTGATTTGTTGCCCGGTTCCCTTCATGTTTAGGCTACGAAGCGGTGCATGTTGTTCGCCACCACTTATCTGCGCCGCTCACGTTTCCGCCAGCTTTTTCCTAGGAAGTCGGGTTTTCACATTAGAGAAAGCGCGGCCAAAACAGCCGCCCCGAAAGCGACTCCCCGCCTAGAAAGCGGTTCTTTTTACCGTGACACTGAGTTGGGAATTCCTTTTTGCTTCGGTCACTGTGACTCCGAGTTTATTAAAGAGAGATGACTAAATAGGAAATATATTCTGTACACCAGAAAAATCCGCGATAATACACTAAACGTGTGCCCGGTGTATTAAAGGAAATCTAAAGGCGCAGCTTCAGTCTCCGTGAAATATCCACAAGAATAACGGCAAAATATTTATTAATTTAAGTATTTGCATAAAACCCGGAGTTCCAGGTAATCTTGAAAAAAAAAACCGCAGAGAGCATCTACCGTAATACTCGTGATAAACGGAATATATATCAGAGCATAAGAAATAAAAACAACAACTATAGTAGGTCACTGATAGTCGCTGTATAATATGTGCAAACAAAAAAAATGTCAAGTGGGCAAATACTGCAGAACGAAAATAACTGCAGGACTTAATCTGAAAGCAATGAGACCTGTGCTTGGCGAGTCAATTTCTTGCAGCTAAAACTTCTTCCTAGGCAGAGAAAGAGAAAGAGATAGAGTATGATCAATAGGAGCGTCCGAGACGTACCAGTCTTCGCTTGGGTTTGATGAGGGGGCGATTCTGCCCGTTCATCTTGTGATAGAGTCCACACGCGTTACACAAATAGTGACCCGTGCCATCACGCCTCCACAAAGGGGTCGAAGTGGCTCCACAGTTAACGCACTCTCTGCCTTCTGAAATAATAATAATAATAATAATAACAATAATGATAAGAAGAATAATAAAGGAAACAGCAGAAAGAAAACATAAAACAATTGCATTGTTAATAATAGTAATGATGATGATCATGATAATGACAAAAGCACTGTCACACGTTTTTGCATTTAACAATGTTGTTTTCCATGCCGAGCATGAAGAAAAAAAGCCCCACATTCATACGTCACATGCCAGAATAAACGGGTCACTTTCACGCTGTTCTTTCCCACAGTCCAGAATCACCCGCGAGGATTTAAATCGCTTTATACACCGTCATCCAATTAACAGATTTATATTCAAAACCCATTGAATATTCTACTATGCTCAGTGTCTGAACGAAATTCAGAAATTCAAAATCCACTTAAATCAAGCATGGGTTTCACAAATGCAGAGAATAATTTATATTGTAGGCCTACTAGGCTACTACTACCAATAATAATGATGATGGTGATGATGATGGTGATGATGATGGTGATGATGATGATAATAATAATAATGATAATAAATAATAATAATAATAATAATAATACGATTTATATGTTTGTCAAAAGAAATAACTTATTATTGGTTTACATTAAAATAATAATTCTGTGGTATCATGTACTTTTTTGGGACGACTTAAAAAAAATGTCTTGTTAGTTTACCTGGGCATTCGTCTGTCAAATGTTTTAAAGTGTGTGTTATTAGTAGGCCCGTTACCGCACCAATGGAATCGAAAGGACAGAGCTGAGTGGCTCTCCTTCGCACTAGCAAGGCGCACTCACAGAAGGCTTCGTCAAACGTCGAGCCAGCACGCATGCGCCCCGAGACGGCAGATTATTAACTTTTTCATTCTCTAAAAAAACTTGACACATTTCCCTCATCGACTACCAACAGAGATGCGTGCATCACAGGTGAGTTTCACGACACAAAACCCAACACTACACATTCCTTCAAGGCCAAGTGTTAAAAAAAACTACTACGGGTTTTGTGTTGTGCAGATTTTAGTTCCGGCTTCGTAGACCACAAAGTCAGTCTACTACCCTTTGAATCATTTCTTTTCTAGTGCAAAAGACACTACCACAAACGGCCTGTTTAGGGAAAAAATGTTTTTAAATACAATGTAACGAAATTAAAAAAATAATTTTTGCAGAAGATCACTCAACTTGATGTTTAACTAAGGCATTATGATAAATTCATAGGCTTCTGAAATAATTTAAATTTCAGTCAGGTTATTGTTTTTAACCGTAAAAAAGTAGGCCTAGTTAAATGTCTTTTTCCGAATAAACTGAAAACACATCGTTTATTTTAAATGACATTTCGCCTGGAGTAATAATTGAACTACCATTAAGGTCATTACACATAGATTGTTTGCATAATGTTTTGTTTAGGCGGCCATACTTCTGCCATGTCTAGTTGCTATTGGTTATTCCCTGCAACACAGCTCGCATCCGGACTCCATGAAAGTTTCTGGCGCTGCGCGAACAATGCAACTGTCGCGCGCAGCAGTCTGAAAATAATTGGATTAGCCTAAACACATAAACGAAACAGAGCCGAGGAAGGAGGGTCAACGTGGGGGAGAAAATGAAAACCCAGAACAGATCTCTGCTGATGCTGCTTTAAAACATTCATATTTCTTTCTAGAAAATGGTGCTTTCCGGGTGACAGCCGTCATTATATTTCGTTATTAATGAAATTGGTGCAGGCCTCGGTACACAATAACAAACATGAAATGTGGGCCTATGTATATATTTTTAAAGTTAAATATATTATAATGAATTCTTAATTTAATTTATGCGGAGAAAAATCACGAATTGCACTAAAAATAATGTTATACTTACAAGATTTACGGCAAAATTTAATGGTTTAAAGATTTTAATGCGTTGCCTGAGAGACATTATTAATGCTAATATGAAGATTGCACGTAGTCCGTTATTGCCTAACACACTACCGTTTATGGTTATTAAAGTAAATTATACGTGTTTTCACGTGGTCACAAACAAAATGTTATTTTTTTTTGTTATCCTCCGTTATATTGCATTATGACCTATACAGGGCTGCGGTTTATATAATACAAAGGGTGTTGTGAGTTGGAGGAAAAACAAATGCTAATGTTTTGGGACGGGCACAGAAAATAACCTTTATCACAACCTAAGACATAAAGACACCAGTTTCCAACAGAATTAGACAAAATCGATTAAATTATAAACTAGCCTACCTGAAGATGACCTTGTTTTTGGTCTTGCTTTGGAAGCGTAACTGGAAGGCGACCCGCCAATCAGGCTACTTGGTGGGAAGAGGCTTGCTGGGGCGTATTCGGGGACGTAAGATGGATAAGTGGGGATGGGATGGTGAGCGGAAGAGGCTCCCGCCCCGATGGAGGCCATGCTTCGGTTGTGGGCTGACTCCAGCTTCATACTCTCAGCCAGGGACACTTGGTATTTTATGCATTCTTTTTCCTCCTGGCGATTTGAGCTGCCTGAGTTAGGGGTCGATATACTCGGATCCGGCGAGACGTCTTTAGGGGGGGTCGGGGGGAAGGTGAAGAGGTGCGGACTGGAGTGTCCCCCTGACAAGGAGGACGATGATGCTGGTGGGTAGACCGAGAGTGCTCCCGGGGAGCCGTGATGCAGCGGGTTCTTGGGAAAGTGGCCCAGGTTCCATGGGGAGGCGCCTGGGTGCGAGCCGAGGGTTTTGCCGCTGTCCAGCCAAGGCAACGAGCCGTGAAGGAGAGGCGGACGACAGACCTGACTACCTGGGGACGCAAGATTGGGAAAAAAAATAGCACCACGCTTCATAACGTTTTTTTTTTTCGTATTTCTGACTGACGAAGTGTATTCATGGTTAATCATGTTAAACATTTGTGAAAAATTAAATATGGAATGAACCGAGTATCCTTAAAAATACGAAGCTACCTTCTCGGCCACTTGTTTTGAGTCAGGTTTGGTTTAAGAATAGGGTTCGTTTATTGAAAAGACGAAGGATAAATTGCTACAATAACCCACATGTGTGACTTTCCGTCTATTATGCGCCTACATGTTTGCCTACTCTTGCGATACAGTTCTCGCATATGTCTAATAAAGAACTATTTTTAAAACACTCAAGAAAATATCAAGCGTTCACCCATTTTTTGTCCAGGCGTGTTATGTTTATTAGGAATGCGTACAACGGTACTATTTTTACACGTCGTCGTCTATGTTTTCGATGAACAGACTCGTTACGAAAGTCCTGGCAATTACAAAATTAATAAACACGCAAACAGTGATAAACTAAAAAGGTATTTAACAGCAGAAGAAAATATGTAAAGCTAGTAATTGGCCGTTTTTCCACTTCAGCCCGTGCAACTTAATAGAAAGCGGGATGAAATCCTCTTTGCATCGCTCGTGCAGCAAGTTTCTCACCGAATACCGAAAGTGAATTTTAGCACGCAAGCCGGTAAGAGAAACAGGGTCATCATTCTCAATTCCGTTCAGGAAGTAAAGTAAATAAATTCAAGCAATCGCTCTTCCGTAGTGTTCTTGCTCATTTATAGTTCTATGTGTTACTACACTTTGCAGACATACATCGCATTGCAGCGTAGCAACAGCACATCAAAACGCAAAACACTGAATTTGCGAAGTGTACGTTTTTCCGCATGTGACATGTAATAATTTAAGTTATATTAATATCCTTATGAAAAATGTTTAAATGGTCAGGCCTTTGTCTTCCCCGGAAAATCGGGGGCTGTTAAGTTTCACGGGTTCGCTTAAATGTGCCTTGTTTCTTACGTCGGAGTTTCCCGCAAAGCCTATTATATTTTTTGTTACCAAAACCCACCGCCAACTAAACCATTTACCCTTGGTGTTTTAAACGTAAAAAAGACAGAACACTGGAAAGTTATGAAACCAGTGTTGAGCCGTCAACGGTAACCCACATCTAAACGACAGTGGTAAGGTTTCAAAATACCGTGGAGCTTATATGCTTTTCGCCTGCAACAAACAAAACTGACAACTTTGCTGTGAGGTGTAGGGACAAATAGTAAACTGAAAGGACAACGGTCTTCGCCGCTAAATTAGATCTAAATTTAATATTTAGAGGCAGAAAAAATTAATTGTATATAGGCGTACGCATTAACAACATTTGATTTGGCTTGCGTCAGGCGCAACTTACTGTGAGGGGGAGGTGGATACCTCTGGACGGCTCTGACTGTGTTTCCGTAGTACGAAGAGACGTGGTTGTTCTGCCCGTCGATATTAAACAGTACATCCACATCATCCGGGAGAGGATACTGCGAGGGGTCCATATATGAGTGGCCGAGGCCCGGATGGTGCGAGTCAGGGTGCTGACCGTTCAGTACCCCAGGGTGATGATGGCTCATCCACCGAGGCTGATCCGCGGTTACTTCCATTGTCAATTAAACATGCGCACAAAAATGATCAAATATAACGCAGTTCGAAATGGAAGAAAGTATGTGTCCAATGTCCTGTGATATTAATTCCACAGGTGTCTTCTCTATTCAGATAAATATCTGTCGATCACCTGAAAACAAAAAGAACAAATTAAATCGGACACAATGCACTTTATTTCTTATTATTTAACGCTAGCTACATAATACGTGTATCTTGTTTAAATAACCATAGAAAAAAATGCATACATTGAGACATGGTCGCACTCCTACGCTTTCGTATCTATGTCCACAGTCTTTTCCAATTCCACATTGAGGTTCTCTGCTTTCCCCCTACAGTTTCGGTATTGAGTAGCAGAGGCAACAAGTGGTTGCGCGTGTTCAGAATCGATCTCGTTCGCCCGAAGATGGGTTACCGCAAACTGGACCAGAAGCGGATTTAAAACTCAAAGATCAAATCTGTATTAAGCAGCAACAGTAGCTTTCTCCGTCTTACTCTTACTCCATCGCTCTTTCTCTCTTTATTTTTACAGAGAAGGCATTCTTTCAGGATGGCGCCAGGCAGCTCAATGGTTGCAGACAGCTGTGGCGCGACGCAACTTAAGGAGGGTCCCGCTATAGTGTCATCGGCATGGGAGGGGCCAGCCCAGCGCGGTCTGACTCCTAGTTAAACGCCAGCAATAATTACAAATATTTCGCCGTCTTCTCTATATACTCCACGTGTTTACATTAGTAGCTATAAATAAAGAATACACGTATCTCCGGTCAAGATTGGCCGAGTATGCCGTATCGCCATTCATCAGCACGAGACTGGGAATAGTAGGAAAGACACGGCATCCCTCGGGGGCCGCTCCGTGCAGTCCGCGTGAGTATTGTTCACCTTTACCTGAAGCGAAACGCATCAGCATGAAGTGACGATCGCCGTCGTTTTGCATTACAAATATATCTGTGTTAAAACGAAACTTGTAAGTTTCTAATTAAAATGCGAATGAAATCCCGGAGAAGGTCAGGGAGACTCGGGGCTGCCTTTGGTCGTACATTTTTCTATGTAATAAATAAAGGCGAAATGTTGTTCGGTTGCAAAATCTCAGGCAGGCCAGGACACGACTCTTCTCTTAAAACTGTGACAGTGCGTCCTCTCGCGGTGACGGACTTGTAATATGTGACATCCCTTCTCACGTCTTGATTTGTGTACTCAGAGTACAGCAGAAATGTCTCTGGCGCCGATTTGCTTCTTTTGAATTAGATAAATCCTTTAGAACGTTTTCATGTTTTCAAAATTACAATTTTCTCTTTCCTCTGAAAATATACTTTTGGTGGAAGGTTGGGTTATGACCAATAAACTTCATTCAAGGTAACATAAAGGTCTTTACCTCGCAGAGTTGATATGTGCGTAAAATAACCGTAACTGATGAAAATGTATTTATCCTGACACATTTGACTGTACTGAATATCATCTGCCAAAGTCAGGTAGGCATATTGTCTTGTACTCCTGTATTATTCCACTTGATTGCTCGGTAATAGGGGGGCTGCCCTGTGGGGTGGTATTCAGTGTCTAATTCCCAGTTTGGCTGCCTCGTGCTTCCAGATTGACAGTATGCAATTGGGGAAGAGGGGGCTGCTCTTTTGATACTATGCAATGCGCTGAAATGGCCAGCCTCACCGACGCCACTGGATGTGACGTCAACATCCCATTAAACGGCCAGGAAACGAATTTCTGTGCCCCTTGAAGAGAGATGGAGTACGTGTGCGCGCTCAAATTAGACACAAGTGTTTGTAAATACCTAGAATTACTTTTATTCTTTAGTAACGGTGTCTTCTAGGATTACAGTTTACTGACATTATTTCATTACACTTTCAATTTATAATGATAATATATATAGCCGTTTTTACAAGTGAAAGAGAACAAACGCGTAATTTGTTATACATTTTGAAATTATGTCAAGTTAAATTAACGTGTTTAATATAATAGAAACATCAGTATTTTGTTATATACACGTGTCGTCTGATAAGTACAATATGCGAACACATTTCAGAAATGTTTTATGTCCTAAACAGGTGAGTTTTGAACGGAGTTGTGTATTTAAATCATAGGCGGTGCATTTATGTTTTGGGGTGGTCCTCAGAATGACTGTTCGGAACAGACGCAAATGTCTTGTGCATTGCCCTACTTAAACTTAATTTACCTGAGCTATACACGTAGCTTTTACGCCTCTCTGTAACCGCACACGGGCACAAACTGTGTATCTATTGTGTGAGAAAAAAAAGAAAAACAAATATGCTGAGTTGGCGTAACCTTTTCCTCCCCAGAATACGCAGAAATAACTTCTTGACTCAGACGAACCTAAACCTGAGCGCCGATGGAAACAGTTGTAGTGCCACGGACAGAACAATCCCGCTCCCTCGGTCATGCTGTCGTGCGTGATTATCCTTTAGAAATGTATTGTGCGCTTCGTCACACAAATTTGCATTATAGGTGCTCGCAGGCAGCACACGACGATAAATAGGTCTATAGAATGTTATTTTTGACTGGCGGTTTCAAGTTTAAAGAATATGGAAGGCACTCCAGAGGCCGAATCCCTTCATGCTCCCATGTCTGTGAAACGAGAGCTCATTCTTCAGCGAGGAAATGGATGTTCCTTAAAAATTACATTTGAATCTCCCCCTCTATACAAAACAACAGAAAACGGAACGGAGGTCGCACAGAGGCAAACACATTACACTATGCGAGATAATTAATAAACAGTTTATTCCTCTTCAAAATAACACGCGCAGAGAAAGCCACAGAGAACCCGTATCAATTTTTGCCTCGAGGCCAAAAGTAATAAGTGATAACGTAAATGGCTAATCGCATGCATAATAATACCTGTGCACGACAGTACAGTTCTCCGTTGGTAGCTTTCGACTGTGCAGGTATTTTTTGAACGACTCTGCAAGGGAGCACTGATTAAAATCTGTATAGATTTCAGTGTGGGTTCAAATAGACGCTGCCGTGTATTTTACTTACACAGTAGATGTGCTTGAAATATCGCGTCATTGTTCGTGTTACACGTCAGGTCCCACTCCCAAATTAGATTAAACTGATTAAAAGATAAAATAACGTTATAAAACAACAAGCTAATCTTTAATGTATGCTGCTCTGATGATCCGCAAGCACCACAGCGAAAAGAGGGTAAAAGCAATCCGTAAACTGTCTGTTCTGGTTTTACCCAGCTTGAACATGAAAAATTCTTTAATTAAGGAGACAGTGGGTTTATTTTAATGGTTTTCATTTTCACTTTTATTTTAGTACCCCGGCTAGGCTTCTGCAAACAGGCACAGGAAAAATACCAGAGGGCTGACCAAAGGACACGACCCGCGGCTGCTTGCGAATTACCTCGTGCAACAGAGACTTTATCGGGCATACGATGTTATTTTGAGACATATTTAAAATTATTATTCATGTATATGATTACATTTATGAATGAAGAAATATTATACTTTTGCAGTTCACGGTGTACAGAGTAAAATGTAAGGAGAAATGTATTTCGAAAGGATGAATTTAATGTAATTTATGTTACAGGACTAGTAAATGCTATGCATTTTTGCGTGAGAAATTTAATTAAATGCGACTGATTAAATACGTAACAATTTTATATAAATGTTTTTTTTTCTTTTTTTCCGCCTTACACTGGAGAAATACAATGCATTAATTACAACTACAACGAAGAATAACATACAGCAAACGCTACTGTTTCACTTACAGGTATGAACCGTTGGTAAATGTAACGGCTTATTCGGGCATATATGAGTAATATATCTAGGTTTTGCAAGTCCTTTCAAGAATAAGTCAGAGTAGGTCTTTTTTTTGCTGAAGGTGATGAATAAAGAAATAATTTGGGCACACAAGATTCTTAGAATTTTAGTGGGGGCGTACATTTGTGTGCGGGCCCCCGAGAGTCGAAATGATGTGTGCTTCTTAGAATGATCAAAACTTGACACTTTGACTAGGGATGTTTTTATCGTACTTTTTTTTTTTTTTTTTTACAGTTCCGAAAGCCGAATGAAAAATTACGAATCGGTCTGCTAACTGGTGCGCCCCTTACCCACAGAGAGAAAGTGATGATGCTGAGAGAGGCCATTTTTCCAGCGCTTAACCGACAACATCAGATAAACAAGACCTAAGATATTTCAGCGTATAAAGAGATTTCACACAGTTTTGGATGTATCAATGGCGAAATACGTGTGTTCTGCATGAAAATACAACTTAAATTCCAGGTTAAATTCACTGTAATCTACAAATGTTACCATTCCGCCATAGAAAATGACGATGATACGCATAACTGATGACACCCAGCGTAAATTAAATAAAATGAATATTTACGTAGCCTCTGTGATTTAAAATTCAGCATCAATTTTCAGCGTACATTTAAAAGCATGGTCCAGTGATTGATTCATTAATTAATTAACCGTCGATTGGCACCATTGCAGTATGACCTCTTAAACACATCTTTGTTTCGATCACAGCCAGACAGGGCGCTTCCGTCCTCCCTGGAACCCAAAAACACTGTCCCCCCATGTAACCTTTTATTTTCATTTTCCACTTATAAAAAATCAGCCAATATCAGCCACACACATATTAAAAGCTGGGCACGCGGCTTTAACACACCCGACTCGTTTAGGGCTCATTGCGGGCTAATCTGATCAATTTCATGGTTTACGGGCTCAACCCACCGCCAACCTAGGTGGTAATAGATCATTAAACAGCCTTCGGAAATCTTCGGTATTTCGGGGAAAGTGATGTAGGTAAATTACACTTTGAAAGGCTAGCCAGTGTGTCTGGTAAAATAAATCCCACACCAATTTTGGAAAGTGTACGCGAGAGAAACAGAACTACAGCGATAACACTAAAATAAATAGGAGCTGCGGCCAAATCAATTGGCACAGAACCTTTGCCTTTTAAGCAATTTCCATATGGTTTTTGAGTATTAGGATTTGAGACAACTTAAACCGATCGATAGTTAAAAAAAAAAGCATTGGTTACCGAACACAACAATTTCTGCACATCACAATTCTGCCTGTCGACAATAAAAATCTAACACATTCGGGTAAAATAATCGAAAATAAACTGTATGCCCCATCTTTTTGCAAAATCCGTTTCTATTTATTTTTACATCAATTTCACTCGAAATTTTAAATTTATCTGTAAACGCCAACAAAAGGTATAGATCAGAGACTACAATGAGGGGCAGAAAGGGATTGTTTTTTTAAAGGATGCAAAAGACAAGCTGCATATATACACAAATCACACAGGCATAAGAAGAAACGCCTAAATATTTACTGACCTGCAAAGATCAGGCTGGTTGTATACTGTTTTTTTTTTTTTATCTCCAGAAGATGTTACGATGAAATGACACCGATTCGACCACTGGTGGCATTTAGCGCGTCAGCAGCGAAGGGGAAAATCTGGTCTAGCGCTGAGCAGCTTTTCCAGCCAACGCAGCTGCCGTTCTTACTGTACATTTGATCAGAGCTCTTCCGGGTCGGTTCTAGGTGACGAGGAAAACCACGTTGCATTGCAATAGAATATACCCCAATAATGTCGTTAAGCACTTAACGAGGTCAACGAAGTGCGATTCCCAGTTTTTGGAGCAGACACAGCTAACGTCGCTTGGGGTTGTCTCGAGTTGTTATTATGTGCATTAACATTAACATTCGTCACCTTTTACTCAATAATAGGACATTACCGTGCAAGCACATATTCATTCTGGGGTTAGGGCTGTATATATAAAACGTTGCGTATGTATTTGTGTCACACTATAAACCAAGGTTCCACCAGACAGAAACTTAATTTCGCATTGTATAAATTGATGTATATACCCCACGCGTGTTCGGCTATGCTCGCACCGTTCCAGAATTCTTAAGAACGTACGTGTTCGTTGATGTTCTTTGTTCACTAGACAGATCGCATCTATGTTCAAAAGCAAGTACAATTTAATTCGTTTTTTTTTAAATAAAAAATAGACTAATTACGCCCACAATAGTAGAAACAAAACGGGAGCATATTATTTATATTGCACATACAAATTAATTGCTCCATTATACATGTAATTGCAGCTGAGACAGATTTTTAAGGTGCAAAAATGATCATACTTGGTACAAAAACAATGTAATATGGTTCATGATAATACATTTGGCAACTGTGTCGATGAAATATATAAATGCTTCATATGACACTTCGAAAGCTCCAATAGTTCGAACGGACCGTCAGCTTTAGATAGGTTAGCCAGTAGCCGACAGCGTTTCCTCTCGTGGTGAAAAAAAATCGTGGTGCTGACGTCGCGGCTGGATGTAGTTCGGGGCTTCGGTCTTTGGAGGCGGAATGTAAACTGATCACGCCAATATCTTTGGAAAACAAATTCAATTAAAGTAATACATTAAAGATAACTGGCAGCCAACATGACTCTATAAACTTACAAAGGAGCAGCGAGCCAAATCGTGTCTTTTAAAAAATTAATAATTCAATGTTTCCAGGGCAACAAGAGCTTTCATTTGAAGAATTTGAATTTCAATATTTTAATAGAATTAAGCGAGAGCACATCCAGATGATAATAATTTAATAAGCTCCTTTAAACGTAAATAAAGTGCTTATTTTAAAATAAAAAAGCCTTTGCTACTTTCATATTAATGTGCCGTTAATGTGCGTTAGTGATAAATACGCATATTGATGCCTTTGATATAACAACAGACAAAGGTCACGTCGTTGTGTACTCCACAGTTGATTACGGCATATTATAAATGCAATAAAAGCAAGTACTCTTGCAAATTAATTAGTTTAATCCATTTTTGGGGGGAATGCAATTAAATACTGCTGCTTTTTGAATGCACTTTCTGCTTTTGATATCAATGCTAAATAAGCGTAGCCTACATTGAAGATCAAACCCTCGTCTAAGTGAAATACCTATTAATCTACGCCGAAATTCTAACGGGTGAGATTATAAGGAAATTACTTAGGTAAAGAGAAATTAATATGTTCCTCTCAGAACTACAGAACACCTCATTATTATTTCTATTATTATTATTTATAATATTAATAGCCATTCAAAATTCAAAATAGGTAAAAATTTCCTAATTGGCGCCTCCCTATAGTATTGAAAATATCATCCGAGTTGCATTGCATATTTACAATCCTCACAACCAAACGACGTTTCCTATTTCAAATGAAAGCTTTTATTGCACCCCAGTGCCATTTGTAACTACAAATCTTTACTAGCAACAGAGGTGATACACATTTTTGGGCTACGCATAGACTGATTTCGTTCTTTGGGTATTTATAGCGGCTTTGGCTTGCTATGCTAACCGGCCGTGTGTCCTGCTTGAGTTAACGGTTTGTTTAGACGCCCTTTTCATCAGTGTCTTTTAAATCTTGCTGTGGTATTTTTTTTTGTTTTCAATCTTGCAAGTTCAATGTATTGATCGCTTTCACATTCGACACAGGTTTCTTTTATTGTCATCATTATCGATCCATTACAGTGAATAGATTGAAACTAATCGCGTATTGTTTTCTTTATCTCATTGTTCCACGGATATAGGTTTATTTGCCTTGTTAGTTTTAATAGAGGAGATCGTTTAAACAATTTTATTCACCAGGAATTCTAAAAATAGGCTACATAAGACATATATACATGTTAACAAATAAACACATGTGTATGTATTTGAGATCCACGCGCGGAAAAAAACCGTTAATTAAATCTTCCATGACTTCAGTGATCCGGGATCTTCTCCATCCCACAAATCATATCTATTCTTCTGGTGCCGCGTGCCCAGTGTTTTGCCGCATTCTTTTCCTCCGACTTTATTTTAAAATATTAGGCCGAGGTGGGAAGAATTATAAACGACTCCCCGCTTATCTGGTCGGCTCACATATCCAGGATCACAGAAGCTGATTAAGAAAGAAGTCACAGCCAACGCTGGATTCATAATGATTTGGAATAATGAATCCTTATCTCCGCGCGCCAGATTATCAGCCTTTCAGCTCACGATGTTTTGTTACATGGGATAATTTATTGCATCTAATACATCACAATGAATCAGATGGTGCACAGCGATGGCTGGTGTTGGGGAAGAGGGCGCTTTATCCCGCGGCACCAAAATGCCTTTACGATTTTAATTGGTAAACTATAAGAAGGATCTGATAACAAAATAAATTAATTAAAACATAACGAAATAAATAAATAAACCAATAAATAAATGGCAAAAAATTAAACCGCATATATGTAATATTTCTTTGTAGTGCTACGCCATTATACTGCTCTATAATTAGTGTGTCAGTTTCAACCTGAAATTAACAGGACCATCCTGCCATTGCTGGGTGCGTTAGGAGGTGGAAGACTCAAGATCCTGATTTCGTGTGATTTATTTTCAACCAAGAGGAGATAATTAATCATAAACACAGAAACAGTGCAGTAAAGCGGAGATAAAATATTTGCATCTAAAAAGAATCGGCGGGGACATTTCGCTCTGAAGAAATTCCCATCCCTCTCCAATTGAAAACCACCAAGAGGTTTAATTGTCAATGATTAATCTTCGGTAAAATATAATTAATCATGAAACTGAACAGGCCACGTTGTTTTACTTGTACAAACATCACAGTCTTTGAGGACTTATACCTGCAATCGCATCACTGGATTGGCCAAGGTTGCTAAAGCTAAAGCTATCGGCCTCCTGTATCTTCCACTCTTGGGTGGGAGATGGGTGTGGTTCTGTTAACTTATCTTTGATACCTGAAAGTTCAACCAAATTCAAGATCGAAACAAATGTGCAGCCATTAAGACTATTAAAATGATAAATATATTTCAGTATGTTTGAAATTGTAAAACTGATTTTAATTTTTAAAAACTATGTACCTTTTTTCATAAAAGCAAATGAAAATTCAGAAAACTAACATGCCATAATATAATAATCATTGCATTTATTAACAAATTCTTATAACCGAGACTAAACACTACCATTGATGATACAAATACCGCTATTCACAAAACAACTATAAATACGAAATAACGTTTCAAAGTCGCCTAGTCAGAAAACCGTGCAGATTCTAAACTCACAAAAAAATGCTATTATCAGCTGATTTCATCTTCCCTTGTCATTTATAATATATCTTTCATTCCTGCTTATTTTATCCTTGTAGGTTTTTGTATCCTTAATTTGAGCCCATTTCATGTGTCGTTTTCTAATGTTTCAGCACAACCACCCCGGTAACAGCAGTGCACTAAAATATTGAAACGGAGTTAAAGCCCTTCCGTTCCGTTGCTGTATAGACAGTTATCAAGTGCGGTTCGCGGCATCTCTGCAATCACACAAATTACGACACATAAATATTTCCTGACTTGTTTTGAAGTATGTAGAATCGTAACGGGCTTACGGAGGGGCTGCTTTGAATTGGTCAGGAAAGTTGAACGGGTAAAAAAAGATTAGTAGATTATCTGCCAAACATTGCAGATCATGGTGTGGCTGCATTAGACACTACAAGTTATGATAACAAATATTAAGCTTATTAAAAGCAGACCCCTCCGATTACAGTGTAAACGTTTCATCAATGATTAACAGAGCTTCCACGGAGTATTGTGATGGCGGCGTGCTCATTTCAGTAAAGGCCTACACCAAGCAATACCCTCGCATGTCCTTCGCTTTCACTTTTAGGAAAATGTACATTTTAAATAACATGGTGTTCCAGCAGACCAAGAGACTCTGCCTTTCGTCTCCGAGACTACAAATATTTTTCCACTTTTTCATCCCCCCTTTCTTAAAGTTATCCGTTTATTCATTCGGGAATTCATTAAAGTATCATTAAGAAAGTCCTTAAGCTGCTTAGTGAATGGCTGTTTGTACCAATGGGTCTAGATAAGTTGACGAAACGAAAAAAAAGAGAAAGAAATGAAATAAAGAAAGAAAGACTTGGACAAATAGCTAACATTTAACGTTTACACCCTGCCTGGCGACGTTCTGGCGCTCCAAGGACGACCGAGCCGGGCTAAAATGTCCAGAGATCCTTTGGAAAGTGTGCGGCTCCGGCTATCATGTTCTCCATATCCCCCTGCGCGCATGGGGCTTCGGTTTCAGGCCGGACTTGTCCGTGTTCTGCTTTACTGACGAGCGCCTCTAAATGAGTGTCAAGGAGGCAAATATCAAATATCACAAGGGTCAAGCCAATTTGGTTAAGTTTTTCTCGGCGTCTCCAGCGCCAGTGGCCATGCGGCTCAGGCTCGATCGGCGAGCGCTTTATCCTCGTGTTCACTTCCATACGTCGTATAACTGGCCTACAGCAATCAGTCATTATGCTCAAATATCCACATTATAATCGTGGCACAGGAGTGACAGATTCTGCTATATTGTATTCGAGACAGATTTAAATAAACATACAGTAAAATATACGAGCTGTATTTTAATAACTATTAGTACACTTAGATTTAGATTACTTCGATCATGAATGTCGAGGCCTAATATTTAAAATTACGAAATAGTTCCTATATAAATCCTGAGCTAAATCCATTTGCATTTCCATTATAATTTTAAAAATTGCTTACAGAAAGCATCGCTTCAGTTCGAGGACCTCTATGAGACTTAAAGGCAAAACGTCCACATCTGAATTGGCGTTCGGTAGCATCAGTTCATCATTCCCAGCCCAGAAGTATAAAATTGTCTCAGGTACCTATACGAGTATAGATTTATAATGGGGAGAAAACAGATTTTCGAGTTGGCTTTTGATTGACACGCTGTCCCCAGGATCATGTTTTAATCCCTGCTTCACTCCAGTCTTTTCATAACTCATTTCTCTTCCTGAGATGGAGGGGGGGTGGTGGTAAACTCAGATGGTTGCCACGGAAACGGCGATAGCGCTAAGCCATTTCCATGTCTACTAGGGGCCGTTATCCCGCGCCTGCTTGCAGCAGAGGTCGTCACAAAGTCATCCATTTATGATTTTACCACCTTTTTTTCTCCCCATCCCATTGACGAGGTCGTGCGCGGGGGAACAACATCAGCATCTCCTGGTGACAAAACGAGCTGCCCTTTCTGATGAAAGGCGGCGTCGGCCCTAGCGCGGGGGGCGCATTTACATCCATGTTTTCGCTCTTTTCAGCAAAGCAAAGCACGTCGCCTCTTTCACTCTAAATATTGAGCAGAGGCGACACACAGGGGCTATTCAAATTCTTTCGCCTCCCTTCATTTTGACATATAAAATAATATTATACTCACTGGGGCATAACGACATTCCCTCCCCGCGGAACACAATCGAACTGGATGGATGTAACGCAAACGAGTACTGGGGAGTCACGCGACGAGGGATGGCTTATGCGGCTGCACAAGAAAGCGTTTGCTTGTGGTGTATCGTTGCAGCAGCTAATTACATTTATTTATTTATTTATTTACTTATATAACCATGATAAGTCCCAGAGGCCCTGTTCAGCCCCAGTAACCATTTGAAAGGACACGCCACAGTTCAGGCACCCCCCGCACTTTTTCTATGGGCCACAAATATTTCAAGATGCCCGGGACGTCATTCGGCACTTTATGAATCGGCTGCTGGTTAAAGTGAATGGATAGACGTGGAAAGACAGACAAGACTGAGTAGATGGGCTGGGGCAGAGGAAACAAGCAGTGATGACACTGAACACACTAACCTATTTCCTAAGGTCCTGTAACACACAAAGCCTTAATCGTCTATACCTCACAAAGTTTCTCTAAATGCATAACTGGCGGATCACTAACCCAATTCTCCTTGGAGATCGATTCTTTTTTTTATCCCGCCATTCCTTGAGAATATGTCGTCATGGGACTTCCAAAACCTTCTAATACCAAGCGTAAGAATATCTAAAAGAGTGATAATCACGGCCACATTCATAACTGAACCGTTGTTCCAGGAGGGAGAAATCCATCAATGAAATTAGACTTCCTAATCAAATAACCTGTTTAATGACGTTATTTACATTTACATTTCACTAACATTTAGTCATCTCTAGGAATGCATTTGTTCGTTGTTAAATTATAACACATTTTTCGGAATAGCACTTTGATAACTACAGCTAATAATGCGTGTATCGATAGTTTAAACAGCGCCGTTTCAAGGCATAACATCGCCCCAGATGTGAGAAAGGAAGTGGTGTATAGTGTTCAAGTGAAATTACATATATAAAAACATTTGATCATATAATATTTAATATGTATTTTTACATGGGCCTAAATAGAAATGTGGAGGAATAGGTGCGTTATCCTAATATTCGCGTTGGTTAAATGTATTGCTGTTAATGGGATTTTGTATAACTGCATAATTAAAGGCTGCACGATTCAGGATCATTTCATCAAAATCCGCTAATTCAGTCAGTGTCCGTTTTTAAAACCACGTTTTTTCTGGATATAATGAATACGTGTTACAGTACAGTAAAACCAAATGTCCAAATGCGCTATGGCTTGTTTTCGCGGATTGCTGCAAATTACAGGCGTTTCAAGTCATTTAGTCATTATAATACAAACGCAAGTATCTATTTTTTTTAAATATATTTTCAATTCCTTCCGCCAGGCTATTCCTGTATTCACTCAGTTCACTCAAATTCTGCAAAATTACCATGTCGAAATAGTTAACCACAGTGCTAAACGGGAATTTGTCATTTCCCTCAAAAAGATTATACATTAGAACTTAAGAAAAACAAGAAAATGCCGAAGAGTAAGTAATATCTCCGTCTCCGGCTATATGCGGGGAAAATCCCTTTGGATCCAGGCCGACTGCCCAGTCTTCTAGGGATGCGAACTTTCTACACATTTTTTATACTGAATCGATCATGTTAGAACGAAAGTTTGATATTGATCAAAAAGTGACAGTGTCCAGCAGGGGGCGACTCATTTTACGCATTTCAGAAGGAAACAAAAAGAATATTTTTAAAGGCTTCAAATTTTAAACAGTGGACGGCAGGTGTTTTCCCCCCACACTGGACACATGCACACATTATAAACACTCACGACAGGCCATAATATTGTCTGACTGAATATGAGAACATTATCGTTAATGTCAGGCAATCATATGAAGGTTAGGACACCTGTTGGTGGTTCTTTAATATATCTCAAGATGCTGCATTGGCCCCATGCCCCTTTTCCACTGTGAAAACGCCATTCATTGCTCTCTGTAAATAAGTTTGTGACCGGGGAGCGATCTGTCCACTCATTAAAATACATTTTTAAAGAAAAAGGGTTACACATTGCATTTTTGAGATTCAATATTGAAACTAAAAAAACCCATGTTGGGAATCTCCAAAGTCACCCTTGGTACAATATATGTAGACGATCTCCGGTTTATCTCCACTGTCCTTTACATTAGTGCAGACTGACAGGCATAGCAAGAATGAACTAATCATGACTTCCTTTTCTTGGCTCAGCGGATATATGAAGACGTCTGTTGGTTCGAGAATAAAGGCACTCTCAGCGCTAGATGCCGTGAAGGTTTAACATTTCAGAACAGACCCCCCAGGCAACCGTATTAGCGAAATACCAGCGTCGGGGGGGGGGGGGAGACAATGGGAAAATGCATTTTATGGTCAAAATAAATATAAATACGTATTTCAGATAAAACAATAAAGCTGAGACTCAGAATACAGGGTGATATTGGCTTCAGCGAAAAATGTGATGAATAGATTACACTACATTCCCTGTTATTATTACTCTGATTCATTTACGTGTGTGTTCTGGACATCACAGAGGTTATTATTAAAACCCATTTGTTTTTAATACAAGCATTTCAAATTAAAATGCTGTTTTTAGTAACCATATTAAAGACAACTTCGTTGTCCTTTAACCCAAAGGATGACGGTTAAAAACGGTCAGTGTTTATATATGTGAGCTTTTGCTGTCTCACTGAACTGTTGTCATGCAGGAGAAAGAGAAAATTTGGCTGTCACAGAAAAACTTACAGGGCTAAGTATTCAACACATTAGAAAAAGGGATCGATGGAAAAACAGTGAATAACAACAACAACAATAATAATAATAATTATTCAACATTTACTGATAATTAGCACTATTTATGTCATTGTAAAATGCAGTTTGCTGTTTTCTGCATGTCCTTTCAAGAGTTGATAGATTTAGACTTTTTCACCTTTACTGGTCCAGTCCCAGACTTGAGGGGGCATCTTGACTGACCTCAATGCCGGCACGTACAGCCGGTCATACAGAAGTGATCGAGGTCACAGTGCAGCCAGCACACCTCCATATCTGTGTATTCAAAAATAAAATTGGAAACTGACCTTGACGGTGACTGCTCTGTGTTGGTAAGCAGTAGTTACAGAACTACACAAAGCCCCCCCACCCCCATTCGTCTGCCTGACTGGACTTACCGCGGCTTCCTGGTGAGATCGTCTACATTAGCTGAGCACTTGAGAGCAGTGATCTACAGTGGGTCATACACAACAAACCGTGCGATTAGGCACAGCGGGCCGAAGCCTCGGCAGAAAGCGAGGTAACGTAGAGATGCCTTCATCTGCGAGACAAGGGGAGAAAGACACTGTGACTCGTACCCGCATCTGTGCTCGGGGGCAGCCGATTGTGAGGCCCAGCCAATCAGATTCATCGTCAAGCCACAAAAACCCACCTCAGTCGTGCTATAACCTGAGCCCAACACCAGACTGACCCCAAGGCCACTGAACCGAATCTGCTCCCAAGACACTGTTAGTGTTAATACAGGTAAAAATTGGAAGGGGTCAAAAGGTCAGTCGTCCACCTCTACCGGCTGCATGGATCTCGTCTCCTGGTGTAACTGTGCACCCGCATCGAAAGCCAAGTATGTCTCAGCTGATATGGCGAAGTTCAGTTATCAGCGCTGAAGCGCGAAGTGTTACCCTCTCTTTAGATGCTGGCTCTCCTTTGAAAGTAAAGCGAAAGAGGGGGAAACTCACTCGTCTCTCATTTTACTAATCTCACCAAATCGACATCACACTCAGCCCTCGGTCAGTGGGGCAAACGGCCGCGTCATTGCCCATGACATTACCAGCAAGAAGGTCCAGGGACCATTCCACAGCATCCTATTTTTTGCCGTAAGTCCGTTGCTATGGTAATCAACAGTCCACACGAGGAATATTAAAGGCACATTTCATTAGATTCATTTTCAGTATATTTAAGGGATATAAAAAGCACATCGATAACTCCATGCAAACGGATGCTTCATGCCATTATAATAGTATCAGTATAACCGTGCATTTCATGAAGCATCGCACAAGCTGTGCTTTTGTTCAGCTCTGGGCTGTGACGCCATTCATGGTGCTGGACTTGAAAAGGTCAAAGGTCACAATTCTCACATTCCTGCTTTCTGGCACCAGAATTTCACTCTGCTTATTTTTTCCTTGTGCATCTTCGTCCTCCAGCAATGGAGATACTGCCATCGTTATTAATAAATACAGATTAAATAAATGGGGATAGAACATTAGTCATCTTTTAATCAGTTTTAAAAAAGGTCAAAGGGGAAAAAGACAAAGTCGTGTAACTAATGAATTTCACAGTGTGTCCAAATGAAAAAAGCAGTTTACTTGCACCAAACAAGAAACTACAATTAAAAAGATTTTCACCCACAACTGCAAATAAGCTGCACAATGAACACTATATTTTGTGATATTCCTTATCAATGAGATTCATCTCGGGATTTTTTGAAGAAACAGCTCATCTTTAATAAGGTAATATCAAGCAAATAAAATATTTTACAAAAAAAATCAGGAATGAAAGGGGACATTTAACACAAAGAGCCAAGTAAAATGAATTACCATTTAAAAATATACAATATTTACAAAATATCAGTTGAGTTAAAAAATGCTCGTCGAAGGAAAAAAAAACTTGTCAAATCAGTCTGCTTTGGGAATCTCTATATACATGTATTTACAAACAGTCTCTGAATGCATCACAATCTGCCCCACAAACCTCACACTTTCTGATGTGGACTGAATTAAAAATAATTCTTAAAAACTAGAAAAAAAGACTATAAAATGCTGAGAGTGCGGCACATTATCCATCTCATTCATTTTATGCTACCAACTAGGCCACAGTCGTACCGGTTGCATGCCAAACATCTCCTATCTTGTCAGAGGAACCTGATTTTCTGGTGGTGGAACGGAAGCCCAGGATTACCAAGTGTTATTTCTTAAAAATGGATTTATGAAGGTGCAAAATAAGAAGTGTGGAGAGAACAAAATAACAATATCAGTAATAACCTCAACAATAATGATGGGGGAAATCTGAATTCATCTCTTATTCAGTCAGCTGGGAGGCCCGAAAGATGCCAGAAGGTTTTAAGGTCAGGCTTGAAGGGTTGCAGAACGGGGGCCAGCAGTTGGGCCCGCAGTTGGGCCCGCAGTGAGGCCCGCAGTGAGGCCCGCATACACCGCCTGTCCAGGACAGTTATCTGAAACTGCTGTATTTAATGCACTTTATGTTTCCTTTTCTTGTGCTTCTTGTCCTTCCTCTTGCTGTCACATTTAACGCAGAACCACTGAACATCCTCTGGAGGTGCTGCAAGCAAGCCGACGCAGGGCCTATGGAGGAAGGGGAGGGGGTGGGATATAACTTACCACAGAAATTTTTATATGTATATGCAAAAAAAAAAAGCTTCAACAAGTTGCAAGTCACACCTCCTGAAGACTCAAAAGTGGTTTGAAACCTCACCCCAATGTTTTTTCTGTCCTGACATGGAGAAGCGTAAGAGTGAATGTGCATTTGGGACCTGAGATGTTCCAGAAATGGCTGATCTGGCTATGTGGAATGCAATGGTGTAGCCTACATAGGTCAGAATGCTGCAGACACCCAAGGCATGAAAACACAGCTAACATGTAAAGGCACTCAAACACCTGAACCAATCAGGCGAGCTTCTGAAGGCAGGACATCAGGTGAACCAATGGAGAAGGACGGGGACTTCATACCGAAAGCTTACAAACTGAAGACCAAGAGAAGTGGGTGCTGTACCTTTAAACTCAAGCTCATTGAAAGTTTTCATAAGAGGAGCATGAATAATTACATACTGAGGGAGAATAATTACCTAATGAATGATAAAAACCCATCTACAGAAACTAGAACCGATGAGAGAACAGGAAGTGGGTGGACAGATGCTGGACGCTTCTTACCAGTGGTACCAGTCGTCACAGTCATCACAGCCGATCATGGGGCTGCCGTCGTCGGGCTTATTGCATCCGGGGCAGATCCAGATCTGGTTACCCCACTCGTCTCGGATCTACACACACGGACAGCACAACATTAGACCTGAGATAAGGCCTAGGAATCAGTACCGATCCATTCGGCCTCTCTCTGCGTCCCCTTCACTGATATCTTCATGGAGATCATTAATTAAAACGAAAGTGAATGCACCATTAACCGACAAGCTGTTAATGCACTTCTTAAACGGTAGAGGTAGGAGAGCTAGAAACGGTGATGGTGTTTACCCCCAAACTTTGGGGGGCCAAAAGTCACTACACTGGGGGTGGCAGAGGGCCCCAAAGCGAAGAGTGGGGACACAGAAACACCAAAATCGCCCATGACTGGAAACGTCAACAAGTTTCTTCTGGAAATAGGTTGCAGATCACACCAGACCAGCAGACTCATCTGATTAAGCGACTGGACCAAGGCTTGGGGGAGGGGGCACAGCCGGGAGACTCACCACATAGGTACTGACTGTTTCAGTCACCACGCTGCGGACGGGTGTTTTGAAAGAGCCGATCACTGGCATGGGACCAAGGGGCAGCGCTGGGGCAGGGCTCACTGGAAGGGGCGGGAGAGGCGTGGCTGGCACTGGTACGGGTGGTGGCGGTAAGGCTGGGGCAGGGGGTGGTGACCGGGGCCGAGGAGGAGGGGCGGATTTCGAAGGAGCTTTTGTAACAGTTGTCTTGGGCGTTGAGGTCTTGGGAGCTGGGGTCTTGGCTGGAGCAGTCTTGGCCACAGGGGTCTTGGCTATAGGGGTCTTGACTTCGGAGCCTGGAACCACCTTGCTGATGACTCTATAACAAAAAGGGGGGAGGGTGCAGAAATCAGCAAGCACACTCCTCACATCAAAACCAAACCTGAAGACAAACCATCCTTTCCTGTGACCCTGCCATGAGGAGGGGTGGTTTAGTGGTCTATACAATATCTACCCCCCCCCACATATATCACAGGACTGTTGGGTAAAAGCCTCCACGAAGCTCAAGTTACAATCTGGGTCAGCCAGGGTAAGCACCCCCACATTAAGGCCATTGACAGGAACGTGCTAAGCGTGGGGCCACCCAGGGTGAACTTCTCAAGGCCTGAAGAGCCAGGGGTGTCAGTGAAACAGGGAAGCTAGGGACAGAAGGCCTGCCCCACAGCAGAGGCAGCAGCAGGGGCAGGTGCAAGCGGCCTACCCAGCCGTGAACCCTTACACCAGAGGCAGCATTGGGGGCAGGAACAGAAGGCCTGTCCGGCTAGAAACCCCTACAGCATCTGAGGCAGGAACATAAGGGCCGCCTGATCGAGAGCCCCTACAGCGGAGGCAGGATCTGGGGCAGGAGCAGAAGGCTTGCCTAATCGAGAGCCCCTACAGCGGAGGCAGGATCTGGGGCAGGAGCAGAAGGCCTGCCTGATCGAGAGCCCCTACAGCTGAGGCAGGATCTGGGGCAGGAGCAGAAGGCCTGCCTGATCGAAAGCCCCTACAGCGGAGGCAGAATCTGGGGCAGGAGCAGAAGGCCTGCCTGATCGAGAGCCCCTACAGCAGAGGCAGGATCTGGGGCAGGAGCAGAAGGCCTGCCTGGTCGAGAGGCCTTACAGCAGAGACAGGATCCGGGGCAGGAGCACGGCAACCTCTCAGTACTCACATCTTGTCCTGGCCAGCGCCCACTCTGAGGGTCAGGCGGGGGATCACCGGGGAGGGCGGCGGCACAGCGGGCTCTGCTTTCACCTGAAGAGGGGGACACATATGTGGAGACAGCTGAGGACACGCAGCGGCCATGAAGCCAGCACATGGTGGGAGGGGGGCACCTTATCATGCCGGGCGCTACCATGCACGGGATACTTTACTGCACGGCGCCCGCCGGTAACTCAACACCCGGGGCTGTTTAAAAACAGCCTCTGTCCGGCACCTATTGAGCGTGACCAGACGGCGAGGAAGAGAAAACAGGGCGTGGACAATGATCTGCGGAGCCCTTCTCACTGGGGTACATTACAGGATTAGGGTTAGGGTTGCGCCTACAACCATGGGTCTCATATCACTAATGCCAACCAGCATTCCCAAAGGCCATGCTAATGCTAATCTGCATTTTAAAACAGCTGTGTTACGGCTAACCTGAGTCCTCAGCGGTTGAGTTAAGTCTAGCCTCTCGGTGGTCTTGCCAACGCCAACATGTATTTCTGCTGGCCAAGCTAATGCCAGTCTGGCCTTTCTGTAGCTAGACTATTGCCAGAGGGCATTGTGGATAGTACAGCTACAGCGAATATGCTTCTGATGAGGCATCACACTGTTGTACTGGAACCGATGACCACGGCGCTGCTGGGAACCCGTCACTGCTGAGTCCCGGTCAAAGGCCAACGTCAAACGGCAACTCTAACCGATCGACACGGAATCTATTCCTTGTTGCCAATTTTTGAAAAATCCACCAGGGAAAATGTGGATATAGAAGCACGGGCAGTGCATTAGCCAGAGCTGTAGTCTACATGAAAAAAGGAGCAGAGGGAGGAGAAGGGGGTGGAGAAAAAGACCCAGACACAAGGAGGGGGGAGGGGGGGGCCACACGATCTCCAGCAACCTGTAAGCAAACTGCACGCTACTTTTGAAAGCGCCACAGTGTCCTGTCCAAACGGGGTGGCCACAATCACGGGCTGGATCCTTCCACACCTGCACCGCAAATAAGACCCTGTCCCAGCCAGATAAGCGCTCCAGGTGCCGCACTGCACACTTATGCTAATCGTGCATTAAGATGCACAGCTTGACCGTCCGCAACCCCTTATTTCCCATTTATTCCCATTTTCAGAACGGAAATCAGACATGATAGGCATGCTTCACATCAGCCGCCACTATTAATGTCAGACATTCAAGCGAATACCATCCAATATGGCCTCCCACCCGGCCTGAGGTATGAAAGTAGCGTCAATTAAAAGGGATCCAATTCAGCAGGGATGGCAGGGGAGAGCCCCGGGAGCCCAGTGGGGCCGTGTTACTGCTGCCAGCGGGCATTTCGCATGTGTTATTCTTGAAGATTCCACAGGAAAGAAGCTAAAGCTCCCTGGTAATAAAACAATTAAGATTATCAAGAGATGAAAGACAAAATTAGTGATTTCGCTACTGAAATATGACAAAAAACTCCTGCAAACAGCCATTATTTCACATAAGAAAATTACACCGCTGTCCTCAGTTGAATGTTTCATAGTCTGACCAACAAGGAGACCAGTTTTGCATTTTTGTAACTAAATACCAAAATGTTTTATTCATTATTTTTGACAACTCTCTCTCCTAAAAATCAAATTTCACATTTCCACACGCACGCTAATGGACTCCCCTTCGTTCAAAACTAGCATTCCAGGGTGTTGAACCAGTGGAACGGGGTGACATCTACAGATAGTAGCTTCCATTGTACGGCAACTGGAAATACATTGTCAGAAGGATTTGTCCACTTTTATGTAAAAGAAAAACTCCTTTCACCTGAACCAATACGAGCAGCCTAGTAAGCCCCTTACTGCAGCATGTTGCATTTTTCTGCTAATCTCACAGGATTTAGCTCCTCCGTCGCGTACCTCGAGGCATGCACCGATAAAGCACAAACTCTCCAGCTCCTCTTTTGCCCCCCTCCCCCTGCACAGGACACTGGGGAAAGCAGGGCCCAGGAAAAAAAAAAAAAGGGAATCGTGAGATTTTGGTACCGGAGAAAATCACTTTGGGAACTCGGAGCAACGTTAAAAAATGGCTGTGAGACTTTCAGAAGTAGCCTGTGTTAATCAGCTCAAAACTATCCTAAGCAGCCTCCGAACATCACAGCTACATTCTGCCTTCCGACAAAAATGCGCGGAATAGGCCAAAGGAGAGATAACGGATTTTTCTTAAAAATTGTTACGGAAAAAGCTCCTGCGGGATAAAAAGCAGCAGCAAATTCTCAGTCTGCATCACGTAACCATCTGTAGCTTTATTATTGTTATTTAAAAAAATATTTAGTTACTTAGCAGAATAGTACTTCTGAGGCAACTTGACACGCCTACAAGATTTTACAAATTCACTTTTTTGAACTATTATTGAGAGATAAGTAGATTAAGTGACTGGCTGAAAAACAGAGCATAGTCACCACTTAACCCTAAAATGTCGTGAGGGGCTGGCCTGCTTCTTTTATCCCTGCTGGTTTAATGTACGCGTGATTTCTTTTTTCAGAGACCCTAATCAGACTAGATAGTAAAATTAACAACAGTCTATAGAATGCACTTCAACGCAGCAACTGAGAAACATTACTAATATATTCTTAAAGACAAAACTAATTACTATTAAAAATGCAAATACCTTCTCCAGCTTGTGTCTCTCCTTCTCTTTTTCCTTCTCCTTTTCTCTTTTTTCCTTCTCTTTCTTCTTCTCCTCTTTTTCCCTCTCCTTTTCTCTCACCCTCTCCTTCTCCCGGTCCTTTTCTTTGTCCTTGTCTTTCTTTTTCTTCTTCTCTTTCTTGTCTTTCTTCTTCTCCTTGTCCTGGGGGGCTTTGTCGGGGAGGATGGGAGGCAGCGGCGGCAGCATGGAAGGCAGCTTCAGGCAGGCTGCGGGGCTGAACAGCGGCAGGGGCGCCTCCTTCAGGCCGAGGAGGAGTGAGGCCGTACTCTTCTGCCGGTCCTCCTTGCTTTTGTCTTTGCTCTTGTCTCTCTTCTCTTTGTCCTTCCTACTCTTCTCTTTATCTTTCTTCTTGTCTTTGTGCTTGTCCTTCTCCTTCTTGGAGCCACCACCATCTTTAGATTTCATCTTGAGTACATCTGACTCTGAAATGTCTCGGGGCTTGAGAAGGTCCCTCTGCTCATCCTCCTTGGAGGAGAGGTCTTTCCAGGGCTGCCTGGCTTCTTTAGAAAGTTCTCGCTCCTTGTCCTTGTTCTTCTCTCTGCTCTTCTCTTTGCTCTTGCCCTTGTCTCGCTCCTTCTCCCTCTGTTTCTCTTTCTCCCGCTTTTTAATCTTGCTCTTGAGTTCCTTCTTCAGCTTCTTCTTGATATCGGTGGACACCACCAGCTTGTTCTTCTCCTCATACATCTTCAGCAGGGGTTCCGGAGTTGGCGGAGAAGCTGAAGGTGATGAAATATACGCTGGATTCGGGGGGGTGCCGGAAGGACATCCCTGGTTTACTTTCCGTAAGACCTCATTGATGGAATCATCCATCGTCCATGAGTTACCAGTCAATGTTGCACCCACATTTTGAGGGAGCGGCGTGGACGCGTCTTTGCCAAAGCTGTTCACACTAACTGGCAGCTTTTGTGTCATGGGCTCCAATATGGTGAGCCTCCGTGGACTCGAGAAGCCATCGCCTTCAGACTCCGAGCCCGAGGAAAAGGCGAACGGATCGGGCTTCCTCTCCGCACATGCCCTAGCAATCACGGCTGCGATAGAATCATCAATGGTGTTGTCCGGCAACTCCGGCTTCCTGGGTGGAAGCTCGACAGGTGGCTTCTCAGATTCCAGCACCATGGACTCACTCGGTTTCAGAAGGATGTTCTCTTTCTCTACCATCTCACTTAGTGGGAGCAAAGGTTTTATCGTTAGATCTGTCTTCCCCTGGGGAGGGGTGGCTTTGATTAAGCCTTGCTTGGGACTCTTGGGGCTTTTGGTCTTCCCAGGAGACTTCTTCTTCTCTTTCTGTGAGGCTTTTGGAGAGCGGGCCGGGCTGCCAGGCAGGCCGCCAGAGCTGGCCCTCTTCGGAGACTTGACCCTCTGCCTGCCTGGTGAGCTGACTTTGAGTTTTCGACCAGGGGTGATGGGGATCTTGGGTGTGGGCAGCTGTGCTCTAATTGTGGGGATGTGGTCCATCACTCCAGGGGATGTAGCCTGGGAGCCTGAACCGTCGTGGGGGTGGAGAGGGGGCACCCCTGCAGGGGCTGGGACGCGCTGGGGGTTGAGTGAGCTAAGCGGTTCCCGTGGTTCAATCCCCCAGTCCGGGCTGTCTGGTGATCGGAAACCTGGGAGGCGTGGCCTCTTCGCGGCAGGAACCACACCCATAGAGGTGGGGCTGTCAAGGCGCCTCTTGGCCAGGTAATTCTCATCATTGACGGCCTCCTCTTCATCCATGTCCTCCTCCTCTTCCTCATCCAGTGGGACCTGCATGGCTTCGGCCGACGTGCCCATGTCAGGGAGGACCTGCTCCTCTTCTTCCTCTGCAAAGGTGAAGAAAGAGGATCACTGTTAAAAAAAAAAAAAAGAAAAGAAAAACACAGAGAGAACCTCAAAGAGAGTAAAGAGCAGGCAGATGGGAGATGGCGTGCGAGGGGCCAGGGTGGCTGAATAGAGCTTAAACTCTGAAGACAAACATCAAGTCACAGATCAAGGTGAGGAGGAAAAAAATGAGAAAAAAAAACAAATCCAGTACCCCTCAGGATATCATTATAATTTACAGAAGGACATTATACAACAAAAAGCAAAATATACTAAATCAATGACAACACTACTGCTACTCAAAACCTCAAATAAAAAAATAAAGAATCACAAAAAGAACTTATAATTTCAGACTCTTAATTTTAGACCATATTCAAACACGTACTTCACGCACATTGTAATGCACCATTCATTAATCAATTAAATTCTTGTTTGATGAGCTACGCAAAGATATGGTTCGTTCGATATAGTCTATAGAAATCGAAATCAGAATCTATGACATCAGGTACACGCAACAAGACCGTCAACAGGAAATCCCAACCGGAGCTTGCTGATGTCATTAGCCCAGCCCGTGTGACATCTCAGCATGTAATTTACTGGAGAACTTCGAGTTGGGCACCTTGCACTATGACAGCAGGCCCCATCCAGAACGTGACCCTGCGGTCCTTGAGGTCCTGACCCACCACGCTTATCACCCACTGCAGAGGACCCTGGCAGGACGACACTTTACCCAAGATCACGCTCACATTTCTGGACTACTGCGATAGTCAATATCGCGATATCAACTCTCTCTACATAAACATCAATCTTCGACGTCGGTAATAGTAATCCCTGCCTAGTAATCCCTGATTCTTCTCCCTGTTCTTCTGGCTCATTTTAGACCATAACTATCAGCATCATACCAGCACAGATGTTAAACCCTGCTCGCATTTGCAAGGTTGTCGTTACATGGCACGTTACGCTGCCTAAACAAAAAGGCCCACCCCAGAAAGCGGACCCCCACTCCCCCAAACTTGACCCCCCTCTCCTGCCACCCCGCCAAGGAGCCTTACGATCCTGCCAGGCTGTAATCTCTCCCTGCCCTCCTACTCCTTCTCTCCACAATGGAAACATTAAAAACGCTCCTTTAAGCAAGTAGGAGTGGGAGTGACATGCACCATTATAAATAGTGTAATCTATATGGTAATACCGCTGTATTCTATAACCACAGAATAGTCCGGAGATAGCATTGTGACTTCGGGGCTCCGTGACTGCCCCATGTAGTAATTGTTATCAGAGGTTATTTGCTTTGACCGATCGGCCAAGCCACATGATTGGCTCCCTCCCGTTATTTATGATATAAATTATGATAACCGTGATGTCTCTTCTCCAGTCCGCCGCTGCCTCTCCAGCCCAGATACAATAAATTGCCGTCGTTAATCATGGCTCTTTGTTCCGCTATGATTACCGCCGGCCGTAATAAGGATTTTATTCGGCAGGAACATGGGCCCGGCCGCCGTCACCCCGCAAAATGAGCCTGTCACTGTTTTTGCGCTCTGACATTTAATTTGTAAAGTGGCCACAGGTAAACAATGAAATTTACTGCTCTTTCCCCACGGCACGTTTCTGGCAGTCATGAGCGGCGAGGCCGACGTCAATGTCAGTTACGGAGAACGATGCGGCCGTGGACAAAAGCCTGGTAATACAGTCACCCCCCCCCCCCCCAACAAAAAAGATGACAGAAAGGATCACAGGGGGCTCCAATAGTGTCCATTCACGTGCACCACATACTTATGAAAACACGGAGGAGGAGGAGGACATGTATGAAGAGGAGACCACCACTGATTTCCGACTCATAAGTAATCCCTCTTCTTTTAATTCCCCCCTCCCTCCCCCAAGTCCTGGGCAGGATCAATCGCTGAGAAATACAGCGGGAAGGGGAACTAAACAGGAAAATTAGTTGGATATAAAAGAACAAACGTCTCACGTCGCTGAACAATCGCAAGCACTGGTTGACCGAGGGAAGCAGTGGGACGTTGGCGTTTAACCGGGGTCCACACGGTAACCGCTCGGCACCATTAAAGCGGCTTCCCCGATTCCCTCCTCCCTGAACATTAAAACAAACGGGCTGGAGGAGGGATGGAGCCGTTAATGCCGGGACCGATCAGCGAGGGCCTCAGCGGCGATCGCAGGGCAGATAAGGCCGTCTAGCAGGAAATTATATAATGGCTACATGGCAAAACTGGGAGGAGGGACACAGGCAACAGAAACACCTGCCAAAGCCTTGGGGTCAAAAGAGAAAACCAAGACCTGGAAGCGTCATTCTGTTGATACTTTAACGTGGTTTCTTAGCGTCAACAGCAAAGGCTGGAGTCTTTGGATCCGCTCCTGCAGTCTCTCTGGATGCGTGCGGTTTTTAGTTTGCATTTGCAACGTTTCTGTGACCTCAAAACGAACAGACGTACTGCTGTCTAACCTCACGTGGGCTTTGGTGTCACCCAGTCATTTTAGGAGAGAGACACAGGATGAGAAACAAAGAGAAAAAAAGAAGGATTCACTTCCTCTTCCTGTCTCCAGAAGGCCATGCTGACGGCCTGCAGACAGAGCCAAAGGAACGAAACGCACATTAAACGACAGCTACCCCCAGCTAGGTCAAACAACGGAAATCACGTGAGAGTTCTGGAGAGAACCCTACCCATACATAAACACCCATCCCTGCAGAACACCCCCCCTCCCCAACTCGGTCAGGATCAGGCCCACTACTGTGACCTTCAGTTACAGCCATTTAGGAAAAACTTCACACAAACAGAGAGAAGCGTTGCAGAGAGGTCGGACGCCAACTTCCAGAACCTTCAGGCTAAAAGTTAGCCAAGAAAAAAGCTCAGACTAATTGCAGTGCAGTAGAAGTTCCCTGATTAATTGTGCGAGATAAGCTCCCCCCCCCCCCCCGGGCCTGGGCTGCAGGCACCAACTGCCCAGGCCTAATAATCGTTGCTGTGTGCATCAGTCTGGGTGGAGCCGGCTGGCTAGGTGGGGTGGGGGGGAACGCTAGGGAGGGAAATAAGACCCATTCCATTATTGGAGAACCACTTACAGTCTATTAATGATGATAAGCGGCCTAATTATTTAATGACCACAGGTCCTTCATTTAAAGACATGTATGGTGCCCTGTTCCAATGACAACCACAACCAAAAACACTTTATGGGGGGGGGGGGGTCATATGACAGGGCTGCACTGCATCTGGGCAGCGCTCACGGACGCTGACCCTCTGAGACCTTCCCCATCGGCGCGGTGTCTAGCGACAGAAGCTGCAATCACACGGCACTGCAGATATTAAAAGCCTGAAATTCTCTGTCCAACCTGCTCAGATATTATGCAAAGATTACATTTTTCAGTTTTTGGAAGTTTAAATTGTACGCATGAATAAAAAAAATTTACTCGACGCCTAATAATATGCAAAAGCTACATCATCTTTGTGTTCGAGAACCACAAGAAACAGCGAAGGGCTTGAAAGTGAAGCGAGCGAGCAAATGTCTGCTCTCTGAGGAAACGGAAAAAGGCCGCGAGCGCGAAAGTCTGTGGAAGCTTCACTGCGTTCGTGAGCAGCAGCGCCACCTTCCTCTGCTCCTGCTGCATTGCAGGTCGCTGCTCGGCGCTTGACCCAGAGGCCCGGGATGGCCGGGCAGCCAGAGCCTGCCGTACGGTGACAGAGCCATCGATGCCATTTAGCATGGCGTGTAACTACTGTATGAAAAATGACACTCAAATTGAAATTAAAATCACAATTAGCTATGTATTAATTTATTTCATATCATGAAAGCAGAGTGGATGTTGAAACTTGGGGGCTGGGCTGGGGGGGCAGCACACAACCCCCCCCCCCCCGCCCCCGGCTCGCTCCCCCCCCCGGCCCCGGCCCACCCCCCGGTTCCGCCCCCCCCCCCGTTTTTTTTCCCCCCTTAATATAAATCGGGGCCGTGATTATGATCTGAGCGGCAAAAACCGCAGAATCCAGTCCCCCCAAAACAAAGTGTTTTTTGGCCTGTTTTCCTGCGCCTGGCGCCACCGGCAGAACAGCAAACAATAAACACTGGCTGATGACGGAGCTCCTTTAAATGCTCGTTTTGTTTATGTTTTTTTTCCCCGACTCCCCCCTGGCTGGCAGTGAAAAGGCCACATCGCTGGGACGCTATTCAGAGCTGCACGGCGGCAGGTGACATGCTGAGGGGGGGGGACAGGCCACATGGGCCCTGCACTTGCCGTCAACCGTGGAGCCATGAATGCGGCCCCTACCCCGCCCCGCCCCCCAGACTGGAGCTACGCACCGGACCTGTTGCTCAATCCTAGCAGGCCTGCAAGCTGGATTCTTTCGTGTTTAAATGTGACACTTGTGCTACAGTTTAATTTCTCAAATGACAACAACAGAGAAAAAACGGACAAAAATAACAAAGGGCACCTCCCACAGTTTCTGATCGATACACGGCCCCCGCCCTAAATCCCTCCCCACCCCATCCCCCGCTTGTAACCACATTAACTTTACTTCAAAGCATCGAACAAATTGCGTCTTTCAGCAATTACACTTTAAAGAGGAACCACTCGAGCGCCGTCACTGAACCTTGTAAAGTATGCTGCTCCGGGGGGGGGGGGGGGGGGGGGGGGGGGGGGGGGGCTGGGGGGGCTGGCGGCCCCGCGCGCCCCCCCCCGCGCGGACCCCCGCTGGGCGGGAGCGGTGTGCCGCA
>JAABNY020000001.1:7611343-7634113 GCA_015164015.2 Brevimyrus niger
CAGAGAGAGGGAGGGGGAGAGAGAGAGAGAGAGAGAGAAAGGGAGAGAAAGAGAGAGGGGGGAGAGAGGGAGGGAAAGGGAGAGAGAGAGAAAGAGAGAGAGAGGGAGAGAGAGAAAGAGAGAGAGAGGGAGAGAAAGACAGAGTGAGAGAGAGAGGGAGAGAAAGACAGAGTAAGAGAGAGAGGGAGAGAGAGGGAGAGAGAGGGAGAGCGTTGCTCTGTGGCCAAGCCGTAGAAAGCTGAAAGCTGAGCTGGGCTGAGAAAGCTCCCAGCTCACCATAAATAACGCTGTGGAGGTTCTGCAGGTCGAGCCCAGGACACACATGCTGTCGGCATGAATGCAGTTCCCTTGGGCGTGGTCCGAAGCAGTCCACTCACTCTTATTAGCATTATAAACAGAGTGGCTAGCGGCCGCTGGCAGGACCCGCGAGCTCGTTTCCTTCGCGGTATTGGAAAGCAGCGGCCCGGTGACGGGCCATGGCGTCGGGCCGGGACCAGAGCCCGACAGGCCAGACGAGCCCCATGCATGAAGTTTATTCTGTAAACTGCTTTATAAATGACCCCGTTAGCCGTGGCTAATGACAGAGAGCATAATGAAAACAAGATGGAGCCATTAATGCCATTACAACTCATCGTTACCGTGACGACGACTATGGACATGTCTAGTACAGATGTGGGTGTCAGACATCATACTACACAAAGATACAGAAATCAGTCATGCTGATTAACACAGGCTGTGTGGTTATTCAAAGTGGGAACTGGACAGTCCCAGGACACAGCAGCTGGGAAGCAGGATGGGGGGGGTGCGTCTTTGCTGACCACACAAATGCTGCCTCATTTGCACTGAGAGCGATTGGCCACCAGATGGCAGTATTTCAGCCACAGTCCATTCTCACTGAATAGACTCAGTGTTCCACAGGTAGCTTTCCTTTGAAGTTGTACATGTCACTTTGTACACGGCATGTAAAATGTAATGTATAAATAACCATGTTGTGAGCCTTGGTCTGAATGGGGGGGCTGGCCTGCTCCTCCCTGTCCTGGCATCTCACTCTCCCTTTGTTATTATCACGACCCCTCACTTTTGGGGAGGGGGGGTAGCTGTAAGGACCTGACAGTCCTGCCTGGCACTGACTCACATGGTGCTTATTCCCAAAGATCGGAGGACAGACACCTGGAGGAGACACAACAAACAGCCCCCGTAACAGGGGCGGGCAGAGAGACACTCTGGCCAATCAGCAATCATCACCCCACGAAATCAAGGTATTCCCAAGGATTTCAAAATTACTGCACATGCTTGTTTTGGCAAAGGAGCCATACTACCAGCAGCAATACAAACAAACAAACAAACGCCCAGCGCGATGCCCTCCTGCAGCCAGACCTGTGGAGCGGTACAGGCTTCACAGACAGAAGAGGAGAGATAAACTGACAATCAAGCAGCCGCCATCGAACGACCGCAAATTAAAACGGTGCATGTGTAGGTGTTCGGGGGGGTTATAGAGTTTACAGACAAACATACGAACAGGTCCATCAAAAAAAGGGGGGGGGGGGCATATGGAGACAAAATGATTCATATACTTGTGTTTCAGAAGATCCCCCCCCCACCCCGAAATGAGATCGAACACAAACAGCGGCGAATCAGAATCACAGAGACGCCACGCAACGTAAACAGCAGATAAGGGTTGAAGGAATGATGAAACTGAATGAAATTCCCCCAGATATCGGTGATTAAAGCCGCGTTTCTCATTTCCCAGGAGGACCGGGGGACGCGTCGCCGGCTCGTTTCAGCCAAGCAAACACAATATTTCCGCCTTAGATCATTTTCCTAATCTGAAGGCCATCGGTTTCAGAAGACTGACCATGCCTCTTCCCCCACACCTTCCTCCTCCTCTTCCTCCGGAGCGGCCTGGCTCGTCTCTCCAGCCATTCTGCCTTGCTCTGCCTGCCTTTCCTAATCCTGACCAAACGATCAAACAACAAAAAATGTCATCACAATGACTCCCATGGTGACATTACAGTGACGCAGCCTCACAGCTAACATCTCCTTACCTGCTGTTATGTCCAACATGACAAACAAGACAAGCGCTTCTTACAGCTCGATTTTTTCTACTGAAATTATTCAGGTTGCTATTTGGGACCCGACCCAACAACCTAGGGGCTACTCCCCTGGATTCTCGCTGTTCTTCAGTTCCTCCAACCCATTATCCAACCCACCACTCCCCTTTCACGTTTTAAATATTTTCAGCCTCTGTACGCTTTACATTTCAGGTTTGCTTTTCCATTTTCAGTTTAAGGAATAATGCACCAGCTATGAAGGGGAGACAGATCCTTCGCCGCATCCTGCAAGAGTCTTGGGACACGTGTGTAAACGGTTTGCTTCACTGTGCAAACAGATAAAACAAGCTGTACTTAACGAGGCTTGACAGTTGCCCGTCAAACACCAAGCACGGGGGCCTCTGTTCCCGCATGGACATGAATGTCACTCAGTCACCCTGGGGCCTCAGGGTAGTTCAGCGTTTTCAGGAGGGTCAGCATGAGGGTGAGGGTTAATAATCATTCCCCGTTTGTACCTCACCGTTTTTATTGGTGCACCATCAAACTCAAACCATGCATGAAAAATCAGAAACCAGCTTGAACAACCACTGCCTTCATTAACTATTTAAACGTATAATTGTGTGAGTGTGTGTGTGTGTGCGCATGCATGCGTGTGAGTGTGTACGCACCCACCACAGCCATACAAGTTCAGAAAGGGCCCTCAACACCATGTGTAAAGCGACAGTCAGCAACAATTTTAAATAAATCACTACGATAAAACTTCCTTAACTACTTAGTAATTTAGCACTGCCGTTCCCAATAATCTCCAGATGCTTTAGTGTAAATTTTCCAGAATACTCCCAACCAATAAGAAGAAGAAAAGAAAAGCTGCTGTGATGAGGGGGGGGGGGGTGATTCTGCACATTTCCAGTGGGGTTGGATGGTCTCTGCCCTCACAATGAAGACCTGATTGCCCTGTTTGATCAGCTCGCAGGTTTAACTAAACGTAGGAGGCTGAGAGACGGTCCTCACACGCAGGTGTCTGTCGGACGACTCCGAACCCCAATGGCACCGGGAGCCGATCATGCTGGTGAAAGCAGGACAAAGGGGAGGCAGAACACCTGGCGGATTGGAGATGCGGCTACCTGCTTATGACGTCACGGGGAAAGAGCAGTTAGCAGACTCTGTGGTCTGGTTTAGCCTGCATGTACACACACGTACGCACACACACACACACACACACACAGGGACAATAACAGAGACATATACACACACACACACACACACACACACAAAGAAACAGAGACATACACACGACACACAGATACATACATACACACAGACCCCGCAGACACTGGACTGTGCTCCCAGACCCCAGAGGTGCCCATTTTGACGTGGCCTGGTGGCCAAACACCACATTATTCTTCAGCCACCATAAAGGTAATTGAATGTTTGCAGACAGAGGTACAACTCATTACGCCACTGCAGGGATAATTAATTATTTTCTATTTAACCAGGAAGGGGTCACACGGGCTCTAAACAGGCCATTTCTATGTGCCCGTGTGCAGCAGAGAGAGAGAACACCGCCTGACCCCTGATCTCTCAGCAAGTGCTCGGCTGGGTTTGCTGCGCCAGATGGTGACCGGCAAACGCACTCACCTCCCCGAAACCTACTACAGCGAGGGACACAAACAAAACCGTCCAATTATCCAATCAGAAAGGCAGATACAAGCTTTAGTGTATGCTGTTTTCACCTCAGGATTATGGGAGAAAGCTCGGCACTGGGAACTCTCTTAGCCAATCAGAGAGAGCCGTGTTTTCCCCAGGTATAAGGTGACGTGGAGCAGCACCTGAGCACACACCCAAAATGTGAAGTTGACCTTCAAGACCATCATCTGTAACTGCGTCTCCGAGGTGTTTCTGGCAGAACATACCCCTTCCACGCCGGACACACCGCTGCGTGTTGAGCACAAAAAGAAAAATCCAGAGTCTGCTGGGAAGTTTGCCAGGAGATCAGGAGCCAGGATGCTGACCTGGATGGACTAGTGAGGCTTTGGACAGACAGCTATGCTACTCCTCAGAGTTTTTGATTTAGGTTTTCCTAAATTTCAGAAAAATGCATCATTTTCTAATTTAAAGGTGGTGGCCCCTATAGAGACTGCCCACATACAGGCCCAACCCATATATAAGCCCCACCCACCATAAGCCACACCCATATATAATCCCCACCCACCGTAAGCCACACCCACATATAATCCCCACCCGCCTATAAGACACACCCATATATAATCCACACTCACAAGCCCCACCCATAGGCAGACTGTGCTGAGCTGCCAGCTTTCCTGTTCCCAGGCATTTCCGAGGCTAGCATTAGCCATCTAGCCTGTGTCTCTCCAAAAACAACAAACATTAATGCCCAGGGAGGACCTAATGGCTTCCATTAGGGAAGTGGGGTGGGGGGGCAGCGGAAACCGGCCTCAATTATAAGACACATATTTGTCTGGGGGAAACGGGCCCATAATTTACTAAATCTTTTCTGTGGAACTTAGGGGATGCCAGTGTTGTTTTGGAGAGACTGCCATCGCACCCCCCCATGCTAATGGTGACACACTATTTCTGTGGGACCTCGCATGGAGAGGAAATGGGTGTGTGTGCGTGAGGGGTGGTTTAAAATTAAACAAACAAAAAAAAAAGATAATTAGGTAAAAAAAAAAAAAAGGTCAGTATTTACTGAAGCCCTTTAAGAGTACTGAACACAGTGCCTGCCGCGTTCAGCACAAACATGCTCTTATATTCCCTAAAATGAAAATTAAATATGTAAAATACTTAGTGTGGATAAGATGTCAACTAACAATGTGACAGACTGTTGATGGCGAAGCGAATCCACCAGACGTATTTACCCTGAGCCTTCCAGAACTGGCACTGAAGCCTGGGCAATCTGTACATTAAGCTGCGGGCAATGGCAGAACAGGCAGCTGGCATGAGAACTGCAACAATTTACACCACTGCGAGGGGCTCTGCTGTCGCATACATCAGCAGTTTGTGGCGGGCGGCTGGGGGCACATGGTTACCCATGATGCATCTCTGCGTTGTACAGCTGAAGAAAACAGTTGTACCCAAATCCAAAAGTTACACTAACAAAGAAACTTAAGTCATCAAAAGAAAAGTAACAGTGTACCTCCATTCATCCATTTTCCAGTAATTGTTTATCCTAGTTAGGGTCATGGGGGGCTGTAGCCTATCCTGAAGTAAGGGAACACCCCAAGAGGGGGCACCAACCCAGCGCAGGGCATGAATGCGCACGCACACACACACACACACACACACACACACACACACACACACAGACACAGACACATTATTCACACCTATGTGTAATTTGGTAACTCCAATTAGCCTCAGCATGTTTTTGGACTGTGGGGGGAAAACTGGCATGCCGGAAGGAAACCCCCAATGACAGAGATTCGAACCCTGGTACTAGAGGTGCAAGGCAACAGTACTAACCACTGCATCACAAGTGTCTCTCTTATAGTAACCTCCAACTCCTAGCCCATCTTACATCTTCAGCAGAACTTACATAATGACTGAATTCAAACGGAAAACACAAATTCAAAGTTGACTGCTGGTATTTAATGCCTACAAACAATCTCAAAGACAATTTAAGAGGGGTAACTGCTCAGAAAAAAATCACAAATAAACAGCAACACACTAGTAGCATGAAAATGTACAGGTATATTTATGTGAACCAATGTAGACAAATGCATAACATGTTGACGGACATACTAGAGAAACAATGGACTAAGTGATGCAATGGCGCCATCTGTCAGGCCCGTAACGGGACTGCATATTACTGAACCAGCGCACAATGAAGTCCTGTGGCTTAATGCAGGGTATACTGACTGACTGCAGAAAGAGATAAATGACTGGTTTGGGAGAAGAGGGAAATAAAGTATTAATAAGGGAAAACAAAATGTGAGGAGCGAGAGAGAAAAACAGATATTAGTGTGTGTGTTTGCATAGATCACATTTGAGGACCAAATTGTCCCCTAAGTGTAGAAAAACTAAAAATGCCCTACATTTGGGGACATCTTTTGAGGTCCCCATTTGGATAACCTCAATTTTATAAAAATCTGTGAAGACAATGAAAAAAGTAAAAATACCAAAACTCTTGTATTTGGGTTGGTTACTCATGGTTAAGGTTAGAGATAGGTAGAGGTTAAGAGTGTCGTGATTGGATTGGGGTTTTTCCCATATAAATAAATAGATGGTCCCCATTTAGATAGGTACACTAACTTGTGTGTGTGTGTGTGTGTGTGTCAGAGAGAGTAAGAGCTCATGCCATCAATAAATGCATCCCCATACCTCTCGCAATATGCATGTGGAAGCAAAACAAACATTCACGAGAATGTATTTCTGTGAATACAAGAGGGTAAAATACAGGGGTCAAAGGGCATAGGAGTTCAGACTACAAAGTCAGCTGACTAGTTACTGGTCACAGAGCACCCACTGCTGGTCAAGTGTATCCTGGGACAGACATGGCTGGGAGACAGCAAAAGAAGCCAGATGCGAGGACTTCATTACAGGCCAGGGGAGAGAAATGTGGAACCTATTACCTGTTTCAGCTTAACCAGGACAATCTGACCTGCAGGGGGCGGTGTGTAGCAGAGTGAAGGGTGGGCTAGAAAAAGCCTGGTGCTCATGTGCTTCTCACAGCTGCTCCTGGTCAATGGGGCACCAATGGCTCTCCTCTGTGTGCCACCCTTATCTCATCTCCTGGTGAGATAGAACCTGAAACCATGCTGACCTTGTCCAACATGAAACTGTCAGAGGAACATGATGCAGATAGCGCCTCCTCTGGAGGGCCTGGTGCTGAGATAACGGCACGGCCGGCGATGGCGGCGGGGGACGAGATAATGCTGTGTTACTACATCAGTGTCGGCGTAACACAGGAGAAGGCTGCGGGTACGAATTCACAAGGAAAACAAGTCTCAGCCCACCACAGAGGGATCACCCAACTCCCATGCCCCCCCCCCCCTTTCGGAAGAACATTCGCCAATACGGCTATCACAATGACGTTACCACAAAGCACACAACCCCCCCATCCATAGCGTACAACAGATACCTTTTCACCGCCCCCCCCCAGCCACTGTAGATCATGGGACTCAAAATCAACAGCAGCTACTGACTGGTAAATAACAATTACAATCTCAATGAGATATATTGATTCCTTAAAATCATTATTTAGATTTTTCCTAAAGAAAATCCTGGGCATCACCAATGACATCACCAATGGCCTAGAGACTGCCCCTATAGGCCTGGGTGTCACACTACACTTAAACTACGTAACAAAACTTCCCAGACCTCGCTCAGGATACCCATACCTTTATCTGTGCAGGTTGAGGTTCAATTACCCCATTGTTTTTGTTCACAACTAACAAACAGCAAAATTAAATGAGGATTCCCCACAGCTGCTGGCCTGAGAACTTAAAGCAGGTCTGGCAAACACTATGCTGCTACCACAAGCGTATTAAGGTGGAACATTAACCCTCAGCCCTGGGCACTGGACTCAGGATCCTGGAAGTGCAAGGAACAACATAACTCACTGCAGCCTCAATCTGCTTTCTGCTTGAGCCAATTAATAAAAGGATGCACATCAAGTACTGTGGAACAGTGCCACCCTCAAGCACAACGCCCCCTAGCTTAGAGTTGGGGTATCACCTCTTAGGTTACCCACATACAAGACTGGGACTTTTTCTGAAATGACCATAGCAGGATTCATTTACTGAGTTTCTTAATATGACCAAATGCAGAACAGAAGGGACTTCACAGACCAAAGAAAATTACCCCAAACTGCACAGATATAGGAAAAAAATCACGACAACATGTTTAGAAAAAAATTCTGCAAAATGTTAATTGTTTCTTAACAAACCAACATCTCAAAAATCTCTCCAGACCTGCCTTGCGTGTAGCTTCCACCGAATCAACACAACATGAATGGGATTGCCCCCTTGTTGACAGAAACATTAGTGACTTTCAGCCGGAACAAAAAAATCTGTGTGTGTAAAATTGGAGCAAAGGTAAGCAATTAACTGAAAGACAACAATCTCCATGCACTGAGTGTTCCAGTGCAGGATGGTCATGAGGGGCCAACATGAGGTATCTGGTGCCAGGAACAACCCTCCATTTCCATGGCAACAGGTAACTACGGCGCACGGACATTAGTGCCGCTGGCCCTACCTTCCTGTAAGGAGACGAGGGGGGGCATGTAGTCGGGGATGTAGGCCTTCCTCTCCTCCAAGTCACGTGCGCCAGGATGAGGGAACTGCAGCATGTTGTTCTTGCTGACGGGGAACAGGGGTGTCTGGTGGGGGAACTCCACTGGTTCCAGGTGGTGAATATAATCCTCCAGCTCACTCACGTTCACCCCCAGGAGCCTGAAGGCCTGGCCCACGTCATCCAGCATCGGGTCGGTGCGTCCATCTGTGTGTGTTGGGGGGACAGTTACGCACTTTCACCTGCATAATTTTGCATATCTCTGCTTGGTAAAACCCAAAGTGACCAAAAATTCTAAGAACTCATACTCAGAATCCCTTTATTCGCCAGGTATAGCAAGCATACTAGGATTTTTTTCTGGATGTTACAATGTATGCAGTACAGAACGCAAACACAAGACATCAAGAATGCTAAGAGATGAGAATTCAAGAAGTGGTCACACTCCAAAAACATTTATCCAAGAATATAAATTTATTTCTAATATAAAATTTGACCACTGATGGTGGTTCTGTTAAAAGCTGTTTAAAACTATAAATTGTTCACGTTTCGTGCGGCTCGGTCTGAATCAGCCGAACCCTCCCCCTTGTTTACATGCCAGCATCCAAACTCGCACCCACGAGTAGTGCTGTGGATACCAAGACAAGCGAAAACGATGTACTGACAGCCAAACGGCTCCACGCAGGATAAATAAGAGGGGGTGTGTACGAGCATGCAGGCGGCCATCCTCGTTTCTGTCAATCTGCTAGCTAGGCCTCAGGCAAGGGAGGGAGCGCGACAACGTGATCGGACCGGGGACAGTACTCACACAGCTCCGAGTAGCGGTGACAGCCCCTGGCCAGTTGTTGGATGTACCGGTGCAGGACGTCGGAAAGCAGATCGCACGCAGTGAGCTGGACCGCGTCCCAGCCCAGCGCCTGGCAGATCTGCGCCACCGAAACCCGCAGCAGCGATCGGGCATAGCTCTCGCACATCTCGCCGGCTTTGGACAAGGACCCTTTATCCTTTTCTTGTTAGTTCCGTCTGCAAAAGACGGTCCTAGTCCTCATGGTGCACGAAAACCAGGGCAACTGGTGGATAAGTTGGTTATTACCGTTTGTTATTAACATCTAAAGAATAAACAGACTCCAGCTATAGCGACAGCCGCCATCTTGATTCTCCCGACAAACCGATCGCCGAGAGCATCGATTTTAGCCGCGCATGCGCAGATATTTGATTGTGAGTTAATCGATTTGACTTACGTATGCGCGGAACACCGGATTGCGCGTTAATCGATTGTTTTTCCTGGATGGGTATCTAATACGTCATCCACTGGCAGATGAAACGATGTTTTTTGCAAGACAGACAATTGTATTGTATATGTAGGTATTTCACCCGGACAGTTTATCGATAACACATGTATTTCATTATTTCGCATTTTGATAAATGTAGCTAAAAATGAATCGTTTGATGGATGTTTCGTTTTCGATAACCTAAATTACTCTTTTGTACAAAATGATGATGTGCTGAATGCGGCTCCATTAGGATAAGTCGCAGCATTACATTTTTAAACCCAACCATTATTACCAAGAAACGTGGACCGATGCATTGGACCTGAAAAAACATTTGCTACCAATGCCGTTATCGTGAAGGTAAAATTTAGTCGCAACGGAAGCATGGTGTTATGCCGAAAAAGGCATCCCTGCCGTAGAATGCATGCCTGTCTCTAAATAACCGATTGGTCGCTGATCTGAAACGAGTTGATGTACTTTGTCGAGTAAGGCTACCGTAGTGCTAATCAATAGCCCTCCAAAAACTCTAACCATAACCCCCAAAATACCCAAAAAAAACTAACCCTCAAAACCCTCCTAAAACCCTAACCCTAACCTCTAAAAAACCCTGATCCCCAAAACCCTTAAAAGCTCAACTCGTCAGAACACCGGCATGCATTCTAAGGCAGGGATGTCTTTTTCGGCATAACACCGGCACCTGTGATCCGAAATGCCATGTCCATGGAGTACATGTACTCCATTGTGGATCGTTCAAACTTTTTAAAAAATGTGTCATTCTCAGGTTGATTGTGTTGTATGCTGTGAATTTGACACTTACGTCCCCAAAGCTTTTTTCAATAACGGGGATATTAATATGAGACGGTGCAAGAAAGCATAAATAACTTATCTGGTGTGAGTCAAATGGGTCAGCAACGAAAATATACGGAATTTGACTAATGGTATCACACCGACCTATGTAAATCCGGTAATGGGATTTATATTATGCTGCAAGGCAGAAAGTAAAACTTTTATTTTTACCGAATCCGCCTTTTATGAGTTTACTAATCTGGGCTAATTTGAGATGTTTGAATTTTTCCTCTCAGTGTGCCACGCTGGACCGGACAGAATTAATATTGATAGATATGAATTTATCTATAAATACCAGAAGTAAAGGAACAAAAGAAACAATACAACATTTCCATGATACATTTTGTTACAGAATAAACGGTTTGTGTACAAAAAAAACAGTATTCAGGATCTCATTAATTAAATGTTTGACATGCAGGTAACTCTTACCCAAACAGTATATGCAACCGACTGCAAATTGAACAAAGGTGGTCTTTGCTTGTCACCAGTAACTATTATATATCATGCACAATTCTGTATATTATATATGTGTTCACATTACTGTGTTGCACAGGCCTTTAGTTCGTATACACTGTATGTGTGAACCAGAGATTGCCTGTAAAGTAGCAATAGATGGAGGTGGAGCCCTAGCTGGTGCTGCATGTGGCGGTCACATGACCATTCTACTTTGTGGTGGTTGACTTCCTGTCAATCTGTCAGTATGGAGACGGAGAAATGGCTAGACATTTCAGAGGGTGCACAAAAAGATTCACTATTCTCACAGAGATCTAAAAACACATGGACATAGGTGCCTTAATGATGCAGGGCAAAGGAGAGGTCTACAATGCTGAAGTCCCACCAGCACAGGATTGTAGGTCTTCAATTTACCTCACTTCTGTACCTCAGTTCAATCACTGTAAAACAATTTTACAATGTTTTCTTCTACATTATACTTGAATGCTAAGGCAATGTAAGCCACCTTAAAGTATATAGAGTTGTATAGTGACACAGTGCGGCAGCTTTGTTAATCGCTCAGACTTAGTAACAATAATAATAGCTAATGACATTGCCATGTGTAACCAACCGTTTGCAAATTTAAATAGGGGGAGACCTGTCCCAAGTATAACTGGGGTGAAAGTTTAATACATAGGACTTTTCAACAATTATGTTAACTCCATTAACTCGTTATAACACCCTGACACCGGCGACGTAAAAGCAGCACCGGGGTGACACTAACTGCAACATTCTCTGAGAAATTCATTGTGATAAATCATATGAAAAACATGTCTGACTGCTTTTGTCATTGCACATTTCAAGTGAGGAATAATTTGTCTGAGTCACGCAAGTAAAACCCCACAAACCCTTATACGCAACTATTGTGAAAATAGAGTTCATCTTAAGCATTAACTATCTGGTGCAAACACCACACCACCTGCACACCACAGAGGCCACACATCCACACATCCAAAAAAACAAGAAGAGCCTTATTTGTTGACGTTACTACAGTAACATCTAGCTGTTATTTTACAGTGGCTTGCAAAAGTATTCAGCCCCCTTGAACTTTTTCACATTTTGTCACATTACAGCCACAAACATGAATCACTTTCATTGTAATTCCACGTGAAAGACCAATAGAAAGTGGAACGAAAATCATACATGATTCCAAACATTTTTTACAAATAAATAACTGCAAAGTGGGATGTGCATAATTATTCAGCCCCCTTTGGTCTGAGTGCAGTCAGTTGCCCATAGACATTGCCTGATGAGTGCTAATGACTAAATAGAGTGCACCTGTGTGTAATCTAATGTCAGTACAAATACAGCTGCTCTGTGATGGCCTGAGAGGTTGTCTAAGAGAATATTGGGAGCAACAACACCATGAAGTCCAAAGAACACACAAAACAGGTCAGGGATAAAGTTATGGAGAAATTTAAAGCAGGCTTAGGGTACAAAAAAATTTCCAAAGTCTTGAACATCCCACGGAGCACTGTTCAAGTGATCGTTCAGAAATGGAAGGAGTATGGCACAACTGTAAACCTACCAAGACAAGGCCGTCCACCTGAACTCACTGGCCGAACAAAGTGAGCACTGATCAGAAATGCAGCCAAGAGGCCCATGGTGACTCTGGATGAGCTGCAGAGATCTACAGCTCAGGTGGGGGAATCTGTCCATAGGACAACTATTAGTCGTGCACTGCACAAAGTTGGCCTTTATGGAAGAGTGGCAAGAAGAAAGCCATTGTTAACAGAAAACCCTAAGAATTCCTGTTTGCAGTTTGCCACAAGCCATACGGGGGACACAGCAAACATGTAGAAGGTGCTCTGGTCACCACTTTCTATTGGTTTTTCACGTGGAATTCCAATGACATTGATTCATGTTTGTGGCTGTAATGTGACAAAATCTGGAAAATTTCAAGGGGGCTGAATACTTTTGCAAGCCACTGTATGACATTTTCTAACAACTTTTGATAGATTCAGGGTATCAGTCAGGCTGTCTAAGAATCTGAAAAAGCAAAAGCTTTCAAGGATGAAACATATCTGTGCTGGCAATGTATTTATGAATAAATGAAGGACCTGTCTGTGATGTGCCTGTGATGGTATCTACCAGTTTTTTTTTTTTTTTTTTTGCGGGTTGGATCCAATTTATTCAGTTGAGTAATTCGGCATTTCCCTGAAAGATGCTCACATTCTCAACCTCCCACTGAAATGGTTCCCTATGCTTATCCAATAGCTACGTTTTAATTTCTATTTATTTAGCAGATATTTTTATCCAAAAAGATTTTTTTTGAGAAAGCAGGGTCAGACCGTCCCTGGAGCATTTGGGGGTTAAGGGCCTCGCTCAAAGGACAAATGTAAAATAACTCTGCCAAGCCTATGATTAGACCATACCCTCCTAACTCAATGAGCCAAACATTGCCCCCCTAAATTAAAATCCTTTGACCCGGCAAGGATGTCAGCTCGATCATATTCTACTACAGACCTCTGGGCTACAAACTGAGCTATCTAATGTATATATAAACTATGTAAACTAATTTCCATCTATCCAACTTAGGACCGTTAATTTATACAGTACAAATCATAGTCGCCAGGCGGCGCCAGAACACTTGCCTGATTTACCAGATTTCCCTTTCCTAAATATTTAGTCGTGAAATTCGATTATAAATGCTGTTAGGATGTATTGTTGCGAGGTCGGTGTCACTAATATTTAATGCAAGCCTAAACTCTATGCATGTTTTGCCTACCATTTTGAAAATGTCCACCGCAATCAGTAAGGACGACAATTAAAGGGTTGTCGGACCAGGATTAATGCTCTGAACCGACTGAAGTCGCTAGTGAGCGCGACAGCTCGCAGCTGAGGGTGGGCGTGCCGCGGGAAGTGCCTTCATACGCCTATTTGCAGCTGGTCACTTTGTCCCACATCCAGCGTCCATCTGCAGCGTAGAAATATGCGCGATCCCCTTTCTTTACCGCTGCAGACATAGGGACCCCAAAATGCGCGCCTTTATTCTCTTCATTTGTTTTGGTCCCTTAGTCTGGGGCCAACAACGTGACTCTGGTGATAGAAATGATGTTACCTCCCGCAGACTGCTGGCTTTTGTGAGTTATGTTTTCTTGGCTGTTTAAATTGCGTAGTTTTAAAATTTGTGCAAGTAACTATTTTTGTGTACACTAGGCTCCAGGCAAAGAGTCGACGCAGATGAAATTGTCTCTGGCTAAGGTATTTAATACATTTTTTATTTTAATTGCTCATATTATAGTGTAAAGTCAAATATTGTGGATAACGTTTACCCACTCGATTTATGTGCGATGAATTGCATTCAGCATCGATTATATTTTCTACTTAGGATGACGTTTTCTCGAGGTGCATCTACAATAAACATGACAAGTTTTCCCCCCAACTCCCTTTGGCGCGTGACGGTGCTGGGTGGCAGTACGACTTAATTAACTCCTTAGTTAACCATTTTAAACAAAACCAATTCTTATAGCGTAATATTTTCAGAAATAATGGCGTATGTGCAGAGGAACTATAACATATAGTGAATAAGCTTAGAGACAGGTATTTTTATTATAATCATTTAACAAAAAAGTTGGATAATTATAACTCAATGCGCCTTTTGTAGCTGATAGCCTATGTGTAATATAATTTAATCAGTGCGCATAATTGTAAGTTCTTGTATTAAAGCATTAACAATAAAACATAAATATGAAAGATATATTTATGTATAATCGATGCTCTCCTGTCTGACCTGTAGGAAAAAAAGCCCCTGATTCAGGAGCTGTCGGTGAAGACCACCATCATCTCGCGCTACGCTTTCACAGCGGTCTCCTGCACCATGGCCAATATATACTCTGCAGCAATTAAGGGCGTCTTCCAGGTTGAATTCCCTGCGTCCGCCTTCGTCTCTAACTTTACGAGGTGGGTCCTAACAAGTAGCCTATCGCATAAACTCAAAATCCCACCGCACTGTAAGCAGATAAATATGTAAGTTGAACATGTTACGGTTTTCTAAAATGTATTATCTGAAAAATACTACGACAATCGGCACTGTTCTATTTTCTGATTTACGCGTGCGTTCTGTGCACTGTGAAGCTGGATAGTCAGGTCACGTTACACGCTGCTGGAGTATGGCACGGATTCGTTTTGCGTTTTCTTTTGCTATCCTTTTCTCATTTTTATTTTCATTCTTTTTCATGTCATGCAAATGTAATCAGAAGGCGTTTCCTATAGCTCAGTGATATTCAGACTTTTTTTTTCTGATCCACCCCCCTCCCCTACACACACACTAACCCTAAAAAACTTAAATTAAGAAATAAAACAATAAATGTGATCGTTTTGATTTGTCAACATTATATAACATGAATAGACATGTAACGTTAGCACATTGGTTTTTTCTGAAGGATGCAGTTTCGAAATCTGCCCCTCCCCCCATACACACACACACACACACACACACACACACCCACACACACACACACACAATTCTCTGTCGTTTTCTAAGTCTAATCCGATCACATGTCCTTCCCTGCAATTCATTCTCAGGCCGCCAGGGGGCTATAGCAGGGCAGTTTTCGATTTGATATGAACAGCATATAGGCCATGGTTAATACCAGGGTTGACTCAGATGCTGTAATTTCAAGTGTTATTAAAAATAACTTTTGGAGAGGCTACTTTGGAACAAGAACAGCACTGGGTGAACAAGACACTTTTGACTGACTGGCTAGTAAGACATGAGTGAGGGCGCTTGAGGTAATAAAAGACCTGATGTGAAGACAAATTCCACCTTTTTCTTGCAGAATCATCGCAGGTCGAATCTATCCCAGTCAGATCAAGGAGAAGAAGGCTAAGGGGGGCAAAGAGAAGGACAGCCAGCCACAGAGAGAGGAACAAAGTTCAGCAGGGTATCGTAGTCATGTGACTCTGGATCAGTATTCTGTAGGGTAATCAAAATAAGCATAATTAGCCACCAGGATCTTTTAGGATGTCTGTTATCCTAAATGTCTATTCCTCTTCCACCTTTAATACAATCCAATCAGCAGAGTGTTAAAATTATCCATTACATTTGCACTACAAATGTCCTGGGCCAGGAAAGTGATGTCACAATTCGCATCAAATAACCAAAACAAAACAAAATTTAGGAGTTTACAAAATGAAGGAGTTTGGAGAATATCTGCTCTTTTTTCCTGTAAATAATTAAAAAAGCATGATGTAAATGTGAAATAAGTGTTTTATACGGGAAGGGCTGACTCCCAGAGAGTTACTGTCATCGCGATGATGTCACCTGCATTGCATCCGCAGTGAGGGTGAGGTGGAAACTTTCCAAGCGTCGGCCCTGATTCCTGGGAAGAACAGAGCAGTATTCTTGCTCACCTATGAGGAGCTGCTGGTGAGAAGGCGGGGCCTGTATGAGCACGTGACCAGCATACGCCCCCTGCAGGTGGTCAATAAGTTGTCAGTCCAGGTCACTATAGTAGAGCAGTCTAAGATCACACACCTGGAGGTGTTGCCATTGCGTAAAAGGACTCCCACCAATGACCGCTCAGCTGGCACCCAAGGTATGGACTCATGTGCTCAGGGTGGAGGTAGAACTTTCTCCAGCTTGTATCTATTAAGTGTGATGTAGTTGATTATGTGGAGTTATTGTATGGCACTGCCTTTTTCTTGGGTAAATCATTCTTTCACTTTTATAGTTTGGTCCACATCGATTCCTTCCTCTCGGATGGTTTTCAGGGGTCAACTCAAATCCAGTTACAATTTGGTCCCAGAAAAAAAAAAAACAATTCAATCAGTGCAGAACCACAAACTGAATAGTCGTTCATTAACCAAATTATATGTTCTCATTTGTTCTAGGTAAAACTGCACCCCCAGCCTCTACAGTCATCCAACAGAATACCACCTTCTGCAAAATATCCTTCAATCCCAGTATTATCCAGCAGCACAAGATGGCCAGCAATGGCATCCTGGGAGATTTTGTTGTACAGTATGATGTGGAGAGGGAGCTGCTGATTGGTGATATTCAGGTATTTTCTTACACACTTCCAGCTACAGGTGTAGATACACAGCATGCATGGCTACAGGTGTATGCACACCTGATTTCATCCAAACACTCTTCATGCGAGATGTTACATAACTCGCCATTGGCATAAAATAGTTGCATGTTTTAATTGAATAATTAATATTTGTCAGTATAGCGATGCAACTTGCTTCTTAATTTCAGCCACAATGGTTGGTTTCATCCTTGGTGTTTGGTACAGTAACTGGTGAGGGTATTGATTTCCAAACTTGCTAAGATTTAGGGCCAGAACAATCTAATTAAGCTCAAGAACCTGATTTATGCATTTGTTTTTTTTTTTTATCACTTAACACCTTATTTTGTGTTCCAGGTCTTAGACGGACATTTTGTGCATTATTTTGCACCAAGGAATTTACCTGTAGTCCCAAAGAATGTGGTGTTTGTGATAGACACCAGTGCTTCCATGGTGGGCACCAAAATCAGACAGGTGGGTCACCTCTGCGTTGGCTGAGCGCAACTCAATGCATGTATCACTGAGAAGGAGCCAGTCTGCAGAGAAATAACCAGCAATGATGCAAAGCTACATGCGGATGACTGGGAAATGGGAACATGCTAAGCCATCCCACCCCGAGAGTCATGTCCAAGGGCTGGAAAAAAGTTGGAAATGGCAGCTGAGAACAGTTAAATGCATCCCCTGAGTAGTTCAGTGTTTATGTGAAAGGGAGATTTTTCTTTTTTAAGAAATGCAGCCAACTCCGCACCTCCATCAGCACAATGCTGAAACGTTACACCACAACTATGGCAACTGCTCCCCAGTAGTGCTGCATACAGAGAACCAAGGATCAGCTCCTTCAGGCCTTTGTGCCTTGATAGCTAGATCCTGTCTATCACTGGAAACATTTGGAAGTTAATTAGACCTCTGCCAAACAGCCTACTCAAACCTGCACGGCAGATCAGCTTTCATTGGTCCTTAAAAAGGAGATCTTTCTGGAAATGGCTGCTTTAACTTTTATGCAACAAAGGCGTTAAAAGGCTTAAAGCTCTTCTCAGGGGAGTGGAAACTCCAGCAAGACCACAAGCCCAGCACCTCCTTCCCGGGCACGCGGGGCAGGACATGGCAGGGGGTAAAATAAGGGGGATTTTACATTTCAGGAGCAAGTGCTCAGCCCACAATGCCGATATTCAGAATAGAATTTTTTTTCGCAACCTGTGTGGAAAGTAAAACTGTGAAAAATAGAGCTGTAAGCTCCTTCTCCATGATTTTATCACAGACGCAGTAATGTCATAGTATGACATAGTAATGACATAGCAATAACATAGTATGACATAGTAATGGCATAGTATGATGACCAAGTCAATGGCGCTGAATTTTCACTCGGTGTGCAGCATGTCCTGTACTGTGTCTTATACTGTGAAAACCAGGTCTTCATGACATGTCTGTACCTAATTGCTCTGAGCTCCAAAAGAACCTCTTCATCATCTCAGCTGTATTGTTTCCCATGAATTAACCGATCTGTCCCCTTCATCGCTCTCCCATGGCAGACAAAGGAAGCCCTCTTTACCATCCTGAGGGACCTTCGGCCCAATGACCACTTCAACTTCGTCAGCTTCTCCAACCGGATAAAGGTGTGGAAGCCCAATCAGCTGGTGCCGGTTACAGCAGATAATATCCGAGATGCCAAGAAGTTTGTGTACCTGACCTCTCCAAGCGGAGGTGAGCGCTCCGTGTGTGTGTGTATATTTGTCCACTAGTTTTGGCCACTAGATGGATAGTATTTGGACAGTAGAAAGACATTCACGCATAAATAGAGATGGTTACAATACATAATAGAATTACAATATACAGTAACAGTGCATGGAATTCTGTAGTAAAAGTTCATAAATAACACTGGGCTGTTTGGCGTCTCTCCAGGTACTGACATCAACCGAGCGCTGGAGACGGGCTCCTCGTTGCTGAGCGGCTATCTCTCCAGCCAGGATCAGAGCCGCAACAGCGTGTCACTGCTCATCTTCCTGACGGACGGCAGGCCCACTGTGGGCGAGGTGAAGCCTCCCCGCATCCTTAGTAATGCCCGGGCTTCAGTGCGCGGCGGATTCTGCGTTTTCACCATCGGCCTTGGCGACGACGTCGACTACCGGCTGCTGGAGCGCCTCTCGCTGGAGAACTGCGGCACAATGCGTCGCATCCCTGAGCAGGCGGACGCCAGCGCCATGCTGAAGGGGTGTGTCCTAAGTGTCCCTCCACCAATCAGCATAGGGATACTCCCTTTGTCAGAATTTGGATTTATTATAAAATCCAAAATTAATCCCATTAAATAATGTGGTCAAAATACCAAAATAATGCACTAATTATGTATTTATGGTACATGTACAGTACTATGCAAAAGTCTGAGGCAGTCAAAGAAGATGATGTTTTAAATGATGATATCATTTAAATACATTTTGGTGTAAAACTATCATTTTAATGTCTGTCAAAGTGTGTCAGCTGAACCATTTCAAAACCTCACTTAGTCACCCCAGTATTTGCAGCAACTGTCCAATTCACCCATGTATTTTTTACATCTACCCCACCGTGTTTGGCTGATAAGTACCTCAGTCAGTTGTTTAATGAATCAAGTTAATCAATTAATTGAGCTGATGGTGGCATCTAGCGAATACACGGGATGGCTGGGGTGCCCCTGAGGAGAGGTTTGGGAACTGAAGCGGTGTTCATCTAGTCATCCAACAAGATATCAGTTTTTGGACAACAAAGGAAACTCTCATTTATTTTTATTGTTACACCTAATGTGCTTATTTTTAAATGTTATATTGTGTTTTTTTCTGATAGCCTTAAACATTTTCATTGACTACCTAAAATGTATGCACAGTATTGTACCTTTCATTAATTTATTTGTTTGAAAAAGAATTCCTTAACATTCTTTTTTAGAATGATCTGTGTGTTCTTTTAAAATTTGTTCACACTACATGTCACTATGTCTCTTTGCACTTTATCTTTAATTCAATTCAGTACAGTTTAATTTAATTCAACTCAAATTTTATTGTCATTAAATCAATATGTGGGCACATGTGAAAATGAAAAGAAAGTTGTGGCTTCACCGGATCATGAGAACATGTGAGACATATCGGGACAGGGGAGGTGGAGGGAAAGCACCCAAATCTCCCCATGGGATAGATAACCTTCATCTGATCTTCACCGCTTATCTAATGATCTACAGTGGGCTTTCAGTTTCATCCTGGGTTTCTTCTCTCCCGTCAGATTTTACGACGAGATTGGCACACCGCTCCTGTCAGACGTGCGTGTCGCATACGATGAGGATGCTGTAGAGTACGTTACCCAACAGACCTTCAGCAATTACTTCAATGGCTCTGAGATTGTCATCGCCGGCAAACTGACCAATCAGAGTGCCGAGTCTCTACATGTGCAGGTCCTAGCGAATAGCAGTGAAGGGGGCATGGTGCTGGAGACAGACGTGCCGTTGCAGGAGCGCGAGAGGAAACTGCAGCAGCATATAGTGGAGGCGGGCCTTGACCCTAAGGCAGAGAACTATGCAGAGCGGGCATTTGGCTTCCTGAGCGTCAAGGAGAGCCTGAAGTCACGCCTGCGCAGTCAGACAAGTCAGGATAGGGTGGAGGCCACCAAGAAAGCCACAAACCTGTCACTGGCCTTCAACTTCCTGACCCCGCTGACGACTATCACCCTAGAGACTCCCAGCACCGTTATCCAGGAGGTCATACCTGACAGCACCATCGAACTGTCAGCACAAACCAGTGAGGAAATTCCTCAGAGTACTCAGGGGGGTCCTGAGCTGTCAGGTAAATGTTCAACTGCTACCAGCCATCTAGATATCTAGCAAATGTAAGACACCATATGCCTGTTATATGCAGAATTATCTTATATTAAATCTGCTGAGAGGATCACGTTTTCTGTATAAAGCCTTGAAGAAACCTGAAGAGAAACTGGTTGAAATTTCCAAGACTTCAGGTAACCTTCAAACAACAGCCTCTTGTGAAATGTCTTGTGAAATATTTTTAGTTCCAATTTGAAGGACAGAATTCTTGGGGGTAGGGGGAAAACTGCCCCACACAGCTGATATATAATGCTGTAGGTGTTTGAGTGCAGGCCTATCTGTCTGTCTGAGCACTGAACTCCCCAGAGATTTGTGCCTCGCTTACATGATTTACCATCCCTCCATTCTCCAGCGGATGGTGACCCCCACTTTCTGGTGGACTTTCCTCTCAACAAGCTGACCATGTGTTTCAACATCAATGGAGAGTCAGGGCAGGTGCTTCGACTGGTTTCTGACCCCAAACACTCTGGTAAGGTGGCCTGGAAACCACAGACTGTTTAGCTTGTAATTGCACCAAATTTTAAAGATTATAATAAACTTTTTTCCAACTTAGTGAATAATAAGCACATTGTTTTGGTTGTTATTGAGGTTTACTCAAATAGTGCTGACCTCCAACAGAATTTGGATGAATTTTGGAACCTAAGACTTGACTTAAAACCTCAGTGGTATTCCTGCCTGCTGTTTATGGCAGTGTTTCTCAAACGAGTCCTCAGAATCCCCCACGTGCTTCATGTTTTTGCTCCCTCCCAACTCCCAGGAAATTGAGTGAAAACAAAAGCATGAACTGTCTGGAGGCCCCTGAGGGCTGGTTTGAGAAACACTGGTCTATGGGAGTCCCCACTAACCTCATATCTGGCTGTACTTAGGAGTAACAGTCAATGGGAAACTGATTGGGGCTCCAGCACCAACTGGAGCCCACAAAAAGAAGCGAACCTACTTCAGCACCATTACTGTGATGGTGGACCGACCCAGACGGTCCTATGTGGAAGTCACACCATACCAAGTTATCATCGACGGCACCGACCAGTTTGTACTGCCTGTCAATACCACCATCTCTGTGGAGATTGATGAACTGGCAGTGGCTATCGTAGAACAGTCAAACGTCACCGTCACTGTACAGGGGAACATTGGCTTCCTCATCGCCATTCATCAGTTCCGGAACCCAGCGCCATTTCAGCGCGACCACTTAGGTTTCTACATCACAAACAGTAAAGGATTGTCAGAGAATTCCCATGGGCTACTGGGTAGGTATTGCTGATAGACCATTGGGTGTGTATTGAAGTAGCAATCAGAGACAGTAGGCTGGTTTTTTATGGAAATCACAATGCAATGCCAGTTGCTGATGTTGACTGGAATTACCTAGATTTAAAACTATAAACCTCAAGAACCAGGGTTTTGTAGGAATTGGTCCTGGAGTTTTTATGGAGAGTTCTCCAGGGAGTGTTAACCTTAGATTAAATTTTTCAGGCCAGTTTCTGTATCAGGAAGTGGGTCTTGTGCAGTTGCCCATGGAAGCTACAGCACCCATGCAGCCGGATGCTTTCAGCAGAAAATGGGAGGGTTCAGCAAAGACGACAGCAAACAACACTCAACCAGACATCCCGACCAAGATGCCACCAAACTTAATGAAGACCACGCAGCTGACAGATACCGTGGAGCTGAAAACACAGATCCAAACCAAACAACCAACACTGGACTTGCAGGCCAAGGTGCTAACAAGTAAAAATTCATCTGACGAAAACATGTTGACAAAGACCTTGCCCTCTCAGCATCCACTCAAGACAGAACACCTGGAATTTCTGGAAAAGACATCAAAGCTTGATACAAAGATCTTGTCGGGCAAGACCTCAGCCAAAACTGCACAGTTAGAGGTCCTTACAAACAGTATACGTTACAGGCGCTCCACAGAGTACATGTCATCTATGGTTGCAAGAGAACACATACAGCTAAAAGTCTCTACAACTACCACACAAAGTAAGGTCCCTCCAAGCACCACCACCACACAAAGTAAGGGC
>JAABNY020000001.1:7642297-7664785 GCA_015164015.2 Brevimyrus niger
GAAGCAACAATAAAATTTCAGGTAAGACTTAAAGAAGGTGAGATTTCTGTATGACAAGAAGAAACATACTACAAGTACTACGCATCTACAGCAGGATCCTACCTTCTCTCTGGGAAACACAGTGCAGAAAGACAGGGGTTTGGAGGAAAGACACCTTCCAGGGGAGCGTGAGCTGTAGCAGATGTGGAGCGTGACCAGTGGACACACACACACACACACCCACCCTCCAGGTCACTCAATTGTCCCAGCTGGAGTCTCATGCTTTCAACACGAGGCTCTCTGTCTCTCAGGGGCATCAGCCCACAGATGAAGTCATTGTTAAACTTTGTTCCATGCTGGTTTCCATAGTACCCAGATGATTCACTCGTAGAATGTTGGGCTCCATGGATATTGGACTCATGTAAGGCAATTTGTAACTGCTGTTTACACACAGGCGATCTGGCTGGAGGTCACATGGACACGCTGAAGCTCCCCCCCACAAAGCCGGCCCGGCCCCTCACCTGTGACTCCTCTCCAGTTGCCCACGCCGACGCCTCCCCCTGCTTCACGACGTCGCCCTTTCCCTCCATCGTCCCCAGAGTCTTGTATTTCCTCATCATTAGGCTGTCCACCACCCAGAACATGGCGGCCTAGGGCAGAGCATGGAGACCGCTCACGGGGCATGATTTCACAGCACGCCCTATCGTGTCCAGCCAACTGACGTGTGCAGCCGCATGCGAGGCGCAGCTGCGCAGACTCACGTTGACCAAAAAGGGCACGATGAGCATGACGAGCACCACCTCCAGCTGAGTGTTGGGGATGTAGTCCAGCAGCACCTCCTGCACCTGCAGCACAGGGCTCCCATTAGAGAGGGACCAGCCTGCCCAGGCAGGGTGTACCATGGCAGTTTGAATAATTACAATTCCGAATAATTACAAAAAAAGAGAAAAAAAGTTATCACTCTGGAGCCTCTTGGCTGATGCACAGCCAGCATGCAGTGGGTCTGCCACTGTGCGTACTCACCCTAGTCCAGCCAGGAATGAGCAGCACCAGGCTCACCACGCACTTTTCCAGCACCACGATGAGCAGGTATATGGCACACTGCCCCACCCAGGCCCCCACCTGCGGAGGCTCCCCTGGAGAGGGCAGACTATCCATCAGACTGGGAACAAACCTGCCAGAACCTGGGTCCCAAACCAGCAAACAGCACCCCCTACTGAGCAGAAGGCAGCAGTGCTTTCTTCTGGACATAAGAGTTTTTTTTTTTTTTTTTTTTTTTTTTTAAAAGGTCTGCAAAATCACCACCCCTGAAAAATTAGCTGGTTTAAAGCAAAGCTCTGCATTTCACAACTCCTTACTTTACCGGTCAAGTTTTCCACATTATGAATCTCATTCAAATAGCACTTATGCAATCTGTGTTTCACTTCCAAGCATGTGGTAGATATTTTTCACACAATTCCCAGCACAGTCCAATCACAAGAAAGACTTTGGAGAAACCATGGATTACAAAATAAAGTGGGAAGTTGCTTCAAAAGTTGAAATACTCATCGATGTCTGGCATAGCACATGTAAAATGTGGAATAAGTATTGATCCACAGAGAAGATTCATTGTACCCTTCAACCAAAGACAACCAAAAATTTGTTCCTAAAAGAGGCAGAGCCATATTTCAGGTCAGCTTTCTGTCATAACAGCTTTCCAGATAAATAATACCAGTCATCCACACTTACAGCCAAACATCTCCACACCGTCTGCTAAAACGGGTGCTGTCTATGTCATGGAAAGGTGCATGATCCATTTTTACCTTCAAATCAAACTTATCAAAAGTTTGTCCAAATGCTTAAACACAGCTCTAAATAATTTAGGCAAGTTTAGTTTTATAGCATATGGACACACAGAGGTCATTTAAAGAGCGTTACATAAAATATGGTCAAATAAAAGCAATTATTTAATGGAAAATTTTTAAATAGTGAAAGACAATTAAAGTGACAGTAATAAAAATTACAAATTGAAGACTTGTACTATTAGCTGACCAGATCCTAATGGTCTCAGCAGCCTGTTAGGTTCATATCCAGTCAGAAGGTCTGTGATGTAAAATGGGCCGAGATCACGGACACACTTGAAAACAAACAACTTCTTTAACATCTTAACAGGCTCCTAGCATATTCTGCATATCTTCATAACGGTCTAAACGAGAGCATGATAGATAAATCGGCGTGCCGATGTTGGTAGCTGATATTATCAAATAGCAGATAAAAATTGGCATGAGTGTTTATAACAGCCAACAAATTACAATGAAAATGAAATGGGGAGATGGAAGAGCAATCCTTCGACCATGTTATGAGTGTTGCCATTTCGTAGTTAGTCCACCAGAGGGCACACCACAACTCCTCCAATGGCAACACGCTATTAGTTTATAATGGATCTGATGCACGTTTTATTATATATGTTATGTATAGCATACAAGTTTATATTTAAGCTGCATTATTGCATGATTGCATGTGTGCAGCACACATGACTATCCAGGACAGGGTCAAAGGTCATCTAGTGCCGTACAAGCTGGACGGCATTCTAGCCCATAGCACAATAATACAGGTACACTAAATGTTTAACTGCACATTGTTTGGCGCTCAGGAGGAAACTGGAGGAAGCCCACATGACACAGGGAGAAGGTGCAAGGCCCACACACATGGTGCACATGGTAGGGGGCAGGATTCAAACCCACAAGCTGGGAGGTATGAGGGATCAGAGCCAGCCAGAGAGGCACTGGGACACCCAGACAAAATACAGGCATCCGGCCTTTACGGACATTCGCCTCACACAACTTTGTTTTTCCGAAAGTCAGACTTCATCTGTTTTTACCAACTGAAAAAAATTCCGAAAAAGATCTGTGCTTTCACAAAAAAAAAGGAGAAAAGCGAATTTGTTTATCAGTGAACCAATTGCAGATATAAGGTCGTGCACCACATTGCGATGTTTCAGGCAGCGATGGACCGCACATACAAGGGTCCCATACGATCGATTAAAACAGCTGAAAAATTCCCACTGCCTAGTGATGTTGTAGCACTTTATCACGGTGATGCTGGTGTAAGCACACCCACTTTGCTGCCAGCTGTGTAAAAACAGCACACACCATTATATCTGGTAAGGACAACCGTCACTGGTTTATGTGTTTACTATGCTGTACTTTTTACCATTTGTGCTGTAAGCCTAGGGGTGCAGTAGACTCTACCATCTAGGTTTGTATAAATACACTACGACATTCTCAACTGCACAATAGCCTAAAGATGCATATTTCTGAAGGTTTCCTACTTAAGTGATCCATGACTGTACTGATTATGGCAAGTAAAACCTCACTGTACATACATTACCTCTACTTTGCAGAGGCTGTGTATCATTCGTGCTTTTATTCCGTTAATGTTTTTAGGTTCTCTCTTATTTGGTAGGTTTTTTTGTTTTTGTTTTACCCTTCCAGTGTTAATGGTGATTGCTACTTCGCTTTAGGTCATTTTGGCTTATGAGCCCTTTTATAGGAAAGCTGTACTGTCGGAAATGGGGGGCAGTTCCTGTAGTACCTGTACTGATACTACAATGCCCCCTAGTGGTAGCAGAAATTAACCAAACACCACACCACAATTGGAAACATGGCGATGCACAATCCATAGAAATACACTCTTACTGCTCACCATATTCTCCAAAGGTGAGCAGGGTAACTTTCTTGTACTCGACAGCCTTGGAGACTGCCTTCACCCCCGCCCACATTATGAGCATGCCCAATGTCGCATCCAGAAGGAAATTCATCAGATACCTGGGAAACACAGCAGAAATTGGGGTTTTACACCACAGCTCACAGAATCAGTCATGTGTTTCTATTACAAGGGACAAGGTCTTGCTTGGGTGCAGCTGGGATAGGGAATTTTGTTTGTACTCAATATGTCAAGTGCCAAATGAACCTCTTACAAAGAGCAGGAGTCTTCTATGGTGAGTGTTGAGAGGAAGACGTTGGCAAAGTGAATGAAGAGTGCACCGATCGCCTGCTTCGAGGTGTCGTAAAACCTGGGAGAACCAAAGACACACCTAACAAACTCTTCAAAAGAACAAGAATACATGTATAAAGGAAAAAACTGCAATGCCTGAACAATGTATAGCAAACACAGGCTTAAACATTAGCATGACCAGACAAATCAATGCCACTTGGACTCAGGCCTCAAACTGAGATGCAAAAAAAAAAAAAAAAAAAAAAAAAAAAGAGTTATATATAGGACTATCAAAAAAGATAAAATGAATACAATAGGAAAATTGTAAGAAGGTTATAGGGCCAAAAGACTCACCAGATTCTCCATGGTCGTCTTATCCCAGCTGGTTCGCGGAACCTTTTTACTGCCATTAAAACAGACGGAAGCAGAGTCTGGTTAATAAGAAAAACCTTCATAATCTGTGGTCAATTATTCATTTTCTGAAAACTACAAAAGCTGCCAGCAGTGCTGCAGTTGGAACAAAAAAAAGTCCTCCACAAGAAAGCTGCAGAACAACAGACCTTCTTCAGGTTGGACATTCACTCCGAGCCACTGCAACATCAAACCAGTACACTGAGATACATCAACAACTACGACACCATTGATATATTGAGGTTAAGACATTTGCTTTGTAAACAGACCAAAAGCAATGGGCCATTTAATCATAGCGTACAGACAAAAAGGAAGTGCTTTATAATCACAGCACTGCAGACGCACATGTGACCAAACACAGAAAGAAAAAAAATTGGGATGCATCACTGCTGGGGCTTGGACCCCCAATTAGACTGGGCTTTTAATGAAGAAGTTCAAACAGTAGGCCTGCTGAAAACTTCTTAGATTCAGAAAAGTGAGGGATTCCCTAAAGAGAATATAAATTCAACCTACACTATAACAGACCCTGTACCCAGCTTAAACCAATGTCACTTTACCAGTCTTTACAGTGAATCAAAAAGTGATTTAATCCAAGAATATTTTCTCAAAGTACTCACACATTACTATCCTACATTAGTACACTATAGCCTGTGAGCAGTAATTGCTTCTGTGCAAGGAAACGATTATCAAGCACTACACTTATTTTCAGGAAAAACTTGCGGATTACGCTAGAATTAGTTCTTTTGCCAGTCCTTCAGGCATGGCTTAGGACAGCTAATGATAAAGTACACAAACTAAGGACTTTGACCCTTCCATGATTTATCTAGAATACTGCAAACTACGCTGAAAATTAGTCATTCTAAAACCTTAAGCGGTACAACAACCTGCAAAGATTAGGGAGGCCCGGCGTGTCCGTGGGGGAATTGAGTTTAAAACAGGTCGACAGCCTACGCAACAAATCACAATGACACCTAGTCAAAGTTTTCATGTTACAGGAAACTGCAACGTCTGCCACGCATCAGGAGTGTGAACCAATTAAAACCGTGGGCTTTTTGTTTTCAGAACAAACAGGGTTACATCATTCGATAATGGTAAATAAAAACCGTTTATGAGGTCAATATCGCCAACAAGCCACGATATCGCTTTTGTTTCATTTTACATCGTACTCACACATCAAAGTACTGAAAGCCACAACCGCCAGCAGAGCCTGGATCAAGACCCCAAAATTGTCCATGAGCGCCCCGTTATCGCACCCATGGCCACGTGTAACATCGGTCTTGTTCGCCGACATCACCATCCTCCCATCAAACGCGTCCTTTCGGCCGGGAGTATGCTCTTGTATCCGTCGGTTGTGTGTGGATTGTCAGAAAACACTGATACATCAGCAAACGACAATCCAAACAAAAGAACTGGACTTCCTTGAGTGTTTCGCGATGCATCCAGCACGGATTCCCAGTGAGAAAACCCTAATAGAACTCAAGAACCCGAAGTTCTTCTCCTATTCTTGCTAAAGTTCCGTTAAATTATTAAGCAAACAAAATAAATCAATTCACTGGGAAACCGTTTGGAAACTGGGGGGAAAAACTGTCCTAGATGCCCCAAATCCCCGTGTTTTTAACAAACATGCTGGAAAGCTGGAGCCTGACGTCACCTCCTCCTGCTGCTGCTGGTGGTGGTTTTCTCACGTGCATCCAAGGGGCGGCTCCCCCCTCCTTTGTTATCCTTCTCTCCACACACGTGAGAGGAGGTGGACGGGCTCAGATGATCGATCTGAACCTTTACGTGGGACCCCATCTAAATCATGCACTACCCTAATAAGATCCAGAATACATTCAGGTGTTGCCTAATCGTATTTCACTCGGTGTATTATACATATACTGTCGTAAAATGCATACCATTGCATTACCATTTATTAATCTTCCAATAAGAAATAAATAAGTCTATTTATTAATATCTGCACAAAGAAAAATCAGAACGCTGCCTTTGTCATCTGAGTTGCATTAAAAGCAGCATGAAACAGCAGACTGCGAATCAATGACAAAATGTACTCATTTTAAAGACCACATTATTGTTAAATAACAATATACTTTTTGAAAATTGTATAGTATTCCGAAATGTCGGAAATAAAGATCTATATTGGAAAATACAGTATTTTTGAACCGTTTCCCAAAGCACAGTTTGTGTCTGGGTTGCTAATCTTTTTATGATCACTAATATATTTTTTTCTCCAGCAACAAAAGCATGAAGGACATTAGAAATCCAGCTGCAACGACACGGAGTTCCTCACGTGGCAAATGATGACAGCGACTGTAGGCTTTTGTAAATGTCCTGTGACCCAGTAACAACAGGAAAAGATCTGCTCTGATCAGCGGAGCCTTGATGCGGTTGGTGCTGGAATACGCTTTCCTGCAAACTTAACGAAGCGCTTCTTCGCGCAGCTTCCTGTTTGCACAACCGTACTACGGCTCAGCAATCTGTGTATAATATATGCGCAAAACCTTTTTTTTTGTATTATTGTGCAAGCATCGGCGTTGCCGACGCGCGGGCAAGTCAGATCTAATTATAGAAGGCTTAATTTCACCTGGGGTGCCGTTACCTGATTTGCACTATCGCGAATCCTGCCGAGCATTGATAGCATAATCACACACTAACATAATAACACAGGTATCAATATTGCATTCACTGATATGTATAGATTTGGATAACATTTATGCACAAATAAATATTGAATTTTAAAACAATAAAACTACTTTTATAAATCGTATAACACATAATCGACCGTGCTTTGAATCTGTCGCTTGGCAGCTCGGATAGTATTGAATCCACAGTATCGAATTTCTTTGGAAGGAGTTCAGATCGCGACAGGAAGTGTTTGCTTTGATTTGATGGTGCCAAATCCAAATCCTAAATCACTGTGCTGGACCCACCGTAGCGGGCAGGCGTCTTGGCAAGCGCCCGGAAAGTAAACAGAAGACTGCTTTCTTCAAAGTTTCTTCCATAAACAGTCTTTGTTGCGATAAATCCTCTTGAAAAAACATCTTTTTGTATTAGCAATCAATGTAATTTTACACTAATTTCACAAAGCATAATTTTCAATGAAGTGAATACAATACAGTAGGCCTATCTATAATATATTACATTTTCTAATCATTAGCCCAGAGTTGTTTTATTTCTTGGTATTTATTTCTGTACTATATGCGCAGTTAGAAGACAGCAAGCACAATGAATGAATGTTTTTGATGATTCGATGTCCTTTGATGCACTGTTCACATTTCACATATTTCCATTTACAGATATCAGCCTATAACGCCTTATCCGTGCTGGGGACACTGATTGTAGCGTGATTTCCGTTTTTAGGTTTTGGCCCACGTTTATCAAGAGTGGATTTGAGAGTACACTCTCAGAAAAAGGATAAAAATGTGTACCTTTGCTTGTCACTGGGGCTGTACCCTCAGGGGTCTGCCAATTGTACCCTTTGCTGTTGGTAATTGTACCTTTTACGGTGCAGAAATGGACTCTGGATGAAATGGAAATGGAACATTTCTGTACCATTGATGCAACCTTAACACTGTTTGTACCTTTGGGATGCTCCTCAGAGTCAATTTCTGTACCTTAAAATGTGCAATTACAAGAGTACAGCCCAAGTGACAAGCAAAGGTACATTTTTTTAACCTTTTTTCCTGAGAGTGTACAGGTTGGTAAGATATAAAGCTCTACTGGGGCACAGCCCCCCCTTAAGTAAGATTTTCTTGGGGCACAGCGCATAAATACTGGGCATGTCATTGTTTCAACGTTGAATCATTGTTAAATACGTTGAACTATGATCAGGGTTCATTTATCAACGTTAAAACTGAATTGATTTTGATCAGATTTTCAATATTGAAAAATTGATGGTGGCAAAACCATAAAGTGAAACATTGAAGATCACCGTTGTTTCAGCCTTTTTGTCTGATATGGAATCGACGCCATTTCAACATATGTGTGCTACCTGGGGTGCCCCAGTAAAAGGGATACAGCGACGCCCATTATAGGCTATACTGAAATCAGTAGCTATATTGGTAAGTAATTCAGAATATACCGGTCATCTGCACAGGGCGGTCTTAACTATTTAGACTAATAATAATAATAATAATAATAATAATAATAATAATAATAATAATAATGATGATGATGATGTGCCCCATAAAACACGATACGGTATGTTTAAATGTGACTCTCCGTACGCTTGGCATAAGCCAAACTGCGACTGTTTCCGCGTGGACTCGTGTGCAGCGGGCGGCTGCCACCGATTAGCGAAGCTTTAGTTTAAAATCATGCGGCCGCGGGCACCAGATGCCGCTTAATCACACGAAGGTAATCCCTCCCTGTTGTTAGTCGAGGCCCACTTCGCCGACAACCAGCAAGCTTCAAACCATCTGTTATCCGCCCGTTAAAAAGCTGCAAAGTCATTTAAAGGAGGCAATCACTTAAAACAATGCAGTAACTCATAAGGGTCAAACAAATGTTTTGTACCGTCCTACTTCATTTTAGTAGCCTAAATGAAGCAGTGACGCGCTATGTTCCCACGAGAAATTCATGCAGCATGCACGTACATGAAACGCGTTATCTGACATCAAAACTCTGAAGAAATAGGTAAATATATACCACGAGCATCCTGCTTAAATAATCCATAGGGTGTTTTTAAGTTAAGTAAACCACAGCGTAAATATTTACCAAGAGTAGCATAGTCTTCAGAATCTCGCTCTTGGTAAATAGGCCTATATTATGTTTTGCACACCTCTGAAACTCTCCACCCGGTTTCAAATTGTGAAAAATATGTATCAAAGGCAAAGGAAGGAAGAATAAATATGGTCAATAAAGTTACTCATTATAACGACTCTTCTCGGATTCGAAGATTTGAGGTGAGAAATCTGGATGAACATATTGAAATACATGGAGAGCTATGTTCGTCAGTTAGATGAAATGCTAATAATGATACCCGAGGATTATGCTGCAGCAAAAGCGTTAATTGATATAACCACAAACACTTCCGCGCGCCGACACGCGAGCCATAAAGCGGCAATATACCGTTTAGTGACATTTGAGAAAAATAACTGGAAAAATGACCCACGCCTCCATCTATTTGTCCATTTTGACGTTGTTTTGTTTAGGCCGTGGTTAAAAAAAAACACGCCACAAAGGGGAACTAACTCAGAAACAGCAGTCTTTTTTAAGTCACAGAAAATGTGCTTCGCTTGTTTGTTGACGCGGGCACATGACCGCTAGAGGTCAGTGTTGAATTACGGACTGGATAAGGTTTCCAAACGTTTTATTTTTAAAATACATAAAAATAACAAGCTCACAGTAACTAACCAAACATGCATATATTATATATAAACCCTGTATTCGCCGAAAAAGTGCTTTAAAAATGACCAGGAATAATCCCTTTTTGCATTGTGTGTATTTGGTTAATAACCGCCCACGTGCAATTCGTGGGTTTACTTTAGTGCTCGAGCTTACGCCAGGGGTCTCCTGTCCTAGTCATAAATGGCTGTTTTATATGCAGGTATTTATGTTACCTAAGTGTTTAATTTAGCATTAATTCTCAATTCTTTCAAAGTGTAGGAACATGCGCATACACATAGAGTGGATTTTCGACCCCTGCTAAACAGCGGTACGGAAATTAATTGATCAAATACTTTATCCTTATTGTATTTAAACATTAAAAAGCTTGAACGGAACACAGTTGTTCCATAAATATGGAGATGAGCAATTTGCCATTTTGGACTTTGGAACATACCGTGCAACTAACTGTGTAATGTAACGTCTATTAAAAAGCAGCTCTTGTCTATTCTAGTGTTGATTCCTTGCCGACAGTTCATATAGCCTAACAATATAATTTAACGCATGCCAAAATAATAACAAAATTAATATATCCCTACAGTCGTTTTTTGACGTTTAAAATTATATAGATCACACAAATGTACATTAAATAAATAAACGTTTGTATTTTATACAAATAAAAAGTTGTTTTCCATGTTAAACTCGGAATTCTGCCGCAAAACAAAAACATTTTTAAATGGTTTCGCATTCCAGAATGAATAAGCGGGGATTGATTGAAGAAATTCATCCACAGATTAAAAAAAACAGACGATGCAACTATTAATGTAATGTTGAAATAAGGACAGTTAATTTTATTTTTTTATCCTCTAAAAATTCATTTTTTTCATTTAACTCTTCATATCCACGATGCCGAGGATACGCATCGCTATGTCAAAAACACTTTACCACATGCACTACAAGTTCATTAAAACTAGACTGTAAACAAAAATTGACGTGCTTGTTAATAGTTAAACTATCCAAGGGGCCTGTCTTCGGTGGATCGATTAACTTGGTGCCGAAACAGCATTTTCTCTGAAATCATATTGGTAGAGGGAAGAAAAGAAAAACAGGGGTGGGAGGTTTTCGCGTTCAATTTATAACTGGCTACGAAAAAAAATTAGCAACTGCTGTAAAGGTCAATGAAGGAGTTGGCTGGAAAATAATCTGCAGATTTTAGACATGCGCAGTTATGGGATGCCATATTGGAAGAAGGTTTCGGCTGGGCAGCTGAAAAAGACGCCGCTCCCCGTCTTCAGCCGAGCTCAAAACGGGGTCGTGGATTAAAACGGCGGAAAAACTTCATTACGGTAAGACAGGTGTCTAGTGATTATTTCTTTAGGTAGCTGACTGTCCCGTCTAACTATGTCCGTCGTTTTCTCAGCATTTCATCCACCCACGAAGGTTTTTCCTGGTTAAAACATAAAGCGGCTCCGAGGGTGTTTTTCTAGAAGCAGCAATATACTGTAGCGAACAGCAGGCAAGTTGTACAAAGTGTTTTTCAGTGTATAATTACTGCTTTTGCTTATGGCGACGCAAATCGTGTGACGGTGCTTTTAACTTTCGATTTGGCCATTTTGCACCACTATATGTATTTCCACAGTTCTCTAAAAATATATAACGCGGAAATTAATTGATTAAATAATAACGTGTTTAATGTCAGGTCTGTGACCTGGAAAGAATATCCTGTTTTTTTGTTTGGTCTATAACTTACATAACCTCTTTCGATTTCTGCGCGAATGACCATCTTCTGCGTCTAATACCCAGCAAGCCCAAGTTGACTACAGTGAATTCGATTTTAATTGCGCCCGCAAATTTTCAATTAATACGATATGGGTGTGACATTTTCCCTCTCCCCGCATTAGTGGTTAAGTGCGCAAAAGCACCAGTGAACACCCGGGGAGTCTATAATGTCAAGCCTCTTTCAACATGGCGGGCTTAGGTGTACAAAACTGAAAATAAATTCTTTGTATAGGGAAAAAATTAACTCAAGAGAGTTACCGGTTCGGTTCAAGTTTCTTTTACTGTACATGGTGGTACTCTATTGAATTAAATAGAAAGTGGACGCGCTGTAATGTCTTGGCCATTTTTTCCGCTGCAATACTTTCATACTGTGCAAAGTACATCAACGGAGTGCCTCATGCTTCAAGCTTGGCTGCCCGTGCCTGCGAAGAGGAGCCCAAGCCGGTCCGGATACCATGCACGCACATTGCCCAGTTTACTATTCATGCCTTCGACCTTATTCATTCGGCGATCTTGTTATTTTTTTGTTAAAGAGGTGATTAATTTATTATGCAAGACTTTCGAGGTTATTCCGATAATTAAGTTAATTGAATTATCCCGTTTGTGAATTGCACGCAAATCTGAATTTTATCTGTGAATTACTCCAGAATAGTAATCGGTGGAATTAAAATAGTCGTTCAGCTGAAATACACCACGTCGCTGTAAAACACGAAACCATTTAGGTCATAGTCCATATACTAAGACATCTGTGGAAGTCTTAATCTTGTTATTGTCGCCCTGATGGCAAAACAACTTGTGAGATGGCAAATAATGTAAGTTATGTTGTACTAGACCTTCTGGTCATTCCGTTGTCATTTGCGCGCTACCCCAGTAAACCGTTTTAAGAGTGTGGCTTAAGCCTTAATCTTAAAACGAGTCTGTATCTGTCCATGGTGGCCTGCCGAAGTGACAATGCTTAGCTGTTTTCTAAGCTTAGCTGAAAAGCATCCTGACTTGCTTGGGTGTTGTTTGCCTTTATGTATATGCCAGAGAAATGATGAGACTGATTAATAGCAAAACGTGCATAGCTTGCATATTAATAATGCCTGAGCGTCATTCCTTCGCGGACAGCTTGCTCTACAAAGAGCAAGTTGAGGGAGGCGTAAAAATAATTTCCCCACGAGGGACAATAAAGGGTAAATTATTATTATTATTATTATTATTATTATTATTATTATTATTATTGACTTGGCACTGCCTAATTAAAAGAGTAACATCGAAGGGAGCGGGGGGAAACTCCGACAATTAAATATCTATGGAGACTTGTACAGTGTTTGCATGGAGGACCTGATATGTTAACTTATGCCGGTACCCACCATGAGGACACCAAGGTCAAGTCATCAGTATCCTCACTGCAGCTCCAATGCACGCGATCCATTACGGGGCACCTAGGAAGGGCTGACACGTTTGACCTCGGTATTTTAAAAATCCTGGCTACGGCTTGTGTTCACGGAAGACCTCTGATCTTAGGGCGTATATGACAGTATGACTTTATATGGGCAACTAGACATTTATGCCACCTGGATCCGATATGGAAGTTTTGGGTGCGATTTATTCACATTGTCCGTGGAGTATCTCATTGAAACTTTATTGAGTGGATCAAACTGCGCCGAGGCAGAGACCCAGATATTATTAGCTTATATATAGCACATGCCGAAAGTTAGGCCTCTCAATAGCGGTAATTCATACCGCATAAAATGCGCAGCTATTACACTAATTTAAGTTGCGATTATGTGCTATTAAAATAAGGATTTTTTTTTGTTTGTTTTAACAGTCATTACCGGGTAAGCTTAGAAGTTGGACATGCAAGAAAGCAACAGACATTTGATTTCTCAACATTGGCAACTGGCGATTGAGAGATAAGGTGATAAAGTGAGAAGCGGCAGGGAGACGCCCGACAGTGCGCATTGTAACTGGCCTGTAGTAAAATGTCTGTTACATGCGTAGAGGCTATAATGTGCTTTTACGTCAGAGAAACGTCCACGTTTCGCTCAACTCACCGTCCAAGATTCGAACCGACGTTAAACTTTTAATTATTATGATCCTTTCAGACAATTTGAAACGAAACAAATGATCCCGAGGAATATTTTTGCTTCTGTAGATACAAAAACACGCTGTATGCGGACCAGTCGAAATGCGGGTGTATTTTTTTTAATCGGACCCACGGGTGGAACAAAGCATCGTCGGGAATGAATGACTAATTGCTGTAACGAAATACATTTATGTAATTTAAACTGCAGATGAGTGTTATTACATAAACATTTATGTAACGCAAAGACAGCGCTGTATCTTTGGGGCCATTTTAGCAAATTCCACCTAAATACAGATTGTCTCCTGGGGGGCGTCTCTGAAAGCATGATATAACAATTACGAATTAGTTTTAATTCTTGACATTTGATTTGAAATTGTCTAATGAAGTTGCCGCTTGCTCTCCTGAACTGTGTTCATGCCAAACTGCAAGTAATGGCAATAAATATGGAGAAGGCATGAAGGTATTAGCACTCAGCATGGTAAAAACATAGTGAGTAAATGCATCAAGAGCAGCATATATGCAAATGAAGAGTATGGAAAATGTAAATGGTGATCTGATATGTCTGTCATGTAGTAGGAGTGACTAAGACTACACCCATCCCCCATCCCCCCCCAATGCTGATTTTTTGATTTTTTGAACATCGCCTCTTATTTATTGTGGCCTGCTTCAGATCCAAGGCGGAGGAGCCGAATGGTCAGAATGATTCTAACCGGAGGCAGAGAAACTCTCCCGGCTATTTCAGGGATGTTGAATCAGACCAAGCAGCACAGTTGGCTGTTCATTAAAAAGGGCTATCACTGCAATGGGTCAAAGGGCTATCACTGCAATGGGTCAGTCAACATCTGTTTACATGTGAGTTTCTCAGCATGATGAAAACGTAACGTGTCAGGCGCAATCATCAGCAGCACCAGTGCTGGGCCGTGGTTCAATGTACCTAGCTGTCTCGTGTGCAGGATAGGGATTTAGCGTATTTTGGGAAGGAAGTAATTAATCCAATCCACTTTGGTTTGGCTGAAGAATCTGAAGCAAAAGGGTATGAAGAGAAAGCTGGCGATGGACCCAGAACACGGCAGCGCAGGGCATGGTATGAGAAGCAGTGACCCCTGGCGAAAGTTTGACGGAAGAACTGAAATAAGAATGATATTAATCTCTTAATTCCCCGCAAAGCTCAGAGGAGCTGAAGCGTAGGAGAGGACAGATCCGGAAGCATCTGGCTGAAGAGGGAACACCAGGAAGATTCCCATGCCGGAATCTACGAGGGGAAGACGGACGGAGACCCTGATATCAGATAATGAGAAAATGAGGATGTACTCAATGGTGCTCATATCGGCCTATAATGATGCAATAAAGGCTGTGTGGAATGAAGTGTGTGTGTTTCAGTTTTGGGGAAAAGGGAGTCTTCTCTGGAAGCATTGTTTACTTACTGGGTGTGTCCAGTGAAGGTCTGTGCATTTAAACTGCCGTACTCTTTATACCGTTTCCATCTTGAATGACAGGTTGCACTATTGTATGCGGCTGTGTCAGTCAGTCTGGAATGATTGGTTATTTTGTGCTTATTCTGCTTGGTATTTATTGGTGGCATTTAGCTTATCTACCTGTTGTGGACTGATTAAAACAACACACTACATGTAAGTCTGCACTTTAGTCAGTAGTTCCTTCTGGGAATCCTTACAGTTTCTGATAATTGGCGAGCGGCTGTCTTTGGGCGGCATCAAGTGATGGCTGATGAAAGCAATTACATTTTGTATTAAATATGTCCTTGTTTAAAGTAATTTATTTCGGCTTATTGTGGCACTTTCTAATTTTTGGTAGTTTAAACATCAATTTCATATTAATGACTAGTGACACAGTCCAAAAGCAGAACTTGTCTAAAAAAAACACAGATATGCTGTTGACAAATTTTTTGAGGTTTTTGGTCAACAGTGTGAATGTTTTGCCTCTTAAAAAGAACCTCTCCCAGAATATATCAATAAAACTTCTGTTTGTCCATTCTGTAATGTTCTGTTTTATTTAATAGAGTACCAAATTTACATAAGCCGGCATAATTACATAGGGACGGCATGATTCTTAGGAGAAAAAATGTCTTCATGATTGTGAAAGTTGAAGCCATTTGAGTCTGATTCCTGGACATGACATTTGGGAAAACGTCTCTGAAAGTGTGTGAGGTCTTGGTTCAATGATGACAAAGGAAGTTCTGCTCATTGAAAAAAATAGTCCACACCTGCCTTTTGTTATGAAATCACATGTTTATTAGATTTTTCTTTTTGGTGGAAAAAGCCAAAAGCAAACATGCAAAGAATTAAATGAAAGTGGAAATGAACTGTTTTTAGGTGAAAGGATAGGAGGCCATGCTCTGAAGCCCGGACAGACAGCAGAGAGTGAGCAGGATGTCATCCTTTGTGGCGGATGTCCAGGAATCAGCGCCATTAGTATTGCCGGGGAAGTCGCGGAGCCCGGCCAATGGGAAGGGAGACCAACTCCACTCAGGTGAGGCGGGACTGTGTTATCGTTGCATTGGTGTGTGCATGTCAGTGTGGAAAGGGACCGAAGTTTGCATGCATTTATAGAAAAATCTTTTTTGTTTCATCTCAGCTGCACATGTGCACACACACACACACACACACACACAGGCACACAGACAGCCAAAAGTCAGATATTGGGTCAGGGCAGGGGAAATTACACTAGCGTAAAACTCATAGCGAAACAGGGAACGAAACATTTACTGTATGTCACTTTTTACCAAGAAGTCCATGAATAAATTCTCTTTAGTCATCTAATTAACTTGATTGACATGAGATGAGACTCCAAATTTCCACAGTGAAGCAGCACCTGGAGCGCGGTCCTGCACGAGGCTGCCTTTGTGCTTTGCTAGTGCAGTGCTCCTGCCTCATCCTCCAGGTGGCAGTATTGCTGGTTGCCGATCATGATACGGCTTCCGTTGTGGCCGACTTTGGGTTTGGCAACTTGCAACAGCGCACCCTGGGGGACGAGGTGCCTGATCACGTCGCCGTCCAGCTATGGAGGAATGTGTTGCCTGTCGACTGGGACTTGGACCGGGATGTGAGCGTAGAGCCTTGTAGCAAGGATCTGAAACTCTGTAAACTCTGCAGTGAACTCTGGGCCCGGGGGTTGGGGGCCTGAGGATGAAGTAGCATGTGAGTCACAGTTGACCAATCAACAATAATGAGTAACCGCTAATGTTCTGCTGGGCCACTTGGGCACCTCCAGTGCCTTGTACAACATTTGGGTCTTTTATTTTCCTGCAGCCAGTTTCCTGCTGTTGCTTAGCTCAGGCTGGCGATCGATTGCAGAGACAAAACTGCTGGGGTCGCAGTTATTCAGTTACCGTGTAGAGTTGGTCTTAAAAAACAAGAGAGGTCTAAACTTCTGATTTACAAACTGCAGTGATTAGCTATTGGCTGGATTCTGTCAGTACTTCAACATCATTGGTTGGGACCATCGGGAGGTTAGAATTAAGGATGTTACTATCGATTATATGAATAATTGTGTAATATACTGATTGATTTTTTATTGATTGGCAGTTTATCAAGTAATCGTTTATAATAAATTGTATAAGGTATAAGATAAAATTCAAATAATATAGTATACATTGCCAGACTGCCACCTTGACAGGTTTGCATGATGTGTAATGTTAAAATCAATATGTCATTTCATGCACGTGCAATTGTCGCATCACAAGGATGCAATTGTCTGCTAGGTTCGAACTGTCAATAAGTTGCGCTAAAATATTTTGACTCAGTCAGAGGAAACCAGACTTGGCAATCTTTGCAGTTTTAATGTTCATTCCTTTTCAACATTACCTAGTGTATTTTTTTATTTAAATTGAGTCTGAAGTTTACCAGTACTGCTTTCGCATGAGCTCTGCATACTCTTTCTGAAACAATCGTAATCATTTTTATCCTTGCTGTTGGACTCACTCGTCAATCTGGTGGGGTGTTTGTGAGAAATTAAAGCTAAAATAAATGAAGAGGAGAAGAGCAAACAAAAACTGGTCGGGAAAAATCATTTGCCTTTCGCTGATTATATATTTTGTATTCCAGAGAGACGATATTGAGCAGAAGCGATTTCTCGGCTCTGCTTTGTCTTCGCTGGCAGAACTAACAGCACCAGCAAGACACTGATGGTGGATAATATGTTCTAATTGGGTGTACTGTATAATTCATTTTCAAATGCTAAATATTACCTAAACTTTCAAAATCACAATGTTCAGCTCTAACACACAATATATTCACAATACATAATTCATGCTAATTGGTTATATGTACTGTATTGTATAAAATGATGCAGTTAAGCAATGGGGATAACCTTTTTCAGTGATTATTTTGACTTACAGGAATCATAGAAAGTAAATTAAGCAAAATAATTTAAGTCAAAGAGATGACAGATAGGGTAAGTTACTGCAAAAGGCTAAACTGGACTTATCTATGGCTAACCTCAGATTATTAAGTGAATCTGTCAATCCTTCATTTCCGTTGTACTGAGTGATATTTAAGCTCAGCTTTGCAATACTGACGGCTGCGTTTTCCTGGTTTTAATGTAAAATGCTTCCACACAATGATGCTTTTGCTCTTTATTTGGACCTTCATCCTCTATGCACCACAGAGGCGGAAAGTTCAGATTCAGAAAGTACAAATCCAGACCAAGATTTTGTTTCAACCAACCAGTTGAGCATAGTCACAGTTACAAAGTATTCAGCTGGCTGGTTGGAACAATATTGTGGTCTGGGTTTGGCCTTTCTGATGCGTCCTCTTCGTTCCACAATACAGTGCCTAGTAATTAATTAGGAAAATTTTAATCGATGCCTTTTAATAATTGAATAATGGAGTTTAATCGAAAAATCGTGACGCTCTGGCTGGAATAGTGGTGCAGCATTGGCTGGGTCTCATAAAATGGGAAACTTCGTATGTCAGACTCTCACTGTAAAAGGAACAGGGACATTTTCCACAGAAAATTAAATGGGATTGCAAATCTGCCAAGGCTCACGCACTTTGCAGGAATCTCACGCATTTTGGAATGATTCCCCCCACACTCGTGGAAGACCTTCATTTTCTCATGCATACATAATTAAGTTTTGCCCTAACAACATTAAGTTTTGTGTTTTATCGCATTTCTGTATCAAAGCTACATGGCACAAATAGGGTCTTCTACCAGTTAAACTTTAAAACATTTGTCCCATCGAATTCCTTTTGGCCAATCATGGATGTTTGCTGTTGAATATAAGACCATGCTTGGTTGCTTAATCGATAACCTTCCTTTGTAGTGTTTGTAGATGTGCCGTGGTAATTATTTTCTTGTTTGAAGGGCCAAATTCTGCCTGACCAGAGTTATTAAAGTCACTCTTTTAATCAAAAGCAAGTTTGTAAACAACAGTATACAATTACTACATGCAAATGTTAAACATTTTGCTGTTTTTTTTTTGCTGACTAAAAGAAAAAAATCGGTTTATGCTTAAAAATGATCTTTTAATCATTTAATTGGAGTCATTTAATTGGTTGGAAAATGGTCTGAAATCAACCAGTTCGTAAGAAAAGTCTTTAGAAATAGAAAATATTTGTAAATTTCAGAAACTACAGCATGGCAATGCCAAAAAAACTAATTCTGCAGCCAAATGCAGCCAGTCCTCCAGTACACTGGTGCAACACCCTTGGCAGATATAGGATTATATCAACATATTTACCCTGCATTAAAACATTTCATTTGATGGCTGTGCTGCGGGGACTCGGCTGGCAAATGTGCATCTATTGAGAGCTAGAAGTGTGAGTCACACAAAAGCCACTTTTAAAAGTCACTTTTAATGGCTCTGTGGAATAAGAGGCCCCCAGGTTGACTCAGAAAACTGGCTGTTCCTTCACACCTGAAAAGCTTTAGAAAGCAGCCAAATGTACAGAATGAAAGCGATGTGGCGTGAGCTGACGATGAAGATCTCCAAGCTCGTCTGCCTCCGCGTGTCAGGACTGAGGCAGTCACACGTAAAGTGTTACATTCCTGTGAGATTGTGTACTTCATCATTGTTGCTTTTGCATTTTTGTTTCCTGTATTTGTTAACTTGTGGGGGGGGGGGCTTCTCTGCATCTTGCCTGGTCACCTGTCTAGCTCTGTGGGAGGTGCTCCTAATTTTACCGACATGTCGCTGACAAAGGTGTTTGTCTGGTGTTTGTCTGCCAACTTTATGCAGTGTTCTATGATGGAGACACTGTCACATGCCACTGAATCGACCCTCACGCCAGCCTCCGTTTCATTGCGTTATTACTGCCTTTTTTTGATGTTTTGATCTGTGCTAGATGGAGATTCCACGGAGGAGGTGGACTTCAGCTGGGGGGAGTACCTGGAAGAGAATGGGGCAGTGGCCGCCCCCCACACTGCCTTCAAACACGTGAGTTATCACTCAGTCGGTCTTTATGCTTTGAGTTACGACAAATGTGGGGAATAAAAGGCACTGTGAGAATTAAAGGGAAGCTCACTTTGCCTGAAAAAGTTTAGGATGGGAAAAATGCTGAAAAGCCACCCCCTTATTAAACGAACACACGCCATACTCTGGGTGGACTCGTGTTTCCTGTTGCTTTAATGCTGGGTGAACTGTATGGCTTAATACAATGTTTGCCATATGGTTTATTTAAGGGCTATGTGCTTTGTTTAATGTTGCTTTTATTGTAGAGTTTAGTAGAATGTTTGCTGTCAGGTTTACTTAAGGCTGTTGTGCTGTTTAATGTCAGTTTTATAGGGTTTATACTGTTCGTGGTTGTTTACTTGAATTTACACTTCACTTTATAAGAGTTTAGCGTTGGGTTCACTACTCTTGGTTTGATTGGTTAAGTTGGTTTATGGTTTTAGAATGGCCAGTTTGTACTGTAAAGTCTGTAACATTTTGAGCTGCAGTTCAGTTTTCTTCGTTTTGTGCTTTTACTCCAGTGATTCTAAATCCAGCGTAAGTTATATCGGGACGGGAATTGTTAATCACGCATATTAATGGAAAGCTACAGCCAGGCGCCATCAGACCAGTGTCCCGTGTGTCTGTGACATCCCGCTCTGTCGACATGTGACCACAGAAGGGCTCCTTGACCTTCCTACATCAGCTGCGGCCCTGAATCTGTGCAGTGCAGCGGCTCCCCTAAGGCACAGTCACCATCCAGGAAGACACCGGAAGAATCCTGAGAATATTAGTATAGGCCAGATGCTCCTCTAGAATGGTGGACGGGATCTTCAGCTCAAATTTTAAGTGTGTATAATTTGTAATGTAGCCAAAGCTTCTTACACCTTTAGGAGCATTGTTATGTAAGGAGATGTATATTAGCAAGTTTTACTGCAGTTGAGCCAGCAGGGCTGCACTGCAATGATCTTTTTTAGCTTAAAAACATGCATACATGGATTAGTGCAGCACAGCTCATTGAAGTTCCTCCAGCTCCTGCGTGGAGAGCCTGTCAAGGCTGCCATAATCGGGGGATGCAGTGTTAAGGCACAGCTGCATTGGACACCTCTAGTGTTTACGGCCAGTCTGTATGCCGAGCCCTTAAAGTCAGCTCTCCACACGCTGACACACGGACTGACTGAGGATAAAGAGAGAACATGAATGTGCTAAACCAGGAAGCTGGTGAGTGACAGGGCTAAGCACCTTTAATAGTGAACCATGATCAGGGTTTAATCAGCCCGCTTTTCTAAGGGTGAGGTCCATCACAGCAGGAAAATCACCTTTAAAAGCGAACCATGAGCAGAGTTTGATAATCCTGGCTGTAAGGGTGAGACCCCTTGGGTCCAGATGGATTTGCCTTAAAGTGCATGGTGCTTTTCTACAATGGGCCTCATACCTGTTTTATGTGATTGATTTAATATGCTGGGAATCATAAGGGATTCATGAAACTTTGTCTTAAAGTGATGTGTCAGGGATTCTGGGAATTCTCAGTCTGCTTTTTTATGGCTTCAGGGAAAAAAATCCTAAAGGTCTTCATTGAAAACGCTATAAAAATCTGCTACTTTAAATCCAATTGAGGAGCCTTTCCACTGCTCCAGATACCATACTTTGGGGTCACTACTTTTAGTACTTTCCCTTTTCCATTGACTTCTGGTACAGTACCAGTACCAAAAATTCCAATACCTAAAGTACCAAACCAGCAGAGATACTTTTTGGTACTTTGGGGTGAGAATTTTTCTGCTGATTAGTTATACCAAGAACCTGCCTCAACAGAATGCAACCGCACTCTTGAAAAACGTCACAAACTCAGAAAACAATATGCAAAGTTAAAAAAAAGATTAATTGTGATCTGGTCGGTGAGAACAGATAGAACAAGATCTGTATGGCATGACAGGAAATTTAAAAAGTTTTTTATGTAATATACTAGGACAGCATGGTATTGGAACATTTCCAAGGATAGTGATGTAATTTCACTTCGATAAATATTGGGATATTTTTAAAGCAAAAATAAGATTCTCACAAACCCATCTAGAGGAATTTAAACAGCAAGGATGAAAATGATTATAATTGTCAGAGAACACATACAGCAGCGGAGGTAAACTTCAAACTGATTTTTTAAACATTTACTAGATCATTTTAAAAAGCAAAGATTATTAAAATTGCCAAGCTAGCTAAGTTTCTTCTTAAAATGTTTTAGTGAATCTTAAACTCCCTGAATTTCAAACTCCATGTTGATTGAAGGTAAGAAGAAGCCTGGTTCTAATCTAGCTTATTAGCGATGTAAGTTTTTCACGCGCGTAACATGCAATGTTGGTATTAATATTGCACCGAGCCCTGTAATATACAGCAGCTAATTTTCAAATTCAGTACAAAATACCTGCCCTTCATTGTGATATCATTCAGTGCTGGTACCAGTTTTTACACCAGTGGAAATCTGACGTTTTGAAGTATCAATAGTACGGCACCTGTAAATTTTGGTTACTTTTTGGTTGCGGTCCAGTTGTCGCAAAACAGTCATGGCCAG
>JAABNY020000001.1:7664885-7675397 GCA_015164015.2 Brevimyrus niger
TGGCCAGGTTTTGGAATTGTGACTACTTGGTTGAAGCTGTATGGCCCACACAGGTCTTCTCAAGTTTAGTGTACACGCATGTGCGATGGGTCAGAAACTCTCCTTGGCCACTGTGTTGGTCACCTGCAATCTGTCCAGGTGTTCCAATGAAGTACCTACACTTAGGTATCCATACTATAAATCCCTGTAACCAAGGTGACCTTTGTACCTTCACACCCCTGATAGGTACTCTCACACATGCCCTTTCCTGCTGGTCTTGGTTAAACAGAAGGTCTTTAAATAGTAAGCAAATGAAGCAGAACCCCCACCTGGAAGTTTGATGACCTCGCTAGCTTGGGTGCCCGACACCCACCTGTTCAGGCACATACCTATTTATGAAGCTGTGAAGTGGACTTTTCAGTGTTTTGGCTGTTGCCAAAGTGTCATCTTCGCTCTAATTTGAACCTTGTTGGCGTCGCCCTGGTGACAGCCAGTAGGGTGTCTCCCTCTCTGTGACATGCGGCTCTCCGATTGGTTCCCGCAGGTGGAGATCAGCCTGCAGAGTAGTTTCCAGCCTGGGATGAAGCTGGAGGTGGCCAATAAGGGCAATCCAGACACGTACTGGGTGGCGACCATCATCACCACATGCGGCCAGCTGCTGTTGCTGCGTTTCTGTGGCTACGGCGACGAGCGCAAGGCTGATTTCTGGTGCGACGTCATGACGGCTGACCTGCACCCTGTGGGCTGGTGCACCCAGAACAACAAGGTGCTGATGCCCCCGGAAGGTGAGTGTAGGCCCCCCCCACCCACGGTCTTCCTCGTTGCACCACCCTCCCCAGGGAAAGGGGAAGGAAGCCCTGCCTCTAATTTTAGTTTAAGGAAGTTCAGTCAATTGCTGACGGGAATTAAAAATAACTGTCAAAGGCTGCAGTCGCGACTGACGCCAATCTGAGGTTCTTAAGTAACTCGATCCTGCTTGAAGAATGATTCTCTGCATTGATTCAGGAGATGTATAGATGTACAGGCCGGGTTGCCAGGGGACAGAGGGATGTCGGCATCACATTCCTTGTCCAGCGTCTTCACTAGTACTTGCTTGTTACAACAGGGGTGATTCTAGGCCTTTTTCAAGGGTGGGGAGCATAAGACGGGCCAAAATTCATACAGATGGGCCAACCATATCATTAGCCAATTATACATTTTGAATCAGTGATTCAGAGTGATTAGGCAGTGCACCTGTGGCCCTTGCCCTGTGGCCCCTCCCCTGCATGTGCACCTGGAGGTGAGGGCTGCTGGAGAGGCAGCAAGTCTGATCAACAGGCGTGTTAGCGCTATTGAGATTTTTCAGATTTTGCACACATCGCTTATTTTCAAAACAATACAAAAATCACTAATAAGGCTACACTTGCGGGTGATGGGTGATAATTGGAGTTGTGCGCTCGTGTCCCCGTAGAGGCCCGGGTGTCCTCATTCTGCCTGCATCCCTGCCTGCATTAAACTTAGCATTAGCCAGATGTCGCTAACTCCGAAAAAGTTTGATGCCATGTGCAACAGTCATACGGCAGCTGGCCGCCTGAACGGATGCCAGCAGAGATTTTAAATTTATATGATTTTATTTATAGATGAATTTCACTTTCACTTTCAAGATCTGATTTCGATTTCACCTCCCGACCATTCCGGCGTCACATGGTGTGACGTGGTTTGCAAATCAGGACATTTTTAGTACTGAATCCCGCTAATTCATAGCTCCCCCAAAGAACGAGAGTAGAGGGAACAGGGGGAGTTTGTCTCACATCCTGATAGTGTGGCAGGAACACTATCTCACTGCGCCGGTCACCATCCCTGCTGGTTGTATTACATTTTGTCTCTATTTCTCTCTCTTTCTCAGATAACGTTTACCTAAGAAAAGGTAAGCAGGCTCTATGTGGCCTCTAGCTCTGCCTGCTGCCGCTGCTTCCACTGCCTGCTGTCACCACACAGTGCATGCTTGGTGGCTTATCTTGAGCTCTGTGCGCTCAGCTCTAGTTTGAAGGCCGTGACCCCTTTCATCCCCTTGTTGCATGTCTCTCCTGTGTCTGGCTGTCTCTTTGTGTGATCTTTTGTTTTTTTGTCTTCTGGACTCGGAGCCGTCATGCTTGCCGTTGCTGATAAGAGTCTGTGCATGAGCGTCACTGTTAGCACTGTGGCTAACTAGTTCCTGTCAGCTCTTACCAGTCAGGAGCACATCATGGTTTTTTGTTGTCATTTTTTGCGCTGTGTAGGCGTTTGTTCAGCAGATTCTGTTCGCCACTGAGACTAGCTGAGTCTTTCTTGTGATGTGTGAGAGTGAGTTTAAGGTGTTAGGGGCACGATCATGGCACAGTGTGCCCTGTGCGGGGAGGTGGGCATGTGGGTGTTCATGCTAATTCATTTTAATTCCCGTCCTTGTGAGGTGAAGGTTAGTCTGTGGCTTAGCTAAGTGACACCTGGTTTTGTCATAGATGAGTGGAGAGTTTGTGCCCTGGCTCACTGGAAATGGCTAATGCTACTAGCATTAATGAGTCAGGAAAACATCTTGAGCAGAAAAAGTCCCTCCCCCTGGACCTCCAGCATTCACTGTGTTCTCCCATGGAAACCAGACTGACTGCTGAATGAGCAAATGGCCCTGCTGTTGAACGGTGGGTTCTGCAGGATCACTGTAAGCCTCTCTGGCCTGCAGACCCACCTGCATTGACTGCATTTGTGCAAGGAGGACAGGTACAGCCAATCAGTCACCTGACACTCTCTTACAGATGCCATGTCACACCCTCTTCTCATGATGATGTCATGCTCTGTTTAAGGATAAGAGATGCTTAGAGTATAAGCAGCAGAACTCTAAGGTGTTTTCTCTTTGAATCTCATGACTTTGGATGAAAAACCACTTTAATCTTTTCAGCATAGACCTTTTAAACGCTGCCATTTGAGAAATTTGTCTCTTTAAGAATTCATAAATCAGTGTGAAGTAATCGGCTTACGGCAGATAAGGAAGCAACGATTCGTTAAGACTGGCGTTCATGATTCTGTACAAAATAAAGTGTTTGGGGAATATATTTATATACTGTGAAATAAATTAAGTAAGTTGGAAATGGTGGAGCCAGCAGGCCTGCTGTAACTGTTCAGTGAGCATTGTTCATTATTTTATATTTTCTGATTCATTTTGTACCTGGCAGCCAGATCCCCAGCTCTTCCAGTCAGAAGTGTGTGTGTGTGTGTGTTTGTGTGTGTATGTGTGTTTGTGTGAGCCCATCATAGTGCCAAAGCTGAGGTAACTTTCGCGCGATGAAATAAAACAAAGCACATTTCCTCTTCGGCAAATGAATAGATTAGCTTGTGAAAAACATGAAGTGTGAAGTATCAAGCAATCGTGCCTCTATCTTAATTCTGTGTCAGTGTGGCGTGCGTTTGTGTACGTGTGCTCTCAGTCTGACGTCGCTGGAATCTCCCAGGCTCCACTGCAGGGAAGTGGAGGGTGAATTCCACAGTACGAACAAATCCCTAGAACAAGAGCAGCTCCTCTCCTGGCGATTGCTGCTGCATTTTGAAATGATTTGTTATTTTTTTCTGTGCCTCTTTAGCTGAATGGAGACACTTCTTGCCGAGGTAATCTACTTCCTGTTTGCGGAGCTGATTCTTATAGTAAGGTGATCCACTTTTTGCCTGTAGCACTAGTCCTCGCAGTGATGTTATCCCCTTACCATTTCCAGTTCCGATCCTTGCAGTTTCTGAAGAGAGAGACTCTCAGAAAAAGTTACCCACATGCTTTGCTACCCAAATGACTTCGGGCTTCTCTGAGGACTAGGATGATGATGATGAAGGTCATTTGCAAACTCTTTTGTTTCCAACTGGTCTTTGTTTGCTGTCTCTCACATACGGGTCTTATGCGAGTACAGCTCTGTTAATGACACAGCTGCATGCGGGTGTTTGTGTTTGTGCCTCGGTGTTTTAGTGTGTTTATGTGGTTTTGTTTCTCTCTCCTTGTGAAGACTGCATGTTAGAATATGTTCCAGTAATGACTGGAAAATTCAGAAAAAGGGCATTCCTGTTCTTGGTGGAAATGCCAGGACTGGGCTGGGAAAAAAAAATCAATGAATGAACAAAGTGGTCTAAACTCATAGTTAGTCATGAGTTTTTTTTTTTATTGCTTTTTGAGTTTTGGTGGTTTTTGATTTAGAGTAATTGATTTCATTAATATTAGTCTATTGAAGGCTTAAACAAAAAGATCTGTGTGAATAAACGCGTGGACATGTGAGTGCATGTGTGTGTGCGTGCTTGCGCACGTATGAATGCAGGTTTGCGAGTGCGTGTGCCTGTGTGCTCTCGCACACGTGTGAATGCAGGTTTGTGTGTGTGTGTGTGTGTGTGTGAGTGCGTGTCAGAACCATGCACTGCTGTGTGAAACGGCACGCCACCCTCCGTCAAACTCGAGGCCAACTCTGGGCTTTTCTGCAGAAACAGCAACACTTTGTCAGGTGTCTCGCCCAAACTCACGCCCATCTGATCGGGAGGGACGAGTCGCATGTGTGGAGGGGGGTAACGTTACCAGTTTTTTTTTTCAGGGGGAATAAGCAGGTGCCCCCCCCCCCCGAAAATATTACATTTCATGAGACTGTTTGCTGCTGCAGTCAGCGTTATTAATATTAATGCGTATTAATGTCTGAGGGAACGTCTCTTATTTATAAAATCACTAATGGTTTTTTGTTTTTCGTTTTTTAATTACTTTGGCTGCCTGTGAAGTAATTAAAGTGGTGATGTTGCATCAGAATAAACACAACATTTCTGACATGTTTTTGTTTTTTCCAGCCCTGCCCTTAATGCCTCTGATTACTTTAAAAATAAATCCTTGAAATCAGTCCTCGCTCGTTTGCATGAAAGATTTCCATAAGATATTTGCATAATAGATGTTTGCTTTGCGTGCCGCTCAGCAGAGAGACATCATCTGAAACAAGTGGCATCTCCACGCGCATAAACGATGCGGTTATTGTTTCGCTGGGAGTCCACCGAGGAAGACCATAACCCCCCCCCAAGGTTGGGCACTGATTTACATTCTATCTGCCGAACACACTGCATACACAGTGGGATTTTCAGCGGAGAGGGCAGGAGAGAGAGAATTAAGATGAGGGAGAAATGTAGGAAGGGGGGTTAATGAAGAAGCACTTTCTTTGAGTGCGGTGCGGCATAAGCTAAGTTTTTTTTTTTGCATTGCCGTTATGGGCGCCATTGACGCTGTTGCGTGTGCCTTGATTATGTGGATGTGAATTTAGCATGACAATACAGCACTTGAACCGATTTGAAGACGGGAACTAGAGACAGAGGGAGTGAGAGAGAAAGAGCGAACGAGAGAGAGAAGAGAATTCTCTGCAACGGAGGTGCCCCCTTTAAGAGTCCTTAGTCAGAGCAGCAGAGACTGTGTGAAGCCTCAGTTTTCGCGACACTGTGCATGTTTATGCTGTGTGCACCCAGTACATATTTACACTGGGCCTTGTGTCAGATACTGTTGTCATTTATAATTTTAGTATAGTCAGTTCTGGCCTTTTTGCTTCAATTTGTTCTGCGTGTGATTTTGTGCCACTAAAGAAGTTTGATCTTGATGCATGTATTAGTATTGTTGCTTTTGTAGTGTTAATGGATGTGTAGCTGTAAACACTGCCCAGATCATTATATGTCGTCAGACTCGCACACCTTGGGAGTGTTTTGCTATCAAACATTTTGCCCATAACTCACATGGCCTAGACAGATGCACTTTGGTGTCCTGTGTGTTTTACGAAGCTTCATAATATTCTCCATCATTCAAGTCTTTTTTTCCACCTTATTCATTTTCCTACTCTCGTAAATATCCAAAAATTTTCAACTGATTTCTTTTCCTAGACCATTGATGCAATGGGCAGCAGATTTGGTACCAGGTGCCCTGGGCCAACATCATTAGATGTCTTGTAAAGCTGATCAGTTAGGCAAACTGACAAATTTCAGTCGGTTTGCCCTTATTGGGAAAATCTGCTCTCAATCCTGGATGCAATGTCCACTCAACACAAACCTTTAAATGAATGTCCTCTAATGGACCAGCTTCACATTGAGACTGCAGAGGTCATTAGTGTTAAACAGGCATGCCTTCAATATCACTTGAAGAAACTACAAAAAAATGATTTGCTCCCCTTTCCTGGCTAATGTTTTGTGAAAACTGAACATTCCTTTCTATGCAGGACCATTCGATTTGAGCTTAAACTGTTGTCTGCTTTGATATTAGTCTTTGTACAGCAATTCTCTGCCGGATAAGCAGAACAGAGAATAAGTAGATGGGTAGCTGGATGGATTATTATCAGGTTTATCAAGGGCTCTCATTCTATTCTGCAGTTGGGAAGCTACAGAATGTGTTGCTTCCATACAACTGTAAAATGAAGGCTGCAGAAGAGCTGTGGATCAGTAAGTGGTTCCCATGATGCTCAGTGACCAAAATCACCAGTAAGGTCAGGATAAGAAACATTTTCTCATTTCACATCATCTTCCATTGTGGAAAACAAGAAATATCAAGGATCATCTGCATACTCGCCAAACAAGATCAGTCCCATGATTCACTGCACCCCAACTTCATTCTTGAGAGACAAGTTAGCAAAACGGGTCTTTCCAAGACCACAAGTACAATGTTTACGTTCTTGGTGTATGCTCTTGTCATATTCTGACTGTAGAGGATTGAGTGGATGGCTGAAATGGTTATTTATTTTATTTTCTGTTGCCATTTTCCAGGGTGACTTACTGGTAGCTGTTGCCTCACAGATGCAAAATCACAGTACAGTGAAATATAAAGGGCAGGTGTAGGGAACTTTAACCTTTACAAACTGCTCCTGCAACATGCAGGTTTGGTTTGGGATTACAGAATGTAATGCTGATCTAAAAATCTCAGTATAGGAATCACCTGGAGCTGAGGGTTTAGAAGACTTCCAGAGTGAAGATATCACTCAGATATTGAACATCTTTCGCTGGACCTTCTGATGTTTGGGGAGATGATGCACTGCGGTGTTGGGAGCTGAGGTCCACTCAGCTGAACCACTAGCGTACATCCAGTGGATAAGAAGCCAAGGGTGCAAGATCTCACATAACTTAGTGGTTCCCTGTTTGGTCACCTGCTGCTTGTTGAACTGTAAATGGCTGGTCAGCTAATCTGAAAGGGGAACTTTAAATACTTAATCTGTTCTTTGACAAACTAATGCAGCTGTGGAAATGAGTGAAAGATAGAATGAGAAAGAGGAAACACAAGAGTTTTCTCAAAGCGGACATTGTGGAGTGAGTTTTCGTTCGGGTCGGTTGACGGCAGGACCTGGACCTCCACTAAGTTTCTACCTAAACTAGACTCTGGTTAATCCCCCCCCCCCCCCCCCCCCCAACTACTCTTGGCTGCAACTTTGGCCTTTGGTCTCCTATAATCACTGGATGTGGCCTTCAGGTGCAGCTTCCTCATTTCATGGTTTGGCATTCTTTATTAGATATTCAGGACAAATGCCAGGATCTCAGACCAAGTTTGACGTGAAATACAGGCTAGTGCAGAGGAGGTGTGGCATTTTAAGGGCAGGGATTTGGCAGTTCCCTCTGCCATTGGACTAGACTCCCATGTTCCCAGCAGGTTTAAACCCAATCACAGCCCCACAGTGTCCATGAATTATGCATCAGCACATTGCTAAGATTACTGGAGGATGAGCTGTATAATTCATACAAGGATCCCTGGCCTGGTGGGTGACTCTGTGGGGGTGGGACACACACCAACTGTGTTTTTTTGTGATTAGAATTCATTGTTGACACACCACAACAAAATGGCGACATAGCAGGGGGCAGCTAATTCAGCGCCCGGGGAGAAGTACCTTGCTCAGGTTACCTCAGTGGCACTTTACTGGTCAGGGATTCGAACCAACAGTCTTTTGATTATGAACGCACTTCCCTAACCATTGGGCCACCACTGCCTACTGTATTTCCTGTGAGGGTGTGGTGGATGGGTGCCTTACCCCCTCCCATCCTGGGCCCTCATCTTGCCCCCTCTCGCGCTAAAAAGGGCACCGTGTCCGTTAACGTTTACTTTCTGCTGAACACCTCACTCACCACGCTCGGCCGTGTAGCTGACGGAGCTCACACGTCTGCTTGTACTAATGTATATTTCTTTGTGTATTTGTGCACCTTAAAAAACATTCTGGAATATTGTGGTGGGCTGCATACAACTAGTGTCCTCTGACGATGTCACCCACTCTTTTTGAAGCCATAAAGGAACGCTACAGCGACTGGACTGAATTTCTGATCCAGGAATTGACCGGTGCTAGGACGGCCCCCGCCAACCTGCTGGAAGGGGTGAGTATCCCGCTGGCTCGTTGTATCCTTAGACGACATACATCTAACCGTAAAACAATGGCCACAGCACTCGCAGTGTTGGTTGTGGAGCCGTGCGAGTAGACGTTTAAAGATTCTCACTAGAGTTGAGGTAGAGTTGGCTCCCTTAGATACTTTTCTTAATACAAGGGAGGGTCATATATCAGAAAAGGGTGAGTTCCCACTATAGTGACCCTATCAACCAGGGCTGTTCCTCAGATGGGACCAGCACATGTACCTGTAGAGTTAAACATTAATATCAGCGAAGTGTCTGCTAGATCTTTGGCCTTTGAACTTGACTGGGCTGTGTCCCTTTCCCATGTGTTGGCCAGAAGAATCCCTGCAAATAGACCACAAATGGCCTCACAGTCTCCATTATCATCCTCAGGCCTCCTCCAGGAGGAGTAGAGCAGCCTGTCTGTGACCTCTGACCAATCACACCAGGAAGCACTTCATGGTTCCTTAGCAGGCTTCTGAATATGCAGACCCAGACAGACTGGACTGTGTTTAAAGCTGAAATGCAATTCATATGACTTAGTATATGATTTCAGTTCCCCTCACAAGCCCTTTGACTTCTTGAGGTGCCATCCAGGGTTTCTGGGTCAGAGGAACTAGAGGTTAGTAAAGAAAAGCCCCTGACTGACATGGTCATCTGGCCCTGCAGCCCATGCGTGGGAAGAACACAGTGGACCTGATCACAGCAGGCTCCGTGGTGGAGCTCCAGGACATGCGAGAGCCCGTCCTGTACTGGACAGCGCGAGTGCTGGAGAACACAGGCGGCCGGCTACGTCTGCGCCACGTGGGCCTGGAGGACGACGCTCATGACACCTGGCTCTTCTACCTGGATGTGCGGCTCCGGCCTGTAGGCTGGTGCCATGAGAATCACTACAATATGGAGCCTCCTGCTGGTAAGGTAGCACCCGAACCCGGGGCCGGGCTGTGGGCCTGCGGAGGCCTGCCTCACGGGCACAGAGTGTCGCCTGAAGCCTCATAGACCCAGCTTTTGGACGTTTTATGTTGTGTCGCTGCAAAAATTAAATGAAGCAAAAATTAAAAGATGCCTTTATTTGCCATTTGAACAGGAATTCCTTAAGTTTTCACATATTCCATGTAGCTCTCCTTTGAGGTACACAGACACCTACAGGAGACAGTGAAGCCTGGACCAAGGGTATCGTCAGCCATTTTCTGGTAGCTTGGAGATTTTCAGGGGAATTGAAGCTCATGGACCGACTGGACATGTGCCTATTTTGCATGAGCGGGTTACCTGATTAAACCAAACCTGCTGAGCCACGCTCTGCCCCCCCCCCCCCCTTCAGGGGAAGCAGGTGACACCTTTGTAGGGGACGGGGTGATGCAATGCTGACGGCATTCCTGCAGAAGATGCAATACTGTTGCTCAGAGCTAGTCATTTTGCATTGTGGCTGTGGGAGCCAACAGACACTGGGAGGACTGTTTACACTGTGCTTACTTCAATGGCGAAGTAAGCAATGTTTTTGTTTCATTGTTATGGGCGGGGGGGGGGGGTGACTCTGACATCACCAAAAGTGTCCTAGTCCCTGGTGACCTGGACAGGAATGTCCCAATTGCTACGACACAAACCCTGTGGTCACCGTTAATTATAGAGAGCAGTGTGACCTTGGTGTTGGTGACACAGGATCTTCAATCAAATAAGGGAAGCTTTCTGACGTGCAGAGGAAACCGCTTCCGTCCAGGCGTGTCTGTCGTCTGATCTCAGCGGCTTGGCGATTTCTGGGAAGTACTGTGGAATTATGTAGGTCTCTTTGGGTGCTACACGGGGATTCACAGACGTCGTTCCTCATTCCTGCATAAAATAGGTTCTCCGTCATCGTTATCTTGAAAGTCATCAGGAAGAAAAGAAAAAAACTCGGATGTTTTTCAGTGGGACGATGGAGCGATGATGTGTGCAGGAGGATGTCATAGCCTTCAGAGGCCCTGGAGGGGGAGGAGTATATATAAACCTAAGTTGCCTTTAGGCTACAGGACTTGTTTTGTTATGTATAGGGCTTGTTATTTTATAGCATGTGAAACGCTTATGGAACATGCAGCATGTGCTATACAGGTTCTGAGGGTCCAATGAAAAGCATAATATTTTCTGTTACTGGAGAAACTTCTGATGGGTCTAATTTTTTGGTGCAGACGCATGGCAGTTGAGGG
>JAABNY020000001.1:7680026-7716279 GCA_015164015.2 Brevimyrus niger
TGCTCTTCTCAGCACTCACAATTCTTACTTTTAGCATAAAGCTGAAAAGTACTCTTGCCATCTGCTCAGCCAGTTTTTATCAGTGTTTCCATGATTTCTCACCTTTTTAATTTTTAATAGTTTAATTTGATCATCAGGTTTACAATTTTTTGGGGGGAAATCCTTAGTAACTCATGCTGAAATAGAAACCGGGCATTTTGGGTAGAGTGTGTAAAAGAGGATTAGAAAAGAGAAAAAAATTAATTTGAGAACTTTTCTGAATTTTGATGCAGAGCACATGTTAGTTTCTCTAAGGGTAAAAACTTAGAAATTTGTGTTAAATACATGAATTTTTAATATGTATGGGAACAAAGAAATGAATATACAGAAACCCCTCCACAATTGTGAGGGCCGGGGGTGGAAGGTCCCCCAGAAGCACTGTGTTTTGCATCTGTTCTTCATCCATTTCCTGTAGCTGCTCGACCTATTCAGGGTTGCGGGGGGTCTGGAGCCAATCCCAGAGGCTACGGGTGCAAGGCGGGAACCAACCCAGGATGGGGCACCAACCCACTGCAGGGCAGGACCCGTTATTAAAAATGCAAAATTAACGGCACTGATAAATATAAAAGTTACTGCATGATGTGCAAGATTCTATAGTTACAAAAACAACTAATGTCAGCGTAGGGTTGGTTGCCAAGACAATGATGGTGGCCCAGACCAAGACTTAATAACGCTATAATATGCACTTGGACTAACAAATATTATGTATCACTAATATTTATATATTATGTGAATTTATGTGATATGAATCAATTTCATTATTGTTTTTGGTTTACGCATCATCAGTGAGTCTCTGCGAACTTTCAGCAAAATCCAGAAATATTCCCATTTAATCATTAACAGGCAACTTGTGAATAACCAAAACCACAAATGTCAGATTGGCGAAAGTGAAGGGGTTACCGAATGTGTCTGAAACAGAAATACAAATGTAGAAATACAAAATTTTATAGAATAAAAATAGCTGAAAAGCAACACAAACTGACTTCTTATTAATGATTTACTCAATCTCACTAAATATGTTAAATAATTTGTAAAATCAATGTTATACATTAACAAATTTATGAAAGCCTAGCTGAAATGTTTGATTAGCCTTACCACAAAATGTCCAAATCAATTAAAAATGAAATAAATTATAAAAATGATCACTGTTATAACTAATCATCAAGCTGTAGCTGATCTCACTTGAAACGCATTATTATTTTTAATGATAAACCCACAGCCATGTGAAAACAAAATGTAAAGTGCTGTGAACTGAAGGCATTTCAGAGTGACGGCTCCGGTACTGCGCTACACGTTTCTGCTGAAGGTGGAACTTGTGATCTTGACATGGGGCTGCCTGACATCTACTGAACGAAGCCCTGTTCAGGAGGATGAAACTGTCCGAACGGTGACAGGATGCTCCACCGCCAGGATCTTTTCTGTCTTTCATGGGGTGCAGCTGCCTGGTTAAAGACCGTTCCTGCTCCTGGTTCTAGTTTTGAAACTGGAGCAGCACCTTCATAGAACGTTTAACAGAAACTCCTCCTCCTCGTCCTCGGTACGCTCTGATACAGACAACGACAGAAACATGAAGACTCATTTTCTGAGATGGAGATGAAACTAACGGATCCTTAATTAGGTAAAGTGCTTTAATGGAAGACAGAGTCTCTTCTATGGGTATATCGCCAATTATGTTCATTTTTTTAAGAGTCTCTGGCTTTCAAAAGATTAGGCCCGACTTGACCGTTCCTTGTCCCTGTTCGTTAATTGCCGCCGTGAAAAGGTTGTTTTTCTCATCAAGTGTTTTTCTTCAAAACTGCTCTATACCTGTTATTGTTTAAGCTCTTCCCGGAGAAGAGTGGAAGGGAGAGAGTTTCTGTGCCTGAGTCGGTCTATGTGCTGTGTGTAAAGAGCCTAAACAGAGCTCTACAGCATTGTGAAATAATGCCCCCCCCGACATGACATGAAAAGAAGGTTTATGTACATAGAGTTACACATGGTTACATTTGGTGAGACAAAAAAGAGGACATATCCAGGATCAGAATATGAATGAGTTCTCACGTTCACCAACCAATCAGGTAGTGCTGCTCTTATGAATATTAATGAGTTCCCCAAACCACCCTGTTAAATGGATATTTGTATACATGGAATCCCGGACGTATGGTAACTCTTATTTTACAATCTACGTACAATATACATGTATACAAGTCTTGTCAACAGTTACAAGCCTACTTATCAGCCTTAATAAATAAATTTGATAATTTAGCAGATATGTTCCGAAAACACCTTTCCATTTCCAAGTCAAGCCGTATTTTCTTACAACCCCGCATATGGTGTGCAATGTTATGCCTTAAATTATTCTGAGTTCTGTCACGCATTCAAATTTAATGGTTTTTATAAAGTAAAAACATAATTCCAGCAAACAGTTTGATTGAACAGTAATATTACTGACCACTCTCCCGTAACTAAAAGAGCAGCAGGGCTGCACACATTACTTTAACTTTTTAACATACAGTCCGCATTGTTACTTGCATAATTGTTTATTTAATTGCACACACGAGCTGAGAGACAAATTGACTTTATTCATTAACTGTAGTTTTTGCTTTAGAACAATGTTTAAAAATCTAAATTGCGTTTTACTTTAACATGCATTTACTTTAGCAGCATGACAAGCGGGGTCTGGTTTATACTCATTTATTAGCCAATCACATCACTTTAATGTGGTTGGGGGTGGAGTTTGGCATGGTTTGGTCTGGCTCCAGAGCAGGCTCAGTCTGACGTGCTTTCAGCACAGGAATTTGTGCACATGTACAGTTCAACTAAGGAATTTATGCCAAAATTTCCTGCAAGGGATGTCGTCATCATAATGTTATTTTTGAGAAAGTATTAGTTTTAAAATCTACATTAGAAAAGTATGTAGTTCTTACAAAAATCATATTGCTTGAAAGCCATTTGAAACAGGAATTACTTTGAAAAAGTAAATAAGCCTAAGGAACTATGTTACATGTTTTTGAACTGTTCAAAAGGAGATGCCCGTTTAGTCGCATCAGATATTAATAGAAAAAATCAAATAGGCAGTTAAGTCTTTGATAAAAATGTCAAATCCGAACCACGGTGGAGATGTGAGGCTTGATTCGGACTCTAATTTTGTGACTCGTGAACATCTCTGAGTCAAGCCCAAGACATGAGCTGGAACTCAAGACTGCAGATTACTTGTAGTGTAAGGAACATAGGATATAATGGTGCTAGTGATATCTTCACTGGATTTTTAAATACAAACAACAGACCAAAGGAAATGTGGATAGAAACAATCAAATGCCGAATGGGCAAATAAATAAAGCTGCTTGTAGCAGCCCTGCAGCAATTGGGTGCAGTAAGGAGACTGGCAGTGGGAGTGGGGGGTACAGGTCCTCTTAGGGCTCAGGCGGGAAGGGAGGGGAGGGGGCAGCATGGTGCAGAGGGTCCTGACAACCTTGCAGAAGAAGCAGTTTCAGAGTATGCTGGAACCGACTCAGACCTTGCAGAACATTCTATTATGGATAGGGAGGCTTTGCGGATGCAATATTTGAGGAAGATTTCACAACTGAAGAGGAGAGGCAGCTCATACTGACAGCGTTGGGCGCAGGGTCTGGATTCTGCAGCTGAGGAAATCTCTCCAGCGCCTGTCAGAGCCAGCGGCTCGGGCTCTGTCGTATGCCAGGCGGTTCGCATCTAGGTCGCACCATTTGCTATTTACGATTGGCAGTCTGTAGCAAAGCAACAGCACTGAAAATGTCGCCATGCCGGCGTGCAGCTCTGAGCGGTGTTAAATTTGTAAAACCAGCACCCGAATTTGTCCACAGTGTAGAGCAGCATCCTGGGCCTGTCAGAGGCCTGTGGACTGCCGGTCGATGGCTGTGTGGTTCAGCTCTCCGGTGTGACGCCATGGAGGTTGTGGTAGGAGGCAGGTAGGGGTTCAGTGGTGTGAATCTGAGAGCCACATCGGAGTCGTCACGAGGTTCTTGGTGGTCTGGAGGGAGGCTGAAGCTGGACCTGTGAACTTCTTGCCTCTACTTCCTCCCTGTTGGACTCCATGTGTTCCTGGTGTCTTCGGTCTGCATGTCTCTCCGATTTCCTGCTTGATTTGTTGCAGTGTGACACGTCACTGCTTATGACAACACGGTGACCACTTGCATCCTCGGTCTGTCTCTGCATTGCCCTGATGTCTGGCTTTGGGTTCCTTCTCAGAGAGATATTAGCGATTCACCCCAGGCTTCCACTATCCATGTCTAGATGGAGTCCTTCCTCACCCCATCGTTTTCTGTAGACCTCAGTGCCCTCTCTGCACGTAAAGGTCACCAGCAGCCTTTCATACAAAAAACCCTAAGAGAATACAAGTATTCATGGAAATCGCATTCATAAATATGAATTCAGTGTTGTTGCCAAATGATTGCAACATGCTGAAGACTTGAACTGGGTACATAAGTGGTCTGGGTTTGTCTCTCAGCATCTTTCCTCATGTCCATTGTGTGAACAGCCTCTTGACTGTGTGTGTGTGTTTCCCCCACATGCAGGTATACAATGAGTACTACTTCAAGGTAACGGAGGATGACCTCACTGCCGAGGCCACACCCCTTTCTGTGGTATGCCATGCCCAGTCTCCAGGAATCCTGCCCACACAGTGGTGCCTTAAGAATGGGGTATCACTGGAAAAGCCCAGAGGTGCGTTTCCAGCCACTTCCAGCTTACCAGTGATTATTTCGCGGGAAGTATCAGAACAGCTGCAAATAACGTTAAGCGCATGTCACAAAACAAGTGTGAAATTGTCTTTGAAATCTTTTTTTTTCCAGTGGGGGTGGGGTGTTTTTTTCTTCTCTGTTTTGGTTTCCTGAGGTACATTTATCCATCTTTCATGAGGTGCTTCCAAAAACCACCCGGTGCTTTTGCAGAGATCTTTCTGTCAGAATCGGGGATTCTCTTAACAGCATCTTTCAGCTGAATAAGTGCAAGCTAATTAAGACTGAGATTAATTAGTAGAATTCTGTAGGGTGCTCTGGGTTTTTTGTGATCAGCACCGGATATGCTGGATCTACGATCCAGCAGGAGTACAGACTGTGTCATATATAAATGAAGCGCTCCGTGTCTGCATGCCTCTGTGGATACCTTGACTGATAGGCGGCTTTTTCATGCCTGTTTCTGTGACTGTATCGCTCACCCCCAGGCTACTCCGGGCAGGATTTCGACTGGGCCGACTACCTGAAGCAGAGTAGCACTGAGGCCGCCCCCGACTCCTGTTTTCCTGAAGTAAGAGCCCCCATATCCCATTCACACCACCTCTCGGCATTGTGGGAATGTTCCCAGAGTTTATTTGCATTCGGCCTGGTGATTGTTAAATTATCTACTGTTGCCGGGGACGCTGGTTTAAACCAAGGCAATGTATAGCCAGTGCTGGAGCTAGCATAAAATCCGATTACATAAACCCAGATGTACGCTAAAAACATCCAAAATACGCATAGCTTTGGAAGTCCTTATGCAGTGAGGGGACATGTCTGTAGTAAATCCACACTGAAAATACAGTAATTATTTTTTTTATGTATTCTTTAGTACGTATCATTAGTTTTTTTGGCTTGTGTGGTTTTTGTTATAAGGTGCCTTAAATTTGACTTTCCTTCAGGGTTGGTGGAGCAGATTATTATGAACTTCCAGTATGCAGCTTGCAGTTTTATATTTTATGGCAACTTATGCCACTTGTTTAAGGCAGTGTTCTGCCCACGGTTCGCACTTTTGCTCCCTTCTAGCTCCTGGGAGCAAAAACACAGACTATCTGAGAGTCCCCAAGGACCGGGATTGGAAACACTGGTTAGGAAAGTAACAGCCCCAGTACAGGTGGTTCAAGAGCCTTGGTATTTGTTGAGTAGCATGTGACCTGCTGTCCCCGGCATAATGGCCGTATCTCCACATCAGGCTAGGCCCAGAGGCTTCTTTAAGGGCATGTGGCTGGAGGCAGTGAACCCCCTGAAGCCTTCTCAGATCTGCGTGGCCTCCATCACTGGCGTGACTGGCCGTCTGCTGTGGCTCCGCTACGAGGGTGAGTCTGGCGCCCTGAGACATCATCAACTGCCGTGGTTATGCCTCTCACTTAGTGACCGTGGACCAGATGCGGACCATGTTTTCCCCGATCCTATTGGCTGCATGCGTCGGTCCCGTTTGAGACCACACCGTCTGGGTCACTCTGACTCCTCTGTAACTCCTTATCCAGAAAGAACATTTTAGAGTAGAAGGTGGACCACATTCTTTATCAAATTGCCTTTCTTCTATTTCTCCTGGTCTGCACCTGCCAGCACAAAACAAAAAATTTGTTAAAACTCCTCAAACTTCCCAAACTGGCCATTATTTCCTTAGTTGGTTAGACTAATTTTTCTAACTTATAAAAGTGAAACTGCTTCCTCTGTTTCAAAACAGACTCTGCTGGAAAATGTTACCGTTTTGTAAATAAACCCAGATTTTTGTGGATTTATATACACTGTGAGCAAAAGAGTGTCAGGATTTTTTTTTCTGAACACGTGTTACTGCTGAATTTTGAAAGGAAAAAATATTTTTAGACTACAGGAAGTGAAGGAAACGTGAATGTAATACACGGCCATTGAATCCAAATGGAATTGTAGGCATCTGTTCTGGTTTATAATTAGTGTAAAAAAAAACCCTGGCTTTTCTGTAAAAATTACAATTGCTTCAGAAAGATATGTGCCAGATGAAAGACGTGATTTTCCGTTTGTTCTGAGTAGAAGGAATGTAGAAAACCAGGTTTGCCATGGGGGGGGGGGAATCACTGGTTTCAGTTCTAGTCTCAGAATGACTTTTACTGTCACCACTTTCAGAGCTGTTCCACAGAAAAGTGATGGGTCTCACCTCACAGGATCCTGGCTGCCCCACTTACAAACACCCCCTTGATGCAATGAGAACAAATTAAAAGCACCAAAGGCTGTTTGGTGTGCTCTATTTCAAAATAAAAGCCTGCACTAGGCTCGGCTTTCTACAAATCGCGCTAAAGGAGGATGTTTATAGAGGATGAGCGTAACCTCAGCTGTGAGAATAAAGGGCTCAGTAGGAAGTTGGGGGGGGGGGGTCTGGCTTGGCAGCCGTCTGATGGTCATGGATGCAGTCCGCCAGGAAGCACGGACACCATAACATTTCCGTGTCACAGAACGCCTGGGTCGGGTTCCTGGCGACCTGTAGTGCTCTGTTGGTAGAAGAAATAAATATCTGAGTTCATTTTGTGTGTCATTGGACAAGTAAGGACTTGGCAAGCTGTACCTGGCACTGGAACTGCAGAATGGGGAGATGCTGACAAAGCCTTAGCATCTTCTCTCTGTTTAATGGGCTTGGTGCTCACAGGAGCCATTTAATCGCCTGGTAAAGCACCTGAAGTCTCCTGCTTGTTAATTTTTATTTTTGCATGTGATGGTGCATTTTATAAGGGGAAGAGACTGTGGTCTATGAAGTTTCATTCTGTGTATATATGGCGCTAACATTGCTGAGGGATAGCTGCATTAGGGCAGCCCATAATACTACAGCCTTTCATTAGCTGGCATCTTAATATTACAGATATGTACAACTTGAACCGATTCAGTCCTTAACGGCGTTTCCACGGTGCAAACCCCTAAGGAGGTCATTAGCTAGTGTAAGATCTCACCAAAGAATATTTAAATGCTTAAATTGTAATTTGTTGGTGTGATTGGAAAGCCTTATACATAAATGACAAATTGTCTCCCTAGAAAACACAATACACAATTGTAAATATTGCATAAGTAATACAAACACCATATCTGTGCAGTGTACTTTTACACAATGGTTCATGAAATTACAGTTTGATTTCATTTTTGTGCATGTATTGAATCTCTAGCTTTTAACCACAGAACTAAAAAATTATACATTAAGTACATTTCCACCCATCCATCCTCTGACCACTTATCCTGGTTACCTAAGTTTCTGAATTATGTATGACACTTAAGTCCATCCATCCATCCGTCCATCCATCCATCCATTCCACTGAAGTGCAAGAGAACAAAAACCCTTTCTGTTCTTTTTTCTGCCTTGTTTTGACCTAAATTGGCCTCTCATCTAAGCCCCAATAATTAAACAACTAACATTCAAAACATTTTTATGAGGTAACTGGCCACCCAACCTGGCACCAGTTAATGACTGATCACATAACACATATAACATCAGCATCTTCCTGTACCTGTTCATTAATCCCTTTTATGAGCCTGGGGGTATTTTGGCACAAATAGCACTGCTTCAGCTCATTGATATTTTAGGCTGTCTTCCATGACCTGCTCACTCATAGTAAGGTGCAGCATTAAGATTTGCCTGGACAAGGGCCAAGTCTGGAATCCACAGCGAGTGAACCAGATGTAGGAGCAAAATCATGGAAGACGATGGTCTGAGAACGGAAGGAATTTTCAAAGAGAAGAGATTCTGCTCAAAAAGGCAAGCTAAGTGAGCACCACCCAAGAACAAAATCGTAATACCGACTGGAAACCCTAAAGCCTTTGTTTAGAATAAACGTAAAGACTGTAAACAGGGTTGCCTACTTTGGTCTGCTGGCTGGGGTGAGATTTTTTATTCAAGAATGCACGAATGCACACACATTTGCATGTATCTAAGAGTTTTATTATATTGCAAATAGTCTGTAGGGGTTTCAAACTACCCCAACACTTTTGAAGTAGCTAATTTTAGGTTTGTAATTGACTACTGTAGATTTGCCATAAGAGTTCTTGCATGAGCGTGAGTCTGAAAGCATGAGTGTCACACCAGATACGTGACAACTGGCAACCCCTCTGTAAAAGCTTCATGATGTGTAATAATCACATGAAAATCATCACCATTCCCTAATGCTAACAAGTGTTAGCAGTTTAAACTGGATAGATTGTCCAATAGAAATTAAACTCTGTCCTGCTACAGTTCGATGTGCGTTATAGAATGAGTGACAAAACAGTGACATTGTCCCCTACAATGTGCCCGTATCTCTCTTTTTTTTTTTTTTACTGCTGGCTGAGAGATTTCAAAGAGGTTACCGCTGAACACAGAATCAGTGCAGGGCTGTCATGTAGCTGGATTGGATTGTAAGGGGGTGTGGGTCGACCTCCCTCTGTCCGACACCCCATCCCTGCTTTCCCATGGCCCACAAGCCCGCTTCCCTGGCAGAACCCACTGAATCTCCGCCCTGTCAGTGAGAGCAGAAGGCGCGGCGGAGCCCGACAGATAATGTAATCTATTTCATTAAACAGTTAAAAACCATTCTAATAATGGACACCCTGAGATTTCTCCGTAGAAGTTCCCAATATCATCCAGAAGTATTGTTCACTCATTATGTGCCATTTTATCACTTCTAAGCTATCTGTGCAGTCGCGATGATCATAGAAATGGTTTTGTAGGTGTTTCCAGTGTTATTACCATCAAAACCTCTTTGAGGGCCAGAAGTGACTTCCAAACTGTATTTAGAGAGCAGGCAGTACTGCTTCATAGTCACTGTACCCTTTATAACAAAGGGCTAATCACACTCGCACTTGATCGCCATCTAATGGACCGGAACACCTGATTTGAATTACTCCCTTACAACAAATTAACACTTTGAAATGCCTGCAATTTGTGTTCTATGCATTTAATTAATTCAGAATTTATAAAATCAAATCGTCTTTTAGGTAAAAAAAAATGCAATAATACAGATATTAATGAGGGCTTCAAACATTCTCTCACCAATGGAGGTGTATTCATGTATCTAAAGTTATGCTTGACAAAAAAAACAACATTAAATGCATAATGATGGCATAATAGCTGTAGAGCAATCATACGATTATAATAATTTAACTTTTTGCCTTTTTAATTAATCTCCACGGGGAATTTTTGGATAATATCTTTTGGATTGAAATCCCACTGAGTGCGTCATTGCAGAATCAGTCTCCAAGTAAATTTTTTTTCTTAAGTTAATTCCGTTTTGTTTTTGTATAAGCTGATTTTATCAGCCAGGCCTCATCGCAGTGGGTGAAACAATCAGTCTGTGCAGGCAGCCAATAGGATAAACGCAGCCACCACCTGTTTGGTAGCCCATTCATTAAATACCACCTCAGAATCATTAGCCATCAGTGTACCTAACAGTCGGTTTTGTCTCATAGTTGACTCGATCGGTGACTGTCACACAGGCCTCAATATTCAGTCGCAAAGACATCGCTGGGGTGTGATTCTACGGAAGTGAGCAGTGGGGGGGCACCGCGGGGTCTTGCCGGCCCAGTCATGACCCTGTGTCCCCTGTGTCCTTCAGGACTGTCGCCGTCGCTCCCAGACTGCATTGTGGATGTGGACTCCATGGCTATCTTCCCCTTGGGCTGGTGTGAGACCAATGGTTACCAGCTGACCCCCCCACACAAGCCCATCTGTATGTACCCCCTCGCCCATGCGGCCCCTCTGACTCCGCCTCCCTACCCACATACCCTGTTGGCATCCCTGTGCACTAATGCGATTTAGCACACAATCATACAAACAAGCATTATTACAAGCATTATGCAGTGTTTTGTCACAATGGCTGTCATCCTGTGTAATCAAATGTAAATCTAAATGTAATCTACATCTGTGAGGGCTGGGAAAGCTGCCTGGCAGATGAATGGATTGCTGATTTTTTTTAAAGATGATCAGGAAACGCTGCAGGGTGACTTGTAACTCAGGGATTCGGAGACCTGTGCCTGTACCCGGAAGGTGATGGGTTTGAATCTAGAAGAGTAATAGGTCATGGGGTTGAATCCCAAAGAGTAATATGTCATGGGCTTGAATCCCAAAGACAAATAGCTCGTGGGTTTGAATCCCAGAGAAGTATAGGTCATGGGTCTGAATCCCAAAGAGTAATTGCATCACCATTGGGCCCTTGAGCAATTGAGCCCTTAATCGCGGCTGCTCCCCAGAACACCAAGCTCTCTTTGCTTGCTTGATGCTTTGGACAGAAACAACAGCTAAATAAACGTGAATGGACTGAAGATGCATGCATGAGGGGTCCTGCGACTCACAGAAGCCAGGGTAATGACTGGCTTACTCTTGCTGTATTTCAGGTCAGAAGCAGAGGAAGATCGCGGTGGTGCAGCCTGAGAAACAGTAAGTGTGGGATTGGCGGGGGGGGGAATGTCTGTGTCTGCAAGGGCATCCAGGGCAGTGTGACCCATCGCAGACTTGGCAGTGCCCAGGGAGGGGTCCCTTCTGGAGAAGTTGCAATGTACTCCATTTGCCCTCCGGCCTCCAGGCCCGTTGATTGCGTTTTTCTCTCTGCTCCCCAGGGAATTGACCTAGTTTACCCCCCCCCCCCCCGAATACAATCTCAAGCACAGAGATTGTGTGTTTACCTGAGAATTACATTCACTGAAAAATTGATTCCTTCCTTGATGATAAATGGCTTGTTTTACTGGAGGCCTGGAAGCTAAAAGCCCATTTCACGACATATGGAGTCTGGGTGTCTCTGAAGCAAATGTTACAACTTCTCAGCTGAAGTTTACATATTATGTTACATTATGTTATTAATAACAGTAATCTGACTGCACTGAGACTCAGTGTTTAACCCTAGGGTGTCTCCCAGACTTGGGGGGCTTTGTGATTCAGGTCACTCTAAATCCCTGCTCTTAGTGCTCAATAATGGGCGACTGACTGGGTTTTTTGCTACTATCATTGGGCTAAAATAATAACATTTTCAGTCATAGGTTAAAAATGTTGTGTGATTTTTTGTTTTCATTGTTAAATACCTCTTTTTTGCCCCCTCCTGCAGGCTGGTTCCCCCCCAAATCATGGAGAGCAGCCAGCCAGTCCTGTGTCCTACACAGGTCCAGGAGACAGGTGAGCAGATCCTATTTGCCAGCCACAATGAAGGCTTCATCCCTATTGGCTGACTGCCCCACCCCCATACAGTCCTATTGACCATCTGCAATGCAGGCCTCACACCTGTACTATTCCATCCCTGAGCTTACTGCACATTGTCCTGACTGACACCCCTCATCCCATCTGCTGTAAAATCTCTCTCAGACCAAACAGGAGTTTCGCTGGATATATCAGACAGAATATCCTATAAATTCCCAATGTGGAGACTTATGGAATTGATGTAACCTTCCCTAACCTAAACTCGAGTTTGAAACTCCACAGGCTCCGCCAATGGGAAGTACTGTTGCTCCCAGATATTCGTCAACCATCGGTGCTTCTCCGGGCCGTACCTGAACAAGGGCCGCATCGCAGAGCTGCCCCAGGCCGTGGGGCCAGGCAAATGCACCCTGGTGCTCAAGGAGGTGAGAGCGGAAAAGGGTGCCGGAACCTTCTGTTACCATTTTCCCACCTTTTCGTCTTTGGGTTTGGGATGCCTGCACCCAGCGCACGGCCATTGAAGCCCATGTCCTGGTTCCCGCAGGTGCTCAGCATGCTGATCAACGCAGCGTACAAGCCAGGCCGTGTGCTCAGGGAGCTGCAGCTCGTGGAGGACCCCCAGTGGAACTTCCAAGAGGAAACGCTGAAAGCCAAGTAAGCCCCCCCCTGCAGGAGAGAGCAGCGGCACAGAAGAACAGACATCATCTTCCTGAAGAGTCTGTGGGAAGCTGTGCTATCGCAAGGCAACAGACCATGAGAGCTGTAGAGTGACCTTGGTCTGGGCAACAAATATAGTTAATGTAGTTAGCACACAGCTCATGTGGTTTTCATTCATGTATAATCTGGTAATCAGTGTTCCCAGGCGTCAGGTTCGGGTTAGAGTGTAGGAAAGCCTCTGGTGTCAATGCGAGTGACTGCTGTCCCCCACCTTGCAGGTACAAAGGCAAGACGTACAGGTCGACCATCAGGATCGTGCGCAGGTCAGACCAGGTGGCTGACTTCTGCCGCAAGGTTTGCCTGAAGCTGCAGTGCTGCCCCAATCTGTTCAGCCCCACGCTGGTCACCGACAAGTGCCCTGAGAACTGCTCTGTGCAGACAAAAACCAAATACAGTGAGTGTGAAATACACAGAGACCAGATGCAGTGAGTGTACAAATACTCAGAGACCAGATGCAGTGAGTGTGTAAATAAAGACCAAATACAGAGTCCAAATATACAGTGACTGCAATTACGCAGAGATCAAGTACAGTGAATGAGCAAATACAGAGACCAAATTCAGTATGTAAATAGATAAATGCACTGAGTATGTAGATATACAAAGACCAAATACAGTACATATATAGAATTTCAGTACTGAGACTAAAAGCAGAATACTGCAGGAATGCAAAGAACAGGAAAAACCTGAATTATAGAAACCTCATTACGTTACGTTACTCATTACATTACATTATCATACTCTTCTGAAAGAGGGATCAGAAAAGAGCGGCTCCTGTCACCGTGGGCCTGGGGCACATCCAGAGGCATGCTGGGTTGAAGTTAGGGTTACGCTGCATCACGGGGCATTTCTGTCTGCCCCAGGCAGCCTTATAGGGCTTTTGGTCAGACAGTCTGAAGCTGGATGTCACTTTAGGGAGATAAACGCTAGTAACTTTTGCTGTTGTGGGAACATGCTGCAGTCAATATGCAGTGTGAGCGTGCCGATCACCCAGCGGTAACATTCCTATGCCGTGACCGTCCGGACAGATCACGCTGCACACCTGTGTCCCGGCAGGCGGCTAAACGCGCAGCAGCTAGCCCACGCTCGCCGAAAAAGGAGTTGCTTTTTTCTGAAGACATGGTTAGCCTGTTCAGGGTGTGATTTCCTGCGCCCACGCAAATGCATCTAAACAAAAGTATCACGGCAGAGTCCAATTCACGCATGCACATGCACACTCACAGCACGTCCTACTGATACGAAACCACTTCTGACGTGCTTGGGGGGGACATTTTATCATAAGTAGCTTTACTGAACTGCATTTCTGTCCATTACGTGGAGTCACTTGTTCAGCTTTTCACTCAGACTAGGCCTCCAGGGAATTAATTTGTCTCTTTTTAATGATGTGTGTTATAAATGTTATGAGAGTATCACAGCAAGTGTGGCATGCCCGCACCCCCCCACCCTGCACCCCATGTCAATGCCTACATGGACGGCGTTGCTGAAACCTGACTTCTTTGGGGTTAACAGCTTATTACTATAAGAAGAATTGTAAGACGTCGGTGGGGGAAGCCTCTCCGGAGAGCGGCATCTCCAAGCCGCCCAGACGCAGGAAAAAGAGGAAATCCATCTTCGTCCCGAAGAAGCGCAGATCGTCAACAGTGGATTACACTCCAGTGGGGTCACCTCAGGTCGGCTGCTGTTTTGGAGGGGTTGGGGGGGGGGTGTGTCTGTTATTTTTCATGAGGGGGATCTCATTGCCTGTTGTGCCACCCGCCCCCTTATAGGACAGTGAGGAAGATGAGGATGGCGAAGACCAGTCAGGCAGTGAGGAGGGCACCAGCTCTGAGCCACGTGGGGACCTGACTGACACGTCGTCGGTGGAGGCGTCGGTGAGCCAGCGTCCGCGCCGCGCCGTGACGCTGCGCCGCAGCACCGACCCCGGAGCCCCCGCTGGCTCGGACCGCGCCCGCCGCAAACGCACCACCCGCTCCCTGTCCTACAGCGACACCGCGAAGTACCAACCGGCCAAGCGTCAGGCGACCAAGGTGAGGAGAGTGGTCCGGCTAGCCCAGGTGGCTCTCTGGGGATGGGCCTTGACCTCCCATGGTGTTGCAGGTGGAGAACGAGGAGGAGGAGAAGCTGGTTCTGGACAGCAACCCGCTGGAGTGGACGGTGGCCGATGTGGTCCAGTTCATCCGCTCCACCGACTGCGCACCACTTGCCAAGATATTCCAGGAACAGGTACAAGGGCTCGCTACTTATTTAACCCCTTGGACTTCGTAGAATTTGAGTTTGGCTGAGGCTGTTATTGGGGTAATAAAAAATTCTGAAATCTGATTGGTTCCCTCCCCTGTCACTCACCAATTTAAAACATATGATTGGCTAGAAATAAGGATGCCTCCCCACCTTAAAAAAAATTGTAGAATCGGAGGCCGTGCCTTTGAGTGTGATGTCATCAGCTCTCTCCCCCACAGGACATTGACGGCCAGGCTCTGCTGCTGCTCACCCTGCCCACGGTCCAGGATTGCATGGACCTCAAGCTGGGCCCCGCCATTAAGCTGTGCCATCAGATTGAGAGAGTCAAAGTGGCCTTCTATGCTCAATACGCCAAGTGACCATGGGAGTGTTTTTTTTTTTTTTTTTTGGGGGGGGGGGGCCTGCACAGCAGAAGAACTGGAACATGCATTGGGTTGTATTTAGTTTTTTTGAGTTTTTCTATAGGGGAGGCCCGGGCCCCAGTAAAATGTTCTGTGAAACTGATTTTAGATTTTAGGATTGACCAGAATCTGGACTCCGCCAGTGCCGCAATCCTGTGGGGAATCCCCATCGGATCATTAACGGGACTATTCCCGGATAGGTGTCCCGTTTCTGACTGCGCGTGTAGGCGGATAGGCGAGTGGGAGTCCTGGGCTTTCTGTTTGTGTATCCAGACCGACCTGGCCGCGGCTCCGGGGGGGGGGGGCGTGGTGTCGGATACGCTGGTCTTGCAGTTCGCATGCTCTGCTAAACAACATCTGAATGGGAAAATCGCTAGTTAGTGATAGGCTGACATTGAGCCAAACACCAAACCACATGGCACGCCAGGGCGGTTTGGCGACTCAGGAAGCCGCTGCCCTTTACCGTCTTCAGGTTCCGCTCTGTACCAATCATATCGCAGGCTCTGTTCCGCTCTGTACCAATCATATCTCAGGCTCTGCTTCTGGCCGAGCCACCCAGCAAAGTCACAAGTTCTTGTGGATGAAGATAACAGCACAGTGAAGTGACCATTCCTCCATTGTCTACTTTGTGGTTATCGTTCTGAAGATCTTTTTAAGCGGAAAACCAGCATGGATACTGTCCGATTTTTCTGTGTGTGTACAGTGACTGTCACCCTGTCCTACTTTTCCATGTCAGGTTGTTTAATTCCCTTACATTCCTGCTGAACTCCTTAAAAATTATTCCTCACATGGAGTAAAGCAGTTCTTTGTAAGATAATACCTTTGTCAAAAAGAATAGTGGCATGTTTATATATTTTGGTGGTGGTTCATTTAGCCTGATTAATTTGACGGATTTCCCTGAATTATTCACCATCTGTGTTATTTTACTTTTTGGTTGAGAATTTGGGGTTTATTGGCTTCAGGTCTACTCAGAAACATTTTGAGGAGGAATTCCTGCAAATCGTGAACCAGACACTTAATCCTGGTTGTGTTTACAGTGTAAATAGGATCAAAACCAGGACCAACCAACAGGGTGCATGAGACCAGTATTGTTTTTTGATGACTGGGAAGATATTGCTGTCATCTGGTTCCTCGGCAAAAAGGGCACTTTAGGAAGACTTCTGTGCCAAGTACCGCCATGCCGTATCTTCACTAGCGAGCCAAGGTTTAATGAGGCAGTCCATTCAGGCTTATTAGCGGGTCAGGAAACCCTGCTCAATTCTGCAGCCATGGACCCGGAACCAGGACGTTATGTGGAAGACAAATATTATAACATAGTACATTAGTAGTAAATTGATACATTAGAACCTTACTTTGTAACTGCAAACATGATCAATCAGGGAAGAAATAACCTGGGATGGTGAATCTCAGCTGAAATTCTTGATTCTTGCAACATAACATGCAGATGTTGTCAAATAAACAGCCATATACAGCATCAGCATAATTCAGTTCAATATCAAAGTTTAATTAGAAGTATTAGTCTTTTAAAAAAACTTATTTTTTGTATAAAATGTTTAAATTGTGTTAAAATACTAAGAAACTAGCCTGGAAATTCGCAGAACGTTTTTTTAGAAAAGATCTTGTTGAGATTACCCATCTTTCCAACTTCATCTCTGGTCCAGGGACGTCGTTATGGCCATTCCAGAATGTTCTCTGAGAATCACATTACTTATGCCGTAAAAAAATAACAACCGGTTGAAGAGTTCTGCGAAAAACACTGATGGGGGGTGTTTTAATAGGTCACGCTCTGCACATCAGCGAAGGTCCCGTCAGAGGTACTCTAGGCCCCCCCAACCGCTTCAGTTACGCGGCGCTGAAAACAGCTCGGCGCACGCGAAGTGATGAGGGAGAAAGGAGTGGGAAGGAGCCAGGCCTGACCCTGCATGGTGCGCTAGCAGAAGGCATGGCGGAGAGCGCCCCCTGATGCACAGAGCCATTCACTTGGCACAAATGGCACCTGTATTTATTTACATCCTCATAACAGCTGTAAATGTAACGATACTGTGAGGTCTTAAAAGCCATTGTGTTCTATGCGATATTTATGTTAGCTATTTAAAGAGGCAACATATTTATGCAGAATTTTTTGGGGGTAATATTTAATTTAATATCAGTTGTAATTTATTGTCCCAAGGCTACTGGGGGGAGTGACACAGTGAGAGGAGCTCTTGTTAATCCCGAACTGCACGGATGCATGGGATGTTTCATTATTATTATTGTTATTATTATTATTATGCCAGTGCCCTGATTTTAAGGGTGCTGCCCTTTCTGCTTTGCTTTCTGTGTAAACTTACTTCTCCATCACCGAAAAAGCATTGGTCTGTAAGCGTCTCTTCTTATCCATCTATGCAAAACTTGGAGCGAATTTATCTCATGAAGCGTTGGCTAAAACAAAGTCCATTTTGTATTGTTTTTTCCTAAAAAAAAAAAAAAAAAAAAAAAAAGTTAAGATAAAACAAAAAAACTCAGCTTGGGTCCCTTGCAAGTGGCTTTTTAATCCATATTTTTAGCACAGGAAACATGCAGCTCACGTCGCTGGTGGACTCATTTGATTTTTAAGCCGTCATGGAGCAATTTTCAGCCACTTGCATTTGCAGTTTTATCTCTGACCGCATTGGATACTCCTACATCACCAGACTTTATGAACAAACAGACTCTGTTCCCAAAAAAAGAGGGAGTGCTGGTGGTCCACACCCCCTCACCTAGGAGAACATTTCCAAGCATCCTGGGGACCTTCGGACCATGATCTACATTGGGGCTGACAGCGTTGTTCGTTCGCTGCACGTCGTCTCCACATCCCGTTTGTGCATTGCCTGTTCATCAAAGCGTTTAAGAAGCCATTTGCTGATCATCGCGCACCCTGGGGCTGAAAGCGCAGACGCCGTCACACACAGGCGGTTCATGAGCCCTGAACCAGACTGCGCTAACAGGTGGAATGACTTCTCACGAATGAGTGGTTTTTGGGTTGTCCTGTGAATGGACCAGGCCAGCGTGGTACACAGGGGTGCGTTAGTCATTCGGCAGACAGACTCCATCAGGTGTCTATGTCGAGCGCACTCTGAATGTGAAAACACGAGTTTGTACTCTTTTGAATCCAGTGGCACAGGAAATAAAACAATGCAAAGCCAATATTTGCTTGTTTGCTTAACAGTTATACTTTGTGTGTGTGTGTGTGTGTGTGTATTGGGATTAGAAATGGATGAATAAACAAAACTGGAATGGAAAGGCAAAATTACATTACCCCCTCCCGCTGAGAGTGCCAGCACTCGCTTGATTCACATCAGTTTTTGCCCCCCTACCTGCCCACCCCCCATATGCGCTCCTTGTTGATTGCATTTCGCACGTTTTGAATCCTCTCCTGGTGAAAGCCGTCCCCATGGGTCAGGAACAATTATAGGCCGCTGCATTACAGTGACCTTAAACAGGAAAGCTGGTTCATGACAGAGCAGCTTGTTATTAGGTTATTTTAGTGCTGCGCCCACTAACTCTCCAACCTCCATTGAGTCATTCTGAAAACGCAGTTTGGTCAGCTGCCAACGCTCGGCGTTGCCAGGCAACGTGATCTCCAACGTCCGCTATATGTGTTCTACCCAGCTGTTTTGATAAGAGATCCGGACAGGTTTGGTCGCATGACTATTAACAAGTTTGGAAAAAATATTATGAAACGTGAAACACACCGGCTGAAAGCGTTAAGGCAATACTGACAGTATTTTCTTCATTATTGTCACAGGCTGCTGTTGTGACTCTGAGTGCATTTTAACATCATTATTTAAAATTTGCTTGATGTACTACAGTGGAATTAGAAATTACATGGTATTCTCATAAACAAGTACTTCCCTCTATTTTTTAAATTGCATGAATCCTTTTTGCAGGGGTATCATGAGTGTTAATCAGTGATTATAGACACCCTAATGAGAATTTGATTGTGTTTCATATGTTTTTATTAAGTCAGTTGTTCTTTGGAACTGGTTGACGTATCAATATAATGAACTTGTATTCATGACAGACCAGACTCTTCCTTCAAGCAGCTTTGTGCACCATAATTAACTAAACATCTGTGGGCTATTTAAATGTTGCAGAAGGTGTAGTGCAGTTTGGTTTGAACGGTGCTTCACATGATGTTCTGAGGAATGAAAAAGCAACCATGACCAGCAGGGTAGGTGCTGAAGTCTGCGCAAGGTTGCAAAAGAACATATTTGAGCCGCATTTGACCCATACAATGCACACGCAGTCCTTTGTGGTTAGGGGCTTCTTTACTGGAATTTGTTTGCTGAGTTGGACGGACAGTCCCATGAGCAGACAGATGGGGTATCTTATTATGGGTTCAGATTAACAATATTACAGTCCAACAATGGAACAGTTTAATCACAGCCTAGTTTAATAATGATACAGTCTAACAATGGAACAGACTAACAGTGGCATAGTCTAACAATGAAACAGTCTAACAACAGTACAGTCTAACAATGACAGTCTGAGAATGACAGTCAAAAAGCAGCATAAACAATGGTATAGTCCAATTGCAGCATACTGTAAAAATGGTACAGTCTAAAAAAGGTATACTCTAACACAGTGGTTCCCAAAGTAGGGGTCGCGACCCTCTGGGGGGTCGTGAGACATTGAGGGGAGGTCGTGAGATGATTTCCAAAAAATCAAATATTTTTTTAAATATTAAAAATAACATTTTATCAACATTTTAACATTTTATATTAACATTTTATCTATAACTAAGAAAAGATAAAAATTAGTAGTTAATAGTTACATTTTAAAAAAACATGCAAATTAAATAAAAAAATATTTTTTACCACTTCCGAGGATAGTGGGGGTCACAAGTCACTGGCACGGTTATTTTGGGGGTCGTGAGCCGAAAAGTGTGGGAACCCCTGCTCTAACACAGGCATACTAGCTTGATTTTGCAGCAGAGAGGCTACAACGGGATCTGGATTTAATTAGCGACTTTGTTGATACCATGCAGATGAAATTTAACATTGATAAGGTAATCCATGCAGGGAGCAGAAATAAAAAGTACAAATATTTTATGGGTTCCACGGAAATGAAGGTAGCTGATTACGAGAAAGATCTTGGTGTGTATGTTGATGCTTCTATGTCCCACTCTCGCTAGTGTGGGGAAGCAATAAAAAAGGCCAATAGAATGTTGGGTTATATCTCTAGATGTGTTTAAGTCAAGGGAAGTGATGCTATGATTATATCCCCCTGAGACCCAAGGGAAAAAAGTGTCCTTCAATTTTACGTTATTTGTCTTTTGGGGAAATAAGACATCTTACAATTTATATTTATCCAAATTTATTTTTATTTTTAATTTCACAGTATGTCCACTTTAGTACAACAGGAATAGATACATTTCCTTACATCAGTGAAAAGATAGATGCAAAGACAAAATGCCCACTACAATGGACATAAATAAATGGGTGGGGTCTCAGGAGGATATAATTCCTTGGTAAGACCCCACCTAGAATATTGTGTGCAAGTTTTGTCAGCATACCTTAAGAAGGACATTGCTGCCTTGGAAAGGGTGCAACGTAGGGCTATGTGAATGATTCCTGGGAATATCTTATGAGGAGAGGTTAGTGGAGCTGAATTTGTTTAGCTTTGAGCAAAGGAGACTAAGGGGGGACATGATCAAGGTATATAAGACTCTAATGGGTCTGGATGCTGTTCAGCCAAATGGCTAATTCAATATTAGTTTAAATACTAGAACTCGTGGCCATAAGTGGAAATTAGTGGGAGAACATTTTAAAACGAATTTGAGGAAGCACTTCTTTACACAACGTGTAGTTTGAGTATGGAATAGTCTTCCTGCTAGTGTAGCAGAAGCTAAAACCCTGGGTTCCTTTAAATCAGAGCTAGATAATATTTTAACAACTCTGAGTTAGGTTACAGTTAAGCAACTGTTAAGTTCTCCCCAAACAAGCTTGATGGGTTGAATGGCCTCCTCTCGTTTGTAAATTCCCTATGTTCTTATGTACTCTCACAGTCAGTATTATTATGTGAATTATCAAACAAACCCAGATCCCCACTAATGCCTGATTTTGCCTAGGCATCCTGTCAAACAGCATGGAGTGATGACATCATTCTGACACTGAGTCCTTTCTTGCTGGTGCTGGGGTTTCTGCAGGGTATTCCCCAACATTAGCGTTGTTCTCAAATCACTTAGCTCCACTCCATGCCTCCCTTATAGACATCTACTTGTACATATGATGGTCTTGTTTCATATTGAACACTTGACTGAGTTAAGTTATGAAGCACAGGCTTCCCAGTCTGGTTCCTGAAACCAAGTTTTTTTACACTTTTTCACGATTACAAACATACCTCCAAATATCTCCCACAAAGGTGTCCAAAATGTCAGGTGTGGAAAACCACCGTCTGTGTTCAGCCGTCCAATGAAATCAAGAGGCTGGCTAAACAAAAATGGTCATAGAAAGTTGGTCTGCGTGGGACCATTGTACGAAGGTGATGTTTGCTTTGCTTAGGGTGTAGGAGGGGTTGACTGTCAGACAGGCAAAGCTGCTCTGAAATGAACCTCAGGTTTATTGAGAAACTGACATCTAGACGTGGTTAACCACATTGCTGCTATGGTACATCACTGCATTTTCACAGAGGCCTTAAAGTGGGTCATGGGACTAGTTGGCAAAGTAGAAAAATGTAAATGTCCTTCTAGAAGCCTTGTGTGACATGCAACAGTCTTTAGATGTGTGTTCATCTAAGGTACCGTCTTGCCTGACTGGGGATTCCCAATGGGCCGAGCCATGACCTCGCACCCGGAGTAAGAAAGAACTGGCCAAAGGTATCAGATGTTTGAACTCTGAGTCTTACTGATAAGGGCACATTTAAAGACAATAAGCCCAGGCTCTTGTTGCAGGACACATGAAGGAAACATGGTGCAGCTTTGTAAACATAGCCAGCTATGTCTATGAGCTACTGTATTGTAGCATCTGCCAGACAGTGAATATGTGATAAGGCCACATGGGCTTCTGCCATTGGAGATTAAGTTATGCAGCTTAGCAAAGTAACTGGCTATGGCCAATCTAGCACTGATTTATTTTATCTAGAGCTAATCGAGGCTTGGTCTCCACCAATAAACCCAGACACATGAATGCCCGCCCCCTTTGCCTGTCTGCTGAAGAAACAACTGTTTTGTTTTCCATATTCACTAATCATCCATGGCCCCATGGCGAGAGCGCCTTGCCATCTGTTTACGTCTTGTTCCACTTTCAGCTCAAATAGAGGAGTATTGGGAAAGGCAAACAATGTCAAATTCAACATTTCCCTTTCATACTTGGCGTACAGCACTGCGCCACAGGATGATCATCACGTATATTTTGCAACTGCATATTGCCAGCGGTGACTCTGAGGAAGTCGGAAGCAAACAAGGACTGAATGCTGTTAGCTGATGCTGCAGGTAGATGGAGAGATAAAGAGGAAAGAAGATTGTGTGTCAGGCGCGTGCCAGTGAGTATGCGATTCACGTTGTAATTATGATCCATCTGTTACTCTGGGAACACTAGAAGTGTTAATTGTCAGTGTTAATTATGCTCCTAATTGGGCACTCTGATGTTATACTATGCTGCACCTATACCTTAATTCAGTGTTTATAAACCTAGTTCTCGGGGACTCCTCCAACAGACCACGTTGCCTCCCATCACCTCCCTGGATGCTTGCTGAGGAAGAACAGTATTACTCTGCTGCAGAAAGATCTTGCCAAAAGCGTGGTCGCAAGAGGTTCTGCATTATTTGCGTTACTACAGCAGTGGTGACCTCAATCTACTTTCAACTGTTCCAGTTCTCTTTACCAAAATGGCTTATATATACAACAACTCTTTATTTTTTAAAAAATGTCATTTTTAAATCCTGGTTTAATCATGCACTGCAAGAAAATGGCTTTTCAAATTTAAGATAAACTGGTTCTGTTTTGCGACAAGATGGCGTAAAACTAGGAAAATTATCTGCCAGTGTAGTAAGAATATTGTACTTTGTAAGATTTCCTAAAATAAGACAATATGCCTTAATGCAAGTAAATTAGTTTTATTCAGAAGCTGTGTTGTTAGTTTAATAATGAAAATAGAAATTTGTGTAAATTTAGGAAAATTATACATGCTTAGATTGTCATTTTTTTGCAGTGTTGTTCTGCTGACAGAAGGATACGCTGAGCAGCAGGTTACTTCCGGGTTTAAACATTTCTAAGACAGCAGTAAACAAGTATAAAGTGAAGCAGGAGACACTGGGAACAACCGAAAACTAGCCAGGTAAAGCAGCTTTCAGAGATGAGCGCTAACATTTCTGACAGTTTCTCATGAATCAGAAGATGAATCAGGTGACTTTCAAAAGAAAGGAATGGGAAACATTAAGTGCAGTTGTGAAGTGCACTTCTAGGACAGTTCATATCGGGCTCCTAGAAGCAGGACTAAAGTCCCATAAAGCAGCCCTTCATTAATGAGAAACAGGGAAAAACTAGGCTGCAGTTAAAAAAAAAAAAAAAAAAACATTCACAGACGCACACCCATAAATTGAGAAATGAGTGAAACAAAAAATTGTGCTGTGGTCTCTTAATTTTTTCCACAACTTGTATGTATATTTTTAAAAAATGTGTCTATAAGAATGTAAGTCATGTCTCTGTACAGCTTCTGGAATTTGATTTGGATTTTATTATTGTCTGTCCAATATCATTATTTATTACAAATCCCATTGCCTTTGTAGTCCTTCCACCGAACCTGCAAATATTCCTTTGACTGCAGGGCATTGTCATACAAGCTCGTGATAAAATAATAACCATAAAGCAAGGTGGGATTCTACTCCAATGTCAGTCTGCAGATTAGTTATCTCAGTTACTAATGACAGCTGTTCAGTATAGTATTACAGATACCACTGTGATCAGGACTAAAGCCTGCAAAACTGGCTACCCATAATCCTGCTGTGTTTCCCTGCCTCTATTGGCTCTAAACTGACACATCCTGCCCCTTGTCTGTCATTTTGCAAACTCCGCCTCCTGCCAGTCTAGGTAAAGAATGTGGAAGTCTGACACTAGCACTGTACTGTCAGTGTTCACACAAGCTTCTGCTCTCGATATCAGTCACCATTGCACATGGAGTGTAGCTGACAGTGCGGAGGCTCTGATTCCACTTTGATCTGCGTGGCTTTACCCTGTCATTCCCTGGGACCTTTAGCCTGGGGAACAACTCTCAGCTTTGTACAGCAGGGGCTCTTGCTGGGCTCGGTGGGGGCCCTTTGCCTCTGAGAGGAGCAGCAAGAGATGTCAAGGCACCATATTAGAAAGGGGTACTTTGGTGATGGAGCAAGATGCTCGACTCAGGCCTTAAGTTCAATCCGCACTTCACAGGAATGAGTGGAATAAGCCGGGGATTTAGCCAGTGATTTCCAACATCCTGCTTTGGCTTCCACTTGCTTCCCTCCTGGCTGCCTCTCAGTTTGTCTCACATCCTCTTTCACTCTCCTCTGCACCTTTTGTTCACCATCTTCTTTTTCCCACGCTAGCTGGTCGACATTCCCGAAGGGATCCTGACTATGCAGTGGGTTTTCTGAAGTAGCACTATTGAGCTTTGACTGGCTTCTGCCATCTTCTACACCAGAAAACCTATTCTTTGCTGTGTTTTTCCTTGCTCAGATTCAGTCAGCCGTATAGTTTAGGACAAATAAAAACATCCATCCATTCTCAGTAACCGTTTGTCCATTTTCAGGGTTGTAGGCTGCGCTACCCACTGCAGGGCACACTCACATACCATTCACTTCATTCACTTACACTTACTTAACCTCAATCTGTTTTTGGATTGCGGGGAAGGGGTGGGGGGGGGGGGCTGCAATACCTGAGGAAACCCCACAATGACACCGGGAGACTCCACGGAGACTCAGAGCCATGGCAGAGACTCAAACTCTAGAGCCAGAGGGGATGCAACAGTGTTAACAACTACACGACTATGCCACCCCCAAATAAAAGCAGATTAGCATAATTATTTGTGTAACTGTGTTTTTGATATCTATGTACATATCACATGACAGATAACCCTTCCCCTTGAGAGATAGGCACCTACCTCACTTTTATTTGAAAGCAGTGCAATGGACTTTGGCATTGTTATCAATAAAGTTCAACGTAAACAACAGTATCAGTAACTGACATACAACGGTTAAGGCTAAATGTAGTACAAATGAATAAAAGCTAAAATAAAATAAAGGAGAAGATACACAACTCCACAAAACTTGTGTTACATTGTAGGTTTCCACTTGAGTTTGTTGTGTATGAATTGTGTTTGTTGAATGTTCTTTATTAAGAGCTTGAGGTTGTAACCTCAGTAGGAGCTCTTTAAGGAAAAAGGGTATCTTCAATTCTGGAAGTGGAGCTACGTTTAGCATCATGATGAGATGAGATGGTGGGAAACTTGGGGGCTTCTGGCCAAATACCCTGGAGCTGTCAGGATGAATGAGACAAGGCATTCATTATTTGTAGTGTCACAATGAAGTGTCGGTACTGGGGAGGTCCAGGGCTCCCTTATCCATTTACAGGCAACGTGGAGCAGGGTCCAGAGTCTCCGGTCCTCAAATTCTACAGAAAGCGTCCAGAAACATCAAGGAACACAGGAAAGACAGCCTTCAATTAGCGATGAAACACAAAATAGCTCAGCTGTAGGCCCTGTGAAACGCAAAGGATGAAACGCAGAGAAAAGATGTGGATGAAAATAGGACAAAACACCTGGCATGGCCATCTAGGAAGGGTTAGGTGTGAGTCCTGAGTCTGTGAGATCATCACTGTGCCCCAGGAATATGCCGACACGTGCTGTTGGAAGAACATCATGCCAACTCATAGCCAGAAAAATTCAAAAATTCAGCCAAGCAGTTTGTAAGCACACTCTGATGTGAAATCACTTTATTTTCTCTCAATATAATATTCCACAACAGTTCACTATGGTGTTTCCTCCATGAAACATTCCTTACTTAGCAGCAATGTACATTTAAGTATCAATGGTGAATATGAAACAGAAGTGGCTCCCTAAGAGATTAATTATTTGCTAAAAAAACACTGCCTTTCTTTTCAGGCTTTGATGAGGAATGCCCTCACTCTGCAGGGAAAAGGACTAACAAAATTAAGCAGCTGTAAAGAATACGTTGGAGAATTAAGAGTCCTTATACTCGGGCTGAATTCTGTGAGTAAACTGCAATCTGTCAGTAGGACTGTCGCAAGATAATGCAGCCTCTCTGTAAAGGACAAGAGTACTCAGGAGTCCAACACGCACACCATCTGTTAGGGAATAGCCATCACACATGATGAAGGACCTGTTGAAGTCAGTCATGGAGATCAGAGTGTGGTACTGAAAAAAAAACAGCTCTGTGATGGAATTGAGGTATATAATATTGACTGAATCACCAGTTGAGCTTTGGCCAAAGAAGGATTGCCAGAAAGCCTCGGCTCTCCGGGTCAGACCCAAGAAAGACAGGAGCCAAGATGGGGAAACAAGGGAACTTAAACAATATAAGTATTTTAATTAACAAATAATATGTCAGTAAACAACAATTTCTACTACAATGATCCGACCACATACTAGCCAAACACATACTGGCTGGCTGTTCTGTATGATCCACTGGGGCTTGTCAGTAGCCGAATGTGAGTTTTACCCATCGCGGTTTGGGTCTGAGCCAAGCAGCTGCAACGCGCACTGGAGGAGGTCAGACGTCAGGGTCACAGCACGCAGCCGCAGTGGGAAGCGCAAAACGGCGCCAGTGGAAACTAACTGCCACATGCATCTTTCACTTTCACATGCTATGAATCACCTGCGTTCTTTCTTTTTATTAAAATCATGCACATAATCATAGACACAATGACTAATTGTTGTTCGATGTGTCGGGATTTGCTTTGTGTCATACAGCAATTATATTACTGTAACTGCAAATAACTGCAAGAAAAATTCCTTTCTGTATACCTGCTAGCTTTTAATTTGCGTCACCGACTGATTATGAAAAATCAAATGACAGAAAAGATAAGGAAAAAAACGTGACCTTAAACTGTGTGTGTGTGTGTGTGTGCATGTGTGTTTAAATCAATTTAAATGTTTTTGGGTCATAGGATTCTCTGCAAACCCAGTTAAGCTTTGTAAAAATAACTGTATCTGTCCCAGAAATCAGTCAGCTCTTTAAACTGTGATGTCGTTCTGCAGGTCATCGCTCTGATCTTTTCAGGTGGCATACAGTGCACTCATTCAAAACTATACAGACTATTAAATCATATAAGTCAATAAATAAAAATTACATCACTCCACCAAGGCAGTAATAATCAATTGCTGCCAGCAACAGCCAGAGGTTTCTGACAAAACACTGACAGAATGATGAAATCCTCCATTTATCCACCTGTACATATTACCATGGAAACAAAAGTCTACATATGAAGCTGAGGATATGCCATCGTTGTTTTTTGACTGTAGTATTTTATGGTTGTTGAATTATATTTGTTATGCTTATGTTGATTGTGTTGTCACATTCATTGAATAAAAATATCATCATAACAAAAAAAACTTTACTTATTCTTTCAGGCAGGTACAATTTGCACCTTGTTAATTTTCTTTGCAATGGAAAGACAGATAAGAAGTTCTGTTTGAAGCTGACATGTCAGTTTTATCATCTACTTAGATCTGAACATAGTGAGGGTCTGTAGCAATAAGCTAAAAATACCCTTGGTCTTGAAAAGCCTTGCATTAAGCTATTTTAGTTCATACTCAGACCTTGCAAATGGAACCAGAGATCAGTCAGGGTTTTCCATGCTGGAAATATGAACCCTGAGATGCTGGAAACACGTGCTGACCTGACTCTCCAGGGAGAGGAGTGCTGATAATTGATTCTAATAGATGAGGAGGCAATCGTCTCCTTGCCTGGGTTTAAAATAGCCAAGAGCATTTCAAAATAATTCATATTTCAGTGTTTCAATGTCCAAGTCATTCTTACAAAGAAATAGAGAAAAGAAGAAAACAGGGAAGGATTTTGTCTGTGAAACAGCAGGTACCTGCAGCTCCATGGCTAAACATGCGGACCTCAGGAAACTTAGAGGTTAAAATTCCTGGAAGGGAAACCTATCTCCGTCTCTAGTGAAAGATAATTAATTTGAGTAGCACTGGCGGACTTCATTCTGGGGTGAAAAGCATTTTATGCTGTGTAATTTCATTTGGATGGGCAGGGGCACCTGGTTAGCAAATAAATTTGGTTTATTGTATTATGCATCTGATCGGCTTGGCCTAAATGTCACTAAATTTTGGCAGCAATGCGACGGCACCCACACAGGAGTGCACAGGCGTGCGCTTCCCTGGCAAACGGCGGATGAGTGAAATTTCACACCAACCCCATAAAACAGCTAAATCCTCTCATCCGCAGCCCCTGCCGTGCCTCTGATTTACCGCCATTGTTTCCTCATCTGTATGACAACAGAGGCAGCGCTGTGAATAAAGACAGGACCAAATTACACCCTCAATCACTGTATATGTTCATTCCTGTGCTTACAGGAGCTAATCTGCCTTAAAAAGATGCTTTTAAAATGGATTCCACAGGCACAGCGGGAGGATGGCCTCAAAGACCGGTTTAATTTCCCCACATGTGGACTGGGGATGGCCAACCTTCTTTGGACCTGGACTGACTCTGCTCTCTGCATGGTCATTTCAGAAGCCATTTCAACAGTGTTGAAATCTGCATCCTTATCAATATGAATTATCGCAGTTGATAAAATCTAAATCAACCATCTAAATCTTCACACCGAGTGGAATGAGACCGAAACTGGCTTTTCATACATCTGTATGGTTTTCGCATCTTGAGCAAAGAGATGGAAATAGTCAGGAAATGACTCCAAAGAACAGCTGTTGATGGTCACCTTTGTGTATTTGATTAAAGGGTTAATTACCTGGCAAACAAATCACAGATACTCTGAAGTCTGATCTACACGTTGGCAGAGAATGTACACTGTCAGTACAGCCTATAGCCTGATGTAACTTCCCCAGAAATGGGGCTGCAGGCAAAGACGTAGACTAACAACGGTGTAGATTCAATGCAGCCTTAAGACTAGACATCTCACATAAACATAATTCTTCGAATCAGTGAAAACCGTCATGGAGCAGAAGGGAGCTTGTGCTGTCCCTTTCTTAAGTGAATCAGTGGAGCTGAAGCAGCCAATTTATGCAGATGATTATTATTATTATTATTATTAAGAGTTTCTATATTTCATATGTTTTCTACCTAACAGATGTTACTCTTCATAGTGACTTTTAACACTTAATGTGTTGTAGGTGATCAGGAATGTTCTGAAACATCATTTCCTCAGGAATTAATAAAGTGTTTTGATTAATTTATTGATTCTCCAGTGGTCTTATATCTCTAGACTCCATGAGTGGACTGTGTGGATCTCCATGCATGGACTGTGTGGATCTCCATGCGTGGACTGTGTGGATCTCCATGAGTGGACTGTGTGGATCTCCATGCATGGACTGTGTGGATCTCCATGAGTCGACTGTGTGGATCTCCATGCGTGGACTGTGTGGATCTCCATGCATGGACTGTGTGGATCTCCATGAGTGGACTGTGTGGATCTCCATGCGTGGACTGTATGGATCTCCATGAGTCGACTATGTCAAGGTCCATGAGTCGACTGTGTTTCCCTCAATGTCCTCCAGAGCATCCAGGTTTCTCTCAGCCCAGACAGTGCTAGTCAAAGACGAATGGTGCCCCCATCTGAGATGAAGTGAAACTGGCTCACTTAGTCAGATCCCCCTTAGAAGATGGTGGCAGCCTGTGTCACCTGTGGAGTTGACCGGTTCTGAGCCCAGGAATGTGAACTGAGGACTGCTGTCACATGTGAGTGTGATTTGGTAGACAGGCTTTGCCCATGCCCCATCCACCACATGCTAATAGGCTCTGGATCATCAAGGTCTTCACTAAATATTTTGGTCAGCATTATTTACAATTAATAGATGTTTGAAACTGTCTGCAGGGGTGTAAAAGCCACATTTGCTTGGAACACCAGCCAGGGACAATTTCATTGCAATTTCAGTCCCTTGCCAAATTAAAGACCAAATTTCCAGTCAATGCTCTGTATATTCATATTTACTTTTGTCGTGATTTTTTTTAGCTCATATAGCATGGCACACAGATATAATATAGGCTTATCTTGGTGGTAATTGTCTTTGGAATGTACACACACTATGGAATTTCAGTCCACACATCCAGCTTATAAAACTCCACAGCTTTTCTTTCAGGCAGCGAATACACAGATATTATCTATTTTCTGTAACCCAGCTAATAATTAAGGATCACTCCCACTCCCTCCCTTTTGATTAAAGACAGCACTTCTGCACTAATTGGAAACAGTGACTCACAAATAGATCCTGCACGTCGTGTTCAATCCCGGGCTCATCAGCAATCGCACAATAATGTCTTTCTACGGTTTGTTTTCGATTCACATCCTAAGACAATGCTTTTCCTATTAAGTGAGGGGCCCGTTGCGCGCCTGTTATCGCTTCAGCACGGCTACGCAGCCGTCCTTTCAAGAATACAATTTGGCAAAAAACAAATCTGGCAATTACTTTACATAATTATATTTCTTGCTTTGAACAGCAAAACATATATACAATTAGCTGTGAGTTGCCCGTTTTATTTCAATTTCGAATATTTATTACGATTGTCTCGGAGTCTATTTTTATTGCTGTACTATGAAGAAGATTTAATTTAGGTATATGTTTTCGTTCAGTTTATATTGTCTGGTTTTGAGATTCAGTAAGTCAAGCGGTGTCACTGAAATCTCCCTGTATATGTTCATGTGGATTATTGCATTATTCCTCAGTATTTACTCAGACTGTGCTTGGACCTGAACAAATTGTGATCGCAGTTTACTGGTGTCATTAACTCACGCCCTTTGATTCAGAGAAAAACAGGTTGAACGTGTACATAAGGTGTATAAATGTCAATACACCAAATACACCAATCATTTGCTTATGCAGAACAGAACAAGTAGCCTACTGATCCAGATGGAGAATCAAATCAGATATTTAAACGCTGTATTTCCAGAACTGTATTTATTTACGCATTTATTGAATAATATTTATTAACTTAATAACGTTTGTAAATTTCTTATGTTCCTATGCAACCTTTGTTGTGTTACCTTCATTGCATGTGAAATAGTAGGCCTATATATACAATATTATTATAGACACTAACGGTAGTATTTGTTTATATGTATAAATTTAAAAAAATTGAATTGAAATCTTATCTCGAAGCGGAAAAATGGTGAGTAATTCAGGTCGTATACTTCCCGGACTGTATCTCATAGTTTGCAGTCAACGAAACTCTGAGTAAACCTGTTATGTCCGCCAAGTCTCTTTGGCAAAAAATTTGCTGCGAGAATTTTTTTCATGAGTCTTTTATTATTTCAAAGTTTCGCGTAGGTCATTAATTCGAAAACGCAGACGCCAACCAACCAAAGCAATGCCGCAGTGGAAGCATATATATGACTCCTTCTGGATTTCTCCAAAAATGAAACGTGAACATCTACCAATCCATCCATCCTTCCATCCATTCAACTTCCCACCGCTTATCACTGCCAGGGTTTGTAAGAAAATGCCCTCCAGCTCGTTATTTTTAGATAGGCTACACCGTTCACTACCGCTCCAGACAGCTAAACGCCAGTTGCACTGCATGCGTCGATGAAATGAATGGAAATGAATGCATGATTACTGATTTATGACTTCATCTAATGGGCTGTTCATTAATACAGGTACCCCATTTGGATTAGCCATTCTTACGATATATATTCAACGATATTTGCACTGTATGCAACTGTATAGTATAATAATGCAAACTTAGACAAACATTGTCTGTCTTATATTCCAATGAGCTTATAGCCGTTGCGTGCATGTATATGTTGTCTTGGTAATTGAATACAACCCTAAATATTGTGCTTTAGTGGAAGATGCGCTCACCGCCTCGATCTGTTGCTTTTGTGGACTATAGCCCTAACTCCTTCTGATTCTTGCGGACCCTAACCGTCATCCGAACCCTTCCTTATTCTTGCGAATCCTAAAGCATGAATCTGGCAGTTGGAAGCACCGCATCACGGCGGATGCCTGCTGCTTCGGCGGTTTCCACGGAAACGGGCATATCGCATTCCCTCAGTAGTTTTGCAGTACTGCTCGTGACTGGTGCATTGCATTTTTAATCACAGCGTGCCCAGGTATTCGCTATGTCTGTTTACGTCTCACCCCTAGAAACAGACCTGAACGCCGCTTTCAAGGGCATTTTTAAAAAATCGCAAATAATTAGGCCAGTACAATTAAACTTAACTGTACAAATAAACGCTAACTATACGCGTCCACAAAATCACTAATTAGCTTGCAGAATAATTATATGTTTGTAGGAAAAATATTGGATCAGTAACAGATGTGTGTTCTGGTTAGTTAGGAAAACAGTCACAGAATGATAAGTGGCGTCTTTCTATACAGTGAGTTACTAAAAACCGGCAATGAAATGAGTAATTAAATGTGAAGAAACAGACCCAGAAAAATAGTCCAAAGGGATGACTAATGGTCGCCTATATTCTGTGAAACATTATTACAACGAGTATTTAAAGAAATATGACTCTTCCCTCAGGCTCTCTAACGCGGAAAAAAACATTTTTGTATGCATGTATGCATTCCGCGAAATATCAGTTCTCCTTTAGATAGTAGGATACGATATGGCATGTGGTTTGAAACACACCCTTCATGACACATTTCTGCGATATATGATCACGCAACAGTCGGGCTCACTGTTTTGTGTTATGAAAACAAGGAAGTATATAGAATAAATGGGGAAAAGATGTCTGAAGATACACACGCACGCACGCATGCACACACACTTCAACCTGCTGGTACCTATCCAGATATATTATTTCAGGGATTGTTAACATCTGCTGAAATGGAGCATCCCCCATGTGTAGAGCCTGCAGGTTCATTCAAATTACCAGGCAGACACGTACAAGTTTTTCTGACATTTATGTAGATGATTGTGGTGGGAACCACTGAAATTGCATAGTCAAACTTCAGGCTGGTTGCGGTAAGAGCTGCCGAAACAGTGTTCTCAGTCTCTGGAGTGACTAGCAAGCGTTGAAAGTGAGAGGTTTCTGCTGGGGGAGGGCTGCTCTTGCGGTGTTATTTCTGTTCCTGTATAGAGAATGTGGACTTACGTGACTTCCTCTGCCCGGGGTTCAAAAACAGCAGGGCGTCTTCTGATCTCCTTATTTCTGTATTAAATGTCCATACTAACAGTATCTCACCCTTAATTGCCTCTGCGTCCGACATCTCAGTTCTCGTGCCTGAAGTCAAAGCATGTTTAATACATGTTTAATATATTACTACAATGAAAATGGGAGGCTGCGTGTGAGAAAATCCTCGAGCTTTTAAATCTCAGGATATGATTCTTCTCATGTTTCAGTGTCAACCGATAACAAAATTTAATTGAGCTGAAGAAAAGACAGTTTGACTGATGAGGTGAAGTAAACAAATCTGGCATGTGATCAGAGGGGCTGGGTTTTACTGCAGCGCTTCTCGCGCTCCTGGGCATGTGACCCCGACGTTTCCGCCAAAGCCGTTACGTACGTCAGGAGCGAACGAGGCATCAGTCACGCCGCGTGACTCGAGACGCCGTGCACTGGCCAGATTCGCGCCGGGGAACTGCCTGAAAAACGAGGGAGAGCAAGTGAGCTGCCACGTGCCCTCCTGTCACATTCCAGCCGGCTGACGTGGAGCAGCCGCGACGCCAGGTGACCTGCGTGTGACCTGCGCGGCCCTGGGGACGGTCCGTAGGCAGAACCCAGATCTCCTGCCTGTTATGCCTGGGATGCTGCTGCATTTCACGGATGAGCAGAGAACGCATACCTACGTGGCGCGCGAGTGTGAACTGAATGTGCACTTAATGCGCATGTGTAATTGGCAACAGCATTTAAAATTATTAATATGGTCTGCTTGGCGGATGCTTATATTAAAGATTTACTCAGTTTAATTCTAAAATGTTTCGAAAACAATGACGTTGCCACTGTGTATATAATTGCAGCAGGACATTCACAGAAGCAAACGTGTTTCTGAAACATGTCTCCTTGTGACTTATAATCTGCAATAATTGCCAAAAAAACTTGTTTCTGTGGAAACAGAGTGTCGGCTTTGGTCAGCTAGTTCATGTGAGATTTTTAATTCGATACACGTCTGCACACACATGCACACGCATTTACATGTATGTAACAGTTTTATTAGCTTGTAAATAGTCTGTTCGGTTTGCAAATTACCCTAAAGCCTTTGATGTATAAATTTCGGATATAATGGAATAATATAGACTTGCTGTAAGATTTTTTGCGTGAGAGTCTGAAAGAATGAGTGTCACGCCAGATGCGTGAGAGCTGGCAACTCTGTGGCAATGGAAAATGTATGTTTCACCCCAGATCAGACTATTAATTGTTTTACGCCGTGGGCATATTATACCGTGGTCATGGACATATTCTAAAAGTTTTAACAGCACGCAAACGTCAGTTTAACGTTTGCTGCAAACCTACGCAAACTGGTTTCTTCTTATTAAGTTAAATTTCCATGCAGCAAAATGGCAGGAAATAGAGACATTTCAATGCTCTGTTTCATCATTGTATATATGCCTTATTCTTCCTCCAACACGACAAACTGTCTGATCTGTGCCCCGTGATATGCGCTATGATGAGAGCAAAAAAATATGTAATGTAATATAAAATGACATCCTCGTATGTTAAATGTTGGCTTAATATTCAAATACCGACAGATATAATGTCAAAGCCTGGGAGGAAAAAAGTTCTGAATATTTAGCATTTAAAGTCATAGAAAATAATTGGCACATCTAGCTACTGTTAAATTATGAACATGGTAGGTAGGTCTATGTGATGAAAGACGGCATGCAAAGTGCAAACATAACGAGTCAGGCAGCATCGGGCGTGAGGAGGTGTTTTTTTTATCTTTGATCGGCTCGGAAGCTGCCGGAGGGGGAGGCGGGGAAGCGGGGAGACGACGGGCTGCCAGCCAAGCCTCTCACCGAGTCCGATTGCTGCAGACAGGACGAGCGCCGTCTCTAATCTCCCCTTACTGCGCGCTGTTTGCCCTCCTATTGATAACAACCCCGTATATGCAAGTGTTGCTTCAGAGTTTTAAAGCACTTCCTGGTGAATTCCACAACGACAATACTATTTAAACAGGCTTAAAATGTGTCACTTTCTGTTTCTAAAATTATTGTAGGATATCCACCCAAAGTACCTAAAGTTATTAAAGTTTGCATCTTGCAAAATGGTCGGTTTGGTGGCAGTCGTACTATGTGTGGCAGACAATTATTGTTTTAATATATTTCGAATTATCGTCTTTCGGTTTGTCATGCATCGCCGGATGAATAAATGTTTTAAAATTGAATTTTTAATAGTGCCATTTACTATAGAAAACCTCTGACTATTGATATTTCGCAAAATTATGAAAGCTCCATCGGTATACAGTATATAGTCGTGGTTCTTTTTCTTATACTGCAATGCCCACTAGTGAAGGAAAGGGGAACTGCAGGCCTTGTCGGGCATATTCTGTATGGCGTGGGAGCGCCTGGGAAACCTGATCTGTAACTTTGTATTTCCGAGCGATTTCCTTGATAGTCTAGTTTCAGTTTTGGTTAGTTTAGTAATTACAATACTGTGAGCTGACGAGCGAAAACAAGACGTGATTACTCGTACATCCTACCATCCATCTCCCAACTGCTACAGGGCCATGGGCAGCAAAAATTCTCCTCAGGGATACATAAAATTCTAAAATGAAATCTTAGTAGGAGATACCAGTATATAAATCTGAAGGAGACCTGTTCAACACTCCAAACAAACATATAAAGTGAAGATAAAGTGAAGGCGGTGTTCAATCCCCCAACCCTGAAAGTGTGAGGTGCAGCTCTAGTTTCAGTAAAATGGGGCT
>JAABNY020000001.1:7725180-7746073 GCA_015164015.2 Brevimyrus niger
CCACCGTCCCACCCCCAGCCATAACAGGAAACATCCTCTCTCATTACAGTAAAGGTCGGGCTCTATTTGTTATAATTGCACACACATTTACTAACTTATTATTTGTATCTTTAAATATTTCTATAGTATCACAATGTCCTTTTTCTCAGTGCTGCATACTCTCTGTATTTATCTCATTATGATTACTTGTTGGCACTGTCTTTACACCCTGTCCATTTGTCATTACATGTAAGTTAATGTACATTTTTGCTGCTGTACGCACAAGTATCAATAAACTGCAAATTGGGTTTGTATTAACCGGATTAAACAGCACTCCATTAACGGCTTCGATGAGTTTGTTCATGTATCCATAATGTTCATTGTTTGTAATGAATAGACTTTATTGATCTTTATGGGGAAATTCTTTTCTCACCTTTTTTACTTGCTCTCCATCACAAATATAGAGGTGAGCATAAGCTCAGCAGCTGCCCATGGATATGATTATAACGCAGAGATTAGGCTGAAACAAGCAACCTTCTACTTACAGACACAGAGGCTTATTCCACTGAGCTACATGCTGCCCTTATGCTTCTGCACCACAAAGGCAATGTATTTATAAACACTCATATGAAGCTCTATACAAGGTTGTACAGACCAAGGCCTCAAATCACTTGACACCTTTAATTAGACCGTGTTATAAGTCAATGTAAATGTTCCACGCAAAGTACGTGTAATTTCACTTAAATGAGGAAAACCTATGAAAATCGCTTATGTTTTTCAGACAAATTCCTCCATCACTTTCTTTCTGTAGTTCTATTATTTTTCTGTGAAATCCCCCCCCCAACAGGGTTTGGAAGATGTGTAATGAAAAATACATTGATACAAATAAATGCCAGTGACCTTTATGCACACATGACACACTGTACAAAACAAAGACTGTTTTTATTTTGTAATTTTTCTGTCCTCTCTTTGTCCTGTTTTTGTATTATTTTGTGGTAATGATGTTGTATCACATCACACCCAGTGTAAAGCGCCTTGGGCGACTCTGTTGTTAAAAGCACTATATAAAACTAAATTGAACTGATATAAAATCATAATTTAATCATAAATTGAATCATAATTTAGCTGGAGCTGATTAAATCTCGAATGCTAAGATGAAGCGGTTACTCTTACGACTATATGACTTCCTATGAAAAAAAATGCCAGTAATTGCACAGTATTACAACATGACAAAAGTAGACGCAACGTTCATATTTTCAAATAAATATAGAATGTTAATAGTAAACTTTCTGAAAAGCCCTTCAACCAAGAAGCAGATCCAGTAGCACTTAGGCACCAGGCGAGTTCAGCGTCGAGAAAACCTGTGTGTTCACATTTTCTACTGCGTCGGCGTACATCGCATCTACACCATAGTACGAAGGCGGAACTTTCCGTTTGGCGATATAACATTAGACGACTTTCAGACGCGAAAGAGGCAGTCCCACACCCCCGCCTTGATACCGGCGCGGGTCCTCGCGAACGTCTCACTCGTCCCGCTGCAATTCAATTTAATTTATTAATCTATTTAGAGAATATGCAAGAGGGATTCTTGAATACCATGACCAATATTAACAAACCAAAATGTTATCACATAATATTAAAAATAACAGTTCTGTCAAATCTATCAAAGGTCCTGTAGCTCATTACAAAATCATTGCTGCCTGTTGAACGTGACGCTGTGGATTAAAGCGTACAAGCTGTCACTGCATCCTCCTCCGTGGAGGCGGGGCTGCGCAGACCTGAGGTCGGGTTACCGCTCCGACAGTCAAACCGAGGGGTGCATCGCCAGCACCAGAGAAAAACACTAAAATGTGCTGGAACTGGAAGATTACTCAAGGGCAGCTTGAGTTTCATTACTGTTCCTGACTTTCATTTTTCCGAAGTTGTTTTTAAGGTAAGCTTAAGCCTATTTTTAAGATTTGCTTTAAGATTTGATTTATTATATTACGGTTAGAAATTTCGGTAACACTTTACTTTACGGGCACAAATAATAAATAATAACTCAGTTACTACTTAAGTACAAATTATGCGCAAATATAGTCGCTACTTGAGATAAAAGATGCGTCAAGACTGAATAATGATGAAGAATCCTGAGATCAGTATTTCGCATGTTGTTCATTACTTGTTCCTTCAGTAGTTCACAAAGATTTACAAATTTAACAGATATAGTAACAAATATAATAACTACTTGAGACAAAATAGGCGTTACGATCTATTAATGATAAGTATTTAAATAAGTATTTAACATACTTATTTTACATTTTGGTTTCGCTGGTGTAAAAGGTAATACTACACTATGTTTCCGTGTCAGGTGAAGTGATTGTCTGTAGACTGAACTGGTAGCTTAATAATGTCAGTAAATGTATGGATTTAAGTGATATTCTAAACATTTTCTACAAAGCAGTAGGAGTACTTTAAATTAAACATCTGTATTTTGTATTCCCCCCAGACTATACAGGAAAAATATATCAGATGCAAACCTATCTACTTATAACCATGGGGAAGGTTATTAATTTGCGATTTATTATAGCAAAACACAGTTATGTAATTGAAGTAATATGGGAGTATAGCTTTTTCAAAATTATTAATGGTTAAACTAATACATTGCAATCTCTGCAGTGGTTCTGAAGTTTAAAGAGGACAATGTGTGGGGTGGAATAACATTCACCTGGATGGTTTCATGCACCCTTAGGACGGGAGGTTTGACCCAGCAGCATTTCTGAGCTCATGAAACTTCCACAGTCCATTCATGAGATGTCAGACAGGCCTGGCTGGAACATGGATGATGGGATAGCTACTGCTAAGTTTGTTTAAAATCATGCAAGCATACAGTGAAACCAATAAAGCGTATACAAGACCTTAAAACCAGCTTATGCAGAACATAATGAATGAAAAGCCTTATATGTTGAACATAGTGCGGTGGTGCATAGCTAACAGGCTCCTCCTGACTAAGGAACTGCAGCAGGTTTGATTGCACATTTATTGCATCTACAAATTGTAACTGATGCGTTATTCCCCCGTGGGGAAATTGTTTTTACACTTCCCTCAACCTGCTCTTAGTAGAGTAGGCTGTTTGTGAAGGGCAGCCACCTGTTGGGCCGCCCAGGGAACTGGGGGTTAAGGGCCTTGCCCAAGGACCCACAAACATGCTGAGGCTGGGTTTGAACCAGCGACCGATTAACATGTGAGTGAATAAAGAGATCAGTGAGCACCATTAAAAACAAATGCTCCATGCATGAATGATGTTTGCGTACATGTACACAATCCATGTGGTGAAGCTATATCAACTTGCAATGCATTGAATGTATAGTATTTTCATCTCTCTGACTATATACATTACTGTGGATGACTTGGCTAAATGCTTCTGTTCTGTTTCACTCCAAACTACTGAATAAAGTGTTTTTCTTTTCAAATTGACTTTGTTTACATTCTGACCCAGAACTGGATAAGCAGTTATGGGGTGGATGGGTGTAACTCTGCTCAAGAGAGTGCCATATTGGACCTGACCTAGAGGATACGGTCTCTCATTCCAAAGGCGATTGTAGTTAAAAAAAAAAAGATTTCTGAAGAGCGAAACTTCATCTCTGTGAGTTTTTTTCCAGAAATGGGCTGTCAGAGTTGCGACACCGATTGACTGCTGCTTTGGCCAATCAAACGATACGCGTGTCACGAGGAATGTGGAAATACGAAAAAAAAAATTCAAAGACAGAAAGAGGCAAGAACAGTTTTAGGCACTGTTCTATATAATCATGTGTCTTTGGGTGATTTATCACACCAGAATTAGTAGTTCGTTAGTTACTGCTGACCAAGAGGGAGAACTAAAAATAATTCCTGGAGAAAGGAAGGGGGAATCCAAATCTAAAAGTATTTTACATAGAGGAGCTTGAAATAATTAAAAATACCGAAGTGGGTAAGAGTTGCAGGCGATGACCTGCAAGCTCCAGATAGATAAAAGGTGATGTTGTGTCTTCTATTTCTTATGTCCATTGTCTTCAGATCCAGAAGCCATGGGAAACAAAAGACATAGGAACTTAATGTAAAAAGCAGCAGGTCATAATAAATGTGGCAACACTGGAAACTACACAGGAATGTGATTCTGACTTAAAATTGAATCATAGGGGAATCCTTAGATTTATTCATTCTGAGTGGGAGGGTTGTTAGAAACCTGCAATTAAATAAGTAGGACCCTTTAAAACGGGCGCTGCTGACTCTGCGAAATGGAAAACATATTTGCGTCAGATTAATAAATTAAGCAACGTCTGACCATCGGTCTGTCGACAGGATCTAAGGATGGGTCTATGGTTTCGTCGGACGTAACAGGTCGTTATTTAATAGCCTAATATTGAAGTAGTTTGGTACGTCTGTAAATATATATCAGTCTGGGTTTTAATAATGTTTGGTAGCTTTTATTTCAATCTCATGAACGGTTTAATTTTTTCACGTTTAAGTAATATTAAGTATTTTTTGAAAATCAACGTTGCACTTAAACGTTAGATGTGACCATGAATAACACTGAAAGACACTGTAAAAGTTTTTAAAAAGACGTTCTCTTTTTGTGTCTCTTTGGGGTATTTGGAGACAGTTAGGTTTAGGTGACATCCACCTGTGACATTTGTCGTAACTAAACACAGGAAGTGTGGTTACCGAGCTGTCATTTACCAGCAGACGGAAGTGTTAACAAACAACTTGTCTCGCAAATGCGAGCGTTATCACTCATATCGAATTTCTTACATACAGCTTATTTTATATTTTTTTAAGTTTTTGCTGACCGACTAATTACGAAAAGACATTTTGAAAACAGACAACTGAAAATAACGTTAGGCTAAGAAGGAGAAAAAGGTAAAGGCGTTTCTTATATCTGTGATGTTTGAGTAAAACCCAGATCATGCAGTGGACCTGAAATAATGTAAAATACACGTTATTGTTATTCTGCTGGTTACGCGACTTGTGGCGCGTTTTACTTGAGATGCGGTTAAGAGAAGCCACCTGGAAACAGGAACTTTTTGAATCACATAACTGGCAGATGGGAAATGCGCGTCAGTGAACGCGCGTACCGGTGGGACTGCTTCAGGACACCCCCCGCAGACGCGCACCGCAGCTCCGACGCGTGTGTCCGGCGCTCCCCGGTCCGATCGAGCTCCCCGGTCCGAAGCTCCGGGCGTGGAAAGGCAGCTGTCGCATGCGCGTAGCCAGTCATCTTTTCCTCTCCGCGATAAAAAAAAAAATGTGTGTATGTGAGAACTGCAGCGAGAACAGCCTCGGTGGCGGAATCTGTTTCCTCAGCTGGGGCATCGCCTGTGCGGTTTCCCTTGGTAGAATTTTGCAAAACTGAGAATCTGTAACACAACATCCCCCATTAACAGGGCGCCATAATATCGGTATTTTTGGTTTTACGAATTAGAATAATTAAGAATATCTAAAATGTATATGTTAGTCATAGGATATGCCTTTAGTAACCTTAGTTTCTTTGTGGTAATATATTTTTACATTGAACATAAAGTGAATGTGAATGATAAACTGCATTGAGTTGACAAAGAAGCATCAGCAAAGGCGTATCTGTATATGTATGTGTGTCTGTTTGTGTTTATTGCAAATGGACTAAAAGGGAGGCACTAGGACAGCATTTTATCGCAAATCATAAGTTACTCAGCTGAGTGCCCCCATCATTGTAGGCCTGAAATCCACACTGAGGGACAGGAAACTGTCTGTGAGCATCTGCTGCCTGGAAGCTCATGTGCTCCTGAGCTACTCTCCTATTGTTTTCGTTCTCTCTCTCTCTCTTTCTCTCTCTCTGTCGGCTGAGGGCTGAGATGCAGGGGGTCCCGGGCATGGGCCACATCCTCTTGCCTGCTTATACGGATGATGTTTCAGTGTTCGTGCGGGGGGAAGGGGATGTTCGGGCGCTCAGGCACGGGTTAGAGTTGTACGAGAAGGCATCATCAGCGTGTTGATTGGAATAAGTGCTCGTGCTTTTTAAGTGGTCGGTGGCAAGGTAAAGCGCCGCCGAAGCTACCAGGTACCTTACAATGGGTTAGGACAGGTATGAAATATCTTGTTGTTTGTTTTGGACCAGGGGATTACATCAATAAAAATTAGGAGGGGCTGTTGGACGATGTAAGTGCCAGGCTATCTCGGTGGTTGTGGATCATGCCTAAACTATCCTACAGGGGGAGGGTGTTGGTGGCTAATAACCTGGTGGCGTCCAGACTGTGGCACAAGTTTATGGTGTTGGAGCCGTGGGCCGCAATGATTGGAGAACTTCAGAAAAAAACTTGTAGACTTTTTTTGGTCTGGTCAACACTGGGCCTGTGCCCCTGTGCTTTATCTGCCATTGGGGGAAGGTGGTCAAGCACTAGTTGATATTGCCGGTCGTGTTGCGGCTTTTAGACTGCAGACAGCCCAGAAGTTATTGTATGGTGAAGAGGCTTTGTGGGCTGACACGACATGCAGTTTGCTGCAGCGAGAGGAAGATTCAGGATAAGACAGACATCTGTTAGTACTGGACCTGAAAACTGTGGATGTATCAGCAACCACAAAATTTTATCAATCCGTGTTAAAAGCATGGGTGTCTGTGTTTGAGAGTTGAGAGGCCTGGCTCTCTGCCGTGTATCAGCAAGGAGGAGGAGCCATTGTTTCACAACCCCTTGATTCAGACCAGTGCACTGGCGTCTGTCTTTATTGGATGGCGTATGGTGGAGGCAGGTATTACCAAGCTAGGCCATCTGAGACAGGGTGGGGTCTGGAAGTCGGCTTCAGCATTGTGCACTGAAATAGGATTCCGGTCAAGCCGTGTCATTCAGTCTATCCTTAATAAAATTTCCTTGGCCCTGCCAGGTGGGTTTTGGAGGACAGAGGAGGACGGGGTTAGGGATCCGAGGCGAGTTTTCCCAGCATTGCATGTTTCAGCGGCGGTGGAGGATGGAGATCATCTGGAGGATGCTGGGTTGCTACTTTCTTTCAAGCTATGTGACTTTGCGGGGACTTCTAAGAAGGCGCTTTATGAAGTAAGCGTGAATGTCCTTAATAATGAATCGTTAGCAGGGGTGGCAGCTTCTAAGTGATTGGGTACGTTGGCACCTGGCGCTTCCCCCATAGGATGCTGAAAAACCCTGTACAAGCCCTCTATAGAGAAGCGTACAGCTGACCTGCAGTGGAGGTTGGTCCATGGGGCTGTAGCGACGAATCGACATGTGGCGCGCATCAATCTTTTAGTGCCAGTGGACTCTGCCCATTTTGTGGGCAAGTGGAAACAATGGAGCATCTTTTTCAGAAGTGCGAAAGGCTTGAGACTTTGTTCTTGAAGATCAAGGCATGGTTCGGTGGGTTCGAGATTTTTCAGACGTCATTTTTATATATGGTTTGAAATATTCGGCACGTGAAAATTTTTTATTGTGCTTGCTTAATTTTTTAGTGGGCCAGGCCAAACTTGCGATTTGGCTGTCTCGGAAAAATAAGCTGAAAGGGGATGGGTCGACAGACGCAAATGACATACTGGTGGGGTTGGTGGTGATGAGACTCAGGGTTGAGCATGTATACGCAGCGCTGACCCATACCCTGTTGGAGTTCTCCACAGTGTGGGGACATTGTAGAATGCTATGTGAACTTGGAATGGTGAAGCTGGCTGTATGGAAATCTTTCAGACTGAAGTCAGAGGGGCAGGACACAGATCTGCTTCAGCTGTTCAAAGCTCTGGTGGAATCTCGTATAAGAGCTGAGTTTGTGTTTTATGAAAGTACAGGCAATGTTCCTGCTTTTGAAAAGAAGTGGTGTGTTAATCCAGACTCTGTTCTGTTCATTCAGGTGTGATACATGTAAAATGATGATTGTGAGTTCTTTTAGCTTGTGTTTCTAATGGTGTATAAATAAAGGGGGTTAAAAGTCAAGTCTCTCTCTCTCTCTCTCTCTCTCTCTCTGAAGTTCGCTTCCTTCATGCGAAAGGGAAGCTTCCTAGTGAATGAATCCATCCCTCTCTCTCTTTCTGATCCGCCATCCAGATTTGCAGGCTCCTTAGTTGCTGTGTCGTGACAACGGCATCATGTCCCCCTTCCTGAGAATCAGTTTCATGAACTTTGAGATGGATCCGGGTGTGGCGCAGTACGAAGAGAAGCTGAAGCCATACTGTGTTGTGTACATCAAGGAGGTGGTGGAGACAGGTGGGCCTTAGGGGGTTCTGAAAAACTCCAGTGTTTCATCCTGTGTATAGACCTAGTCCAGATCTGATTTTCTTGTACTTTGTAAATGGAGCTGATGATACAATAAATGATACAATAAAAGAAATGAATGCTAATCCTAAGGGTTGGAATTGAGAAAAGGTTGTCCAGGGGAACACAGGTTGGCCAAAGTAAATGAAAATCTCTGAAGAATACGTAGATATTCAGTCTTGCACTGTGGGTGAATCAGTCACAACTTCACCTAGAACATATTTTTTTCAACTGTGGTATGAAATCATGAAAATAGAGTGTGTGCTACTTCAGAACTGAGCCTTGGTTTGTGCCCACGACCACAGTAAAGGGGCGAGGTGACCACAGGTTGTTAATAAAGGGTTGAGAAATAAACATGATTCTTGCTTTCATGCACTAGTGGACATTATGATTTAGTTCTCAGACTTTCTAACTTACGATATAGACATCTACTGTTAATTAATGACGTTAACACTCTCAGGCGATTCCCTCAGTGCGACAGTGAGACTGCTACTGCATTGCTATATGCTATGTTGAGGCATCCGGAGTGTTTTAATTTAAATTCCTAGAATTTTAATCCATATTTCATTACTTAATGAAGGCATTACTGGGATGCTGCTTCTATTCAGACAGGGAGGGTGATGAAGGTTGATGATAGTTATATAGAGAATGCCTAAAGACTGGATTCCACATCTGACATTTGATGACCCCAAGTTGTTTTCCCCAATGTCCCACCCTCTTGAAAACAGAGAAGGGGCAGATTTACAAGCAAAACAAACCCACCATGTTCCCACGATGGAACAGCACATTTGACGCCCACATCCACAAAGGCCGCGTCATGCATGTGGTGGTCACAGACAAGATGGCGCAATTCAAGTCTGAAGCCACGATGCAGCTGGACTTTCTTGCTACACGCTGCAAAAAAGAGAACGGCAAGTTGGAGATATGGGTGAGTATCAGGGGGCTGGCTGAAGATCTGGGTGACAGGGGGAGAGGTGGTAAGCAGGATTTTATCTGACTTCCTCTGCAAAACCAGGTGGAGCTGAAACCAGTGGGTCGCTTGATGATGGAGGCCAGGTACTTCCTGGAGAAGAGTGGTGAGTTTGAAATGCTATCGAGGCGTCAGTGAGCTGTTTTCTGGTAATCCATCTTTATCAAATATCTTTCTTGTCTTATTTTGTATCTTCTTCAAGAAGATCAGTGTAAACATGCATCAGAAAGACTTTTGAAGACAATTATTCCTTTAACATTGTTATCTCAGTGTGAAAGTTCACATGTGATCTACAACTCACATCACTCAAAGCTGAATTCTTGACCAGACGCTACAGGGAAGACCAAGGGTGAGGAGGAAGAGGATGGGGTTAAGGAAGGACCCTTCACTCTCCACCAGCGACGCGGTGCCATCAAACAGGCCAAGGTCCACATGGTGAAGGGCCACGAGTTCACAGCCACCTTCTTCCCACAACCGACCTTCTGCTCTGTCTGCCAGGAGTTTGTATGGTGGGCCTTTATTTCATGCACCTCGTGACTAAAACATGCACACGTACCCCTTTGCTTTTTGTCTCACTGAAGATAAATCAGTTACAATCTTTTTACATTTTATTATAACCAGCTTTTTGGATCAGGATATGAAAAGTGAAGTGGAATTTTGATTGCGAGTCATTTCTTTGACAGAATTTAAACTCATTCAAAGTTGAATTTGTGTTTTAATCTCAAATACATTTCCTTACAAATACCCCTCTCCAGTGCTTGTGAGCTTGTGTGAGTTTTACTTACACACAAATATTCTGAGGGCAGAACGAAAAATGATTGGTTCAGAGAGTTAACCAGTAATATTTTAAAGGAGGTTGGTGCAAGTAGTTTCAGGGGGCAGGAATGAAACATCTGATAGGTTGGTCCCAGTTGCTTGGACTCACCTCCTCTACAATCTGATTGGTTATCCCTGAACCAATCATTTCTCATTCTACCCTTAGAACATTTCGAGCTGCTTGTGAGCCTTTGTGAACAGTTCTGACCTTCCTATAACAGCTTGTTTAGAACTCCAATCTTACCCCTGACATTAAAAACAATTAATAGTTTGTACTGTGCCACCCAGATCATTTGACCGTTTGTGTTGTTGTTTGCTCCCAGGGGCCTGAATAAGCAGGGTTACCAGTGTAAACGTGAGTGCCACAAGCCGCCCTCATTATTCTCATGGTTGCCAGCAGAGCCTCCTTGGTGCCCTCGATAACTCTCCCCACTTTCATCCTTCCCCTGGCTTTTCAGAGTGCAGTGTGGCCATACACAAGAAGTGTATTGACAAAGTGATCGCCACTTGCACAGGATCGGCCATCAACAGAAATGAAACCATGGTGAGCAGCTCTGGGCCACAGCACAAATAGAGGCATGCATTTGACAGTGGTTTCCATGGTGACATGGTGCTATAATGAAATAAAAATGTCTTAGATGTGTGTGATGAATGAGTTGAGATTTTTTCATGCAATTTTTCCCAGGAGTATGTGGGAAGCCAAAGGTCACCGAATCTGTGGTCTGCAGTCCTATTATATGCTGTGCTTGTCACCGGCAGCCTGGGGGATGTTTTTCACACCCTGCTTTCTAGGCTTGTCTCTCAGAAAGATGATTTATAGCAGTCTATACAGACCACGATGCATCACTCTTCAGTTAAAATGTTTTGTGCTCTTGGTAGTCATTGCGATGAAATCATGACTCTGGATGCTATATTCTACATATATTGCAGGCCTGATACCAAGTAAATTGACAATGTAGGTTAATTAAAAGACAAATGACAGTTTAACACAACGTTTTACCAATGGTCAGAACAAATTCCCTTCATGGTCTATTATTATTTTTGTGAACCACTATGGTGACTACGGCCTGATTTCTGAAAAGGAATGTAATGATATAATTCATACTTGCTGCTAATCAAATGTAGCCAGGTATAAAAAACAAGGTTTCTTGCCTGTTAATTAGTCGCAGATGTTTTTACAGTCTGTTCTTATGCTTTCTTGCACTACCAGAACCTCAAGGAGCGGTTTAATATCGACATGCCCCACAGGTTTAAAGTGCACAACTACAAGAGTCCCAGCTTCTGTCAGCACTGTGGAACGTTGTTGTGGGGTCTGGCTAAACAGGGCCTCAAGTGTGAAGGTGAGACCTGGTCACAAAATATGTCACATGACATTACACATATTTGGTGACTGACCAGACAGACCCTCAGGTGTGAACCTGATAGGTCAGTCGAATGACATGTCACACCCATGGGGGACAGCTGGGTTGGGCTCGAGAGTCACATGGTGATCCTTGCAGAGTGTGGAATGAATGTGCATCACAAGTGCCAGATGAAAGTGGCCAACCTGTGTGGAGTTAATCAAAAGCTGATGGCTGAGACACTTCAAACCATTGGGATCAGCCAGCAGGTGAGTGTTGGGCATGACCTCCCCCTTATACTGGGAGGACATTTGCTCTTCGGGTCTCTCCTTACTGTCACCTGTGCTCTGGGTCGAAATTAGTGTTGGAGAAAATAGCTTAGTAAACCGTCTGCTGTATTTTTGACCACACTAAATAGTGCTCACTGTTCAAAAAGGGTGCAAAACATGTCCCAAAACAAATGAAGAGCACCATCTAGTGGGATCAAAAAATACAGCAAATGGTTCATGAAATGTCATTTTGTCCATCTCTAGTAAAAGTTATTATGCCTGTTTTGATGTTGAACCTTGGTTTCAGTTTTGCTAATAATGAATGGCCAGGTTTGATAATTAAAGCTGTTATTAAAAACCTTGTTACTTGCTACCAGATGCTATTGTGACAGCTGAAGTAAAACCTTGCTTTGGTCCCTCTTAATGCTTTAGGCCCGAAACTCCCGTGGATTTGACATATTTGGGAGTGGCCCCACGGGGACCGGACAGGCAAGCCCCCCAGAGACGTCAGGCACTACATCATCATCTGTGGCTTCATCTACAAGCCGCAAAGGTATGTAGAGAGTATCACAACTGGGTACTGGGTTCAGGGGAGTCGTGGTAGAGGAGTCTTGAAATACCATATGTCTTTCTGAACGCTTAAATTTTCACTTATATGATAAATGTCTGGTCTTTAACCAAATTATCAGTAATCCGTATCACTTGGCAACATTGTCCATGCTACGAGTGTGTTGGTGATAAAGTGCTAATAAGATTTTTGGCTTCCCAAAGATTACCCGGGCATCTTCTGGGACAGACCCTTGGAGGGAGACCAAGTCACCCCACAAGGCCAGGAGACGCCCTCTGTTGTACCCCAGAACGAGGCATACAAGTTCACTATCGACGACTTCACACTGCACAAGATGCTGGGAAAGGGCAGCTTTGGCAAGGTCCGCACATTGAACACTGGCAAGAGAGTTAAAGCACTGATATACTACAGTGGTACTGGTTCCAGTAGAAATAGTTTTTTTTATCATTGCTGCACAATGTACTTTTAGCTTTTATGGTCAACAGGATGGAAGGTTAGTACATGACATAGGTTCCTTGTCTACACTGGTAGGTGTTTTTAGCTGAACTCAAGCCGAACAATCAGTTCTTTGCAATAAAGGCCCTGAAGAAGGATGTGGTACTGATGGACGATGATGTTGAGTGCACCATGGTGGAAAGGAGGGTTTTGTCTCTGGCCTGGGAGCATCCTTTCCTCACACATCTATACTGTACCTTCCAGACTAAGGTAAGAAACTGAAAGGTCAGCGCTTTACCCTCACTTTATGTTGCATTGTCAAACGTCATCCTGCATAAAGCCAACTACTGCAGCATAGAGCTGTGTAGAAGACTGCATGTACTGTCCAAGTATAAGCACAGCAGGTTCACCAACATTTGTTTACCTAATGATGGACAAAAAGACAATTGAAGAACCATTTACTGTATTTTTTGACCCCACTAGATGGTGCTCTTGGTTTGCTTTGGGTCATGCTCTGTGCCCTTATATGAACATGGGATCAAAAAATACAGCAATTGGTTCATGAAGCGTCATTTTGTCTTTCGCTACTGTTTATTTGTCCTATAGGAAAATCTGTTTTTTGTAATGGAGTACTTGAATGGAGGTGACCTGATGTTCCATATACAGAACTGCCAAAAGTTTGACCTGCAAAGATCCATGTAAGTTTAGTCTCCAGAGCATGCTGTTGGTTTTCATCTTACTGGTCTAGAGGTGATACTAATGTATGTACTCTTTCATCTTCTGGCCCCGGGCTTCAGATTCTATGGTGCTGAGATCATATGTGGTCTCCAGTTCCTTCACTCCAAAGGCATCATATACAGGTAAACCAGCAGGTAACGGGAGAATCTGGGAGCCTTGTTGTACGCTGCGTGGTTCATTGTAGCTGGGCCAGCAGTGTCAACTCTCTGCAGGTTAGACACAGACCTGCAGGAGGTTTTGGAACAGGCCTAGAGTGAGACAGCAGCCTACTCCTCATTGTTGGTTTTGGGGGTGATCACAATGGTGATGTTGTGCTTTTGTTGCCATAGGGACTTGAAACTGGACAATGTGCTACTGGATGCTGACGGGCACATCAAGATCGCTGACTTTGGCATGTGTAAGGAGAACATGTATCTAGAAGCCCGGACATCCACCTTCTGCGGGACCCCAGACTACATCGCACCCGAGGTCAGTGCCTTGTCGTTGTGTGGAGCATGTTCTTCCTGTGTTTTTATCCCAGGCAAAGACATATGGGTTAGGTGGATTAGGGTCTCTTAATTGCCCAGTGTGGTGTGTGTGTTGTGTGCGTATGGGTTATGTATAAATTACATTGTGGGGAACAGATGTTAATAAATAAATAAATTCTTGTTATTCTGACTTTGTGGGAACCAACAATTTTAATCATATTTGTGACCTGATCTGCAATCAGAAAACTAAAAATGCTATGATGTGTGTGTGTGAGCCCTGTAATGTCCAGCATCCTGCACAATGTGTACAGTGCACTGTGCGTCCTGGGAAGGCAGCCAGGACCATTGTAACCTTTCAGTATATGTGTTTATTATAACTGGATGCATTTATGGACGTGCCAGCTATCTGAATCACAGTCATGTAGATTATATTGATACTTGAACTGAGACACTGTCAACTGTTTTTGTATGAATTGGAACCCAAATGTTGAAGCAGAAGGAAATAATACCTGTTATCTGACCCCCTCCTAAGATCCTGCTGGAGCAGAAATATGGCTACTCTGTGGATTGGTGGTCTTTTGGGGTCCTGCTGTACGAGATGTTAATTGGGCAGTCGCCTTTCCATGGTCATGACGAGGAGGAGCTCTTCCAGTCTATTCGCACAGATGACCCTGTCTATCCTCCTTGGCTCCCTATGGACGCCCATGACATTCTGATTAAGGTTTGTCGACTGTCACTCGCAATGCTATTCTCCAGAATTCTGCTGTCTGATAACCCAGTTGACTGCAGGCAACTAAGTAGGTGCTTGTCACTTGACTGTTGGCCCTGCTGTGATTGGGTTAAAGAAAAACAATGGGCAGTGCCTGAGTTAAATTCTGTGCTATGATTGGTTGTAGCTCTTTGTGCGGGAGCCAGAGCGCCGGCTGGGAGTGAAAGGGAATATCCGGCAGCACAGCTTCTTTCGGGATGTGGACTGGACTGCACTGGAGGGCCGGCAGGTGGAGCCGCCATTTCGACCAATTGTGGTAAGGATGCCCTCAGAGACAAACCCTCACATTGCTAGCAGGAGAATCCTACCGGTATTAACACTGATTCAATGTCAAGACCAGGTGCCATTACAAATAATATGCCAATTAATACAGATAATAAATCAAATCAAAGCTTATTTATAAAGCACCTTCAAACAATCAAGGTTGACCAAAGTGCTGTATAAATTCACATAAGTAAAATCAGTAAGATAAATGAATAAATAATAATTAGGAAACATAAAATGGAAAAAAACGGACTCAGAGCATTTTATGCCAACTTATCCTAAATTAAATGCCATTGAAAAAAGATCTTTTCTTATTATTGTCTTAAGAGAAGATTTAAAAGTTTCCAGAGTCAAGGCAGATCTAACATGCCATGGTAGGCTATTCCAAAGACTAGGGGCTGCCACCCCAAAGTCTGGGGGCAGCCACTCCAAAGTGTAGGGGCAGCCACTCCACAGTCTAGGGTCAGCTACCTCAAAGTCTAGGGGCTGCCACCCCAAAGTCTAGAGGCAGCCACCCCAAAGTCTGGGGGCAGCCACTCCAAAGTCTAGGGGCAGCCACTCCAAAGTCGAGGGGCAGCCACTCCAATGTCTAGGGCACACGTGTCAGACTCCAGTTCTGTGCACATTTTTGGATTTCCCCTTCTTTAACACACCTGATTCAACTTCTTGTGCTGAATCATTTATGGTGGAACAGGGAAAATACTAAGCTACACAGGGCTCCAGCCCTCCAGGACTGCAGTTTGACAACCCTGGTCTAGGGGCTGCCACCCCAAAGTCTAGGGGCAGCCACATCCAAGGTCTAGGGGCAGCCACTCCAAAGTCTAGGGGCAGCCACTCCAATGTCTAGGGACAGCCACCCCAAAGGCTGAGTCGCCTCTGGTCTTAGGGACTTTGAGCAGAAGCTGTCGAGACGACCAAAGTGCTTTGGCTGGAGTATAAAAGTGTAGCTGTTCAGGGAGATATTCGGGTGCCAGACGCATCAGTGCTTTAAAAACAAGCAACAACATTTTAAACCCAGTTCTAAACCTCACAAGTAGCCAGTGCAGCGAGGCCAATATTGGAGAAATATGGTCACGCTTACACTTACCAGTGAGGAGACGAGCTGCTGTGTTTGTGGATTGATCCCAATTATATTGTGATTGATCAGTTCCAAAATATAATGAATTGCAATAATCCAAACGGGAGGTTATAAAAGCATGCATAACCTTCTCAAGATCTTTAAGGGGGAGATAACCTTTTACCTCAGCTATAAGTCTCAATTGATAAAAATCTGTTTTTATGACAGAGCTCACCTGATTATCAAATTTAAAAACGCTGTCAAAGGTCACACCTAGGTTCTTAACAGATGAGCGAAGATAAGGAGAAAGAGGACCCAAAAGAATGAGAATTTAGTGGTTATTGTCAATACACCACAGCACACAACAACGAAATGTGACCTGTATGTGAATTTCATGACATAGCAGGGGGCAGCTAATTCAGCGCCCGGGGAGCAGTACCGTGCTCAGGGTTCCTCAGATGTGCCTTGCTAGTCGGGGATTCAAACCTGCAATCTTTCAATTACAAGTGTACTTCCTTAACCATCAAGCCACCACTGCCCACAGATGATGAACTCACTCCCCGTCAGGAGTATATCGAACCCTGGTCTCCCGTGTGGCAGGCGGGGATACTAACCACTATACAAATATAAAATATAAAATACCAGAAAAGCAATCAGTACGCTTATGGCCAAATAGAATAATCTCTGTCATACTATCATTGAGGTTTAAAAACCTACTGCTCATCCAAGATTTTACCTCATTCAAGCAGTCGAACAATGGCTGAATAAATCATTCCTGCTTAGACTTAGAGGCAGATAAATTTGTACATCATCTGCAAAACAGTGGAAGGTGATATTATATTTTCTGAATATAGACTCCAGTGGCAATAAATATAGTAAAAAGAGTATACTGCCCAGGACAGCCTTGGGGGACTCCAGAAGTAAGAGGAGCCGTAGGTGAACCTGAATGAACGGAAAAGCTTCGGCCAATTATATAGGAGAGAAGTCAGGTGGAACGCCCTCATTATGTACAGTTTCAGTTTCCTGCCCGCTCAAAAGTAAATTCTGATGCAATCTCCTTCATTTGCAGAAATCCCGAAATGATTGCAGTAACTTTGACCGAGAATTCATCAACGAGAAACCCCGACTTTCCTGTGTGGACCGCACACTAATTAACAGCGTGGACCAGACCATGTTCCACGACTTCTCCTTCGTCACCCCTAGGATGGAGCGCTTCAAGGGCCCGTGATTAATGCCCCAGAAAGGCATTAATAAGCGATGTCACTGGCACGTTTGAGCCTGTGCCATTGTCTCAGGCATCTCTTAACATCGATACTAGGTAATCAGCTGTCATCAATCACTGAGATACAAGAGAATGATGGAGTCAAGTCGAAGAGGAAGTCAGCAGTAGTAAATCTGCTGAAATTATGAGAAAAGTTTATTGTGAAAGTAAATAACTTTGGGTACAAAACCTAGCCTCTGGACTAACTGCCAATAGGTTTTGCACAATATTAATGGCAAATAAGAATTTTAAGTGTTGATTCCATTGGAATGACAAATTATCATTTGTGACCTTATAACTATCACAATATGGGCAACATGGGTCAAATTCAGTAACTTTCATCTTTGTGGATCCCAAGTTCTAATCTCCATATGTGCCATAAGTATCACAGTGGGCCAAAAGCTCTGTAGTACTGCATTAAATTGTTATGGATTCAAACTGGGAATGTGTGATGGTCTGTTATACAAGGTCCTACTCAGGATTAGAAAGAAGCATCGATAAAACAACAAATCCACTTGAAGAATTCCTTGCCTTTCACCAAAGAAACTACTATAACTAATCCAGGCATTCTGTGCGTGCAGAGATTTGGTACTTTCATTATGATCGAGGGCAATCTAACTTAGCGAGATGGAGCTGCAGCCTGCATATAACCGTGGTGTACCTTGTGACTTCAGACCCCTGCAGACTATGTGTAGAGAGTGCCTCTTATCCTCATTTGTTCACCTTTTCTTTGGTGTTTGGAGGACCAAACGTGAATCATGGCTGCTCCAAAAGCACTCTGGCTGTGTCTGCGTATGTCTGTGATTAATGTATTTAAGGGTAAGCAGGATGAAGATTCTTTCCTGGTTAGCAAACTCCCATCATAATTCTCTTTTTTTTCAGAATGATTCAGCATTTGTTTCAGCCTTCTAAACCCTGGAACAATGGATGCTATTTTCAAAATATGACCCACCATATAAATAACAATCTCACAGGAAACATTGCATCAGTATTTTCTTCTTTCTTCAGACTGTAGTTCCTGCATTTAATTTCAACATGAAATGAGACCCATTCGAATCCCCTTTCGTCATGGCTATATTAGTTTTTTAATCAATACGTCAGCTGAGCTGCCTAAAATTGTGATCATAAAATATGTATGCAGGGAATGTTAGGGTCAACCAGACACAGAGGGATTTTTAAAGCCACTATACCATGCTTGATGATTAAATGTTCATTTTTGGCTATGTATTTCGTTGCAAGTTGCTGACACAAAGGCAGCATATCAGATTTATTATTTGTTGAGAAAAAAAGTGTCATCATTCTTGTACCCATTTGTATGACAGGGCAACTGCCTCTCAAAGCTGTGAAATAGCACTGCCAGCCAAAACCACAAAAGACAATGTTCGGTTTTTTTTCTGTTCAAAAGTAAAGAAACCTGGAAGTTTGTGAAATGAAATAGAAACAATACAGAGCAATGTGTTACCTTTTGAGCCATCTAACCACTAATGTAATACTATGGGTGGTGGCGACTCTCTCTGAAAGCTTTGGGCCCAAGGTTCAAGAGATGACATCTACCACAGGATGGGCAACCACACATTTTTACCCCAGCCCTGATGTAGAACACACTGTCTGCTATACATCTGCAGTAATTGCTGTCCACCAGAGGGCAGTAATGCATCAAATGGACATACAAGTTACCAGATTCAGCTAAAGGGCAATTGCATTAGTTCATTGGATACAGAAGAATATTTTAACTGGTTTAGGCTCAATTAGAGGGTCAGCGGTTAGCTGACAGGACAGAATTTTCTAGAACAATGACTGAAGCAGCACATTACAGTTACTGGAATAGCACTGCAGCCAGACAGCCTAAGAGACCAGATAAAGATGAGAATGAGCAGAGTCACACTTCATTAGGTCAGCTGTCCTGGGAACAAATGTGCAGAGATGACTACAGGGCAAATTCAAGATCACATGGGGCAGTACAATAATCTCAGTGATCATTTTGTCTCATTTGACTCACAGGAAGATCACAGTTTACATTTACTGCACTACAACTGACCAAATTACACTGATTCATGAGGCATCTCAGTTTCAGTCACACATGTTTGTATTCATATCTTTGTGGGGACAGTCCATACTTTTCTATGGAAAAAAAACCCTAATCCCACTAATTACAACCTTAACCCCTACCCAGCCCTAACCTAAACCATAAATAACCAGATTTGTTTACATCTCTACAAGTTAATAGCTGCAGAAAAAACTATGTCCTTTTACAGCATCTTTCCTGAAAAATATATAATTTATTCTAAACTAGATATTTTATAATGTGGTGACTTTACTCCTATACTACATACCATACTTCATGATTCATAAGCTTCCTGACAATGTTTATAGCACTGCCCCCTCCCCCATTCACAAAAGTGAATAATTGGGAAGCCAGTCACAAGGGCCACAAACTTATTCTCTCCGTTTAGCCCAGTTGAACCCCTGTGTTATATGTGAGTGTTTTTTTAAGTACACCACCAAGGGTATCTGAACAGAAAGAGAAACTTATATTATCTGAATGGAGAATTATTCAGGTGGAACAAACAATCCCGATGAAATGACAGTATTATTAAAAAGCAGGTGTTAGGTTATGTTACAAATTCAATATTCAAACATTTTCAGCATTTTTAAAATCAAAATGATTATAAACGTCTATTCCTTTTCTCCAATTGTGACGTTTTATTTAATCAGAGATTAATTTAAACGGCTGTCCGGCTGCTCTTTTAGTGCCGATTTAGGTCAGGAAAAAAACATCACTGGCGTATAACTGCCGGTTAAATTAGGAAACAGGTCCCACCCGGCACCACTGACTGTGATAGCAGCCGAGAAATGACATGCATGCTACAGAAATGCTGAAGGGATTAAACTAATTAAAAAGCCAGCCGACCGGATATAGTTCAGTGGATTGATTCACTATCGCTCTGGTTGTGTCAAACCTGTGCAGATTAAACACAGCACATCCCTCACTGCCATTGTGGCTATGCAGGTCACGTGAAATATCTCAGGTCCTATGAAACATATACAGTAGGTGTAAGAACTTCATAAGCAATGGTGTATTGTACGCAAAGTTTTCACTAGGGGTCAGTGTCTTCAAACAAAAAAGCCAGTAAAACCAGACAATTCACACAAGTCGCATGAAGTCGTAAAGTAAACTGTGTGTGAATTTTTTTTTTTACATTTTGATAACAGAAGCATTGTGTCATCTGTTGTTATCATTTGTATCGGAGCCTGCTGACACGTCCGCACTTTGACCTCATACGAAACTGCCAAGTTTGTGCCAAGAGAAGGTCTGACAGCCTTCCTGTCCCGCTACCGTTGTAAGCGGGTCCCTGACCGGCTGTTATTCATATAATTGTATTTTGTTTACGTTATCCCCAGCTGTATAAAATAATTAAATTCTCTTTGATAGTGACCATTATAATCAGAATCAGAAAGCTTTTATTATTCCGAAGGAAATTGTCTGTGAGACTGCACATTTCACAAATACACAACAAAATTAAAACAGACACTACAGTGTTACATACATCAGTAATAATAAGCAGGCCATATAGAATGTGATGCTCAAAGAAATGTTAGGACAATTATTATTTTTTAAAAGTATTGTGTATTCAGTAGGCAGTAGTGTGACGTCCTGCTCCCAATGATCCTAATTGTGTGCCACACCCACCTCGTTACCTCCTGTTTTGCCCTGATTGT
>JAABNY020000001.1:7746173-7767272 GCA_015164015.2 Brevimyrus niger
CTAGTAGCTTTGTGTGAGAACCCTGCCTGTGTCTTTCGTGATTAAAACCCTGCTTTACCCTCTACCCAAGGACTCCTACCTTTTAGTTCTTGTTGCCCTCACATGGTCATTACAAGTAGTCTACAGTATTTAATCCTGTATTTGCATCACACATCACAAATAATTCAATAACAAACTGCAGCACATAACGTAACCAAGGTAACGGATGTACTGTATTATCACTGTATTATCAACTATGAATTATGCTACCACTGTCAAACTTAGAGTACAAAAATCAAATTAGAAACAAAATTCAGTTATAATGTATAATCAGTTTTAATTTAAAGTGAGAAACATGGTGGCATATATATATGCATTTTGCTATATTTACCATCTGCATATTTTTTTGTAATCTTGTTTTAAAAAAATGAAGGACTTTAAAATTATTTTATGACACTAAGTTACATAGAATTTTGCCACAGCCTGCGGATCTTGTGACCATAATGATCATAATTGTATTTGTTAGTCGAAGTGGGAGCTTTTGCAAAACTTCCACCACAGTCAGTCTGCGAAGCCTCCGGGACCTTAAATGATCTCTTGTAAACTGAAGGAATGCCTTGGAAAATTTCCTCCAGCTCATGTTCACTACCTCCGCAAGATGGGTTTCAATTTCTTCCCCTTCTCCTCCCCACCCCCCTCCCTCTCTCTTTCAACTAACGCACACATCTAAACAAAGCATTCCACCTAAACTGATGAAACCTTCAAAAAGAACATAATTCTGTAGAACAGCTGTAACTGGTTGGGCGGTTGCCTGGACTTGGTACCGCCTGCGACTTCCTTGGAGCTCTGTGTACGCGTGAGACGTGCCTCACCACCTCAGCGCCGCAGAGCTGAGCAGCTCCGTCATCGCATGCGCACGCGCCCAGGCCTGCCCACCCGCCCGCAGACAGACAGCCACCCCTTTTAGGCCTGGGAGGCTGCCCAAACCACCCACATGCCGGCTGAAAGCAATTTAACAATAAGTCAGTTAATGTGCAAGACAGTTATAACCTGGAGCTAAATAACCTGGAATTGTTCTTGTTTACACACTTCACTGAAATAGGAATAGCTGTCAGATTCCATTTCAAACTGTTTGCAAATCTAATTTGAGCTTCGTAACAAGTATTTATCATTTTGCCACTTGTTGTGTCCCATCCTCTGGCCCTTTACTCAGATTGACCCCAAACTAATGACCCCTATTGAATCTAATTCAAGCAGAGATGAGTTGGTGATTCTTCTGGGCATGTGAGGCCCATTTGCTTAGCCCTGGTGATCTCTAAACAAAGGGGGGATCCAGTATAGCGGTGAAGGTATGGGTTACCCAAGTAAGTGCTTGATTAATGCTTAGCCGTAATGAATTAGCGTTCACAATGCTATACTCAGTGATAATTCTCAAGTGTGATTGCCTGGATCATGTAAGTTTGCCGGATAAACAGTAAGCCAGATAAACTACACCTGAGGGGACAAGAAGGTAGGACCATTCCATAAGGTAAAATCGGAATCCCTGCTCTCTGGTTGGCACTTTCTGGTGACATCACTGACTCAGGTCTGAACCGGGAATGTGCTATAAAGGCAGTTTGACGTGGGTCAGGGCTTTCTGTGCAATGTGGGGATACTGGACTGAAGGAACCCGCCAAAACTAATGCCATTCAACCAAAGAAACTCCAAAAATAAATCAGGGAAAGGGTGAAAGATTAATTGCCCCTCCTGCCATACAGTCCTGTGAAAAAATTAGGACACCCCATTAAATATTTCATTCTTTATTAAGAAATATCAAAATATCAGTATTGTGATAAGTGTTCTTTCAATTTATATCTGTAGATAAAGGTGATGTAATTGTATCACATGTGCTAAAACAAGAAACAAACTCACTTATTTAACAAAGGAAATCAACTAAGATTCCTACTGAGAAAAATTTTGGTCACCCTGTGCCCTAATAGCTGGTATTTCCCCTTTGGCTGAAATAACCTCAATGACATATTTCTTATAACCATATATCAGTCTCTGACTTTGACTGGCAGAAAGTTTTCCCCACTCTCCAATGCAGAATTCTTTAAGCTGTATGATGTTTGAAGGGTGTCTTGCATGCACTTCCACTTCAAATCCCCCCACAGCATCTGAATAACAATCAGACCCGAGCTTTGACTTGACCATTCCAGAACTCTCCATTTCTTTCTTGCAAGCCATTCTTTGGTAGATTTACTGGAATGATTTGGGTCATTGTCATTTGCACGGTCCATCCCCACTTCAGCTTCAACTTCTGGACAGATGTTTTCACATTGTCCTCAAGCCCCCTCTGATGTGATGAAGAATTCATAGTGGATTCTATGATGGTGAGCTGGGCAGGTTCTGCTGCGGCAAAGCAGCCCCGAACCATGACATTTCCACCCCCATGCTTCACAGCTGGTATGGCATTCTTTTGCTCAAAATCTGTCTTTGGTTTATGCCAAATATGTCCTCTGATACTGCACCCAAATAATTCAATTTCAGATTCATATGTCCAAAGTACATTGTTCCAAATTTCCCAGTCTTTGTCTAGGTGGGCCTCTGGCAAACTTCAGTGTTGCTCAGATGTTTTTTAGACAGCAAGGGTTTCCTCTTTGCACAGAGCCCATGTAAATCAAACTTGTGCATCTATTTCTGATGGTAGATGCATGTACCTTGACATCAACTGTGGCAAGAGCTTCCTGTATTATGACATTCCTGTTCCATGATGACATTATAGCATTTTCGGAGATGTCTTTCAGCATCTTGCGGTCTATTCTTGAGCTGAACCTACTAGGACAGCCTGCCCTGGCCAAGCTGCCAGTTGTTTTAATTGAAAATTATTTTCCGGATAGTGAAATGGCTCATTCCAAACACTCTTGAGATCTTTTTAATCTTTTCTTTCTGAAGGTCTCAGAGAGCTCTTTAGATCTCACCAAGATGATATCAATTATTTCAACAATCAAAAGCAAACCAAAGAAAATGTCTGCAGTTTAAATAAGACAAGCTTCACCAAAAATCTCTGCAATGATGTTTTATTCATTTTCACTTGTTATGGTGCAACTGAATTTAATTCTAGGAATTTTAAATAGTGATGAATATGAGGGTCTCCTAACTTTTTTTTCTCAGTGAAAATTAGCATATTAGTTCATTTCTTTTCATCAATAAGTGAATTTGTTTCTTGTTTTTTGCATAGATGATGCAATTATATCACCTTTATCTACAGATATGATTTGGAATATTTAATACTGACATGTTGATATTTCTTAATAAAGACCTAAATATTGAATGGGGTGTCCTCGTTTATTCACATGACTGTATGCTAAATCTTAGCTACTCTCTTGGGTGTATGAAGAATATACATGGCTGACTGAAATACTCTCTGCCTTCTTGGTCATGGGCAATGGGCAGCCTCGCTTGGCTTATGACAGAGCCCCGGTTGGAGCTCCAGAGCTCAGCTGGTGCGTATGTCCCTTAGCTGGCTGGGATCCGCTGAGGCTGGCCCCCCAGCAGCAGTCTGCAGTCCGGGTGAGGAGGCCGTGCTGTTGGCTGTTTGTTTTTCCCAGCTTCAGCCTCCCTCAGTTATTCCACAGGCTGTTCACTGTCCTTATTTGACTCCAGTTCAGATGAGCGTCTCCTGTCAGCTGACGGAAACCACAGTGCTTGGTTTCTCTCTCTCTCTCTCACTTCCTCTTGCTCTCTCCCTTGCTCCCTCTTCCTCTTTCTGTCTCTCTCTCCTTCTCTCTCTCTCTCTCTCTCTCTCTCTGCCTCAGCCTTTCTGATAAAGGATCTCTTCTAAAGACTAAGAGACACACTCAACGCTGTTTACAACTTACGCCTGACCCAGGAGACTGTCATTCTACCACATATTTATAACCCTAAAACCATACTGTGTAATGTGTAATAGTTGTGCTTTATGAACACATGCACTGATCAGGCTGTGAGTATATGCACTGATCACACAGTGAGTAAATGCGCTGATCAGGCTGTGAGTAAATGCATTTTTCAGGTTGTGAGTAAATGCATTGGTCAGGTTGTGAGCACATACACTGATTAGGCTGTATGTGCACTAATCACACTGTCTGTACCTACACAGAGGAAATACATCACTGTTACCTGGTGATTAATACAATATAATGCTCCCATAACTCTGACCTGGATAAGGACTCAGAAGATGAATGAATTATTGGACAACACAGTACTGAACTCTTATTTTTGTAACAAAACAAGATTTTCAGGAGTTTATGACAGTTAAAAAAGGCGGTGCACAGGTGATATGGCACAGAGCTCTGCTTTAACAAAGCTTAGTGGATAATTATTTATTGCATTTAATTTCAATGCTATAAGCTTTTATTGACATAATCACCCAGGAAACAGAACAAACAAACAGGACTGAGCTTCCTGTGTGACATGGTACATGAAAAATATGTAAACAAATAAAGCTCTTTGCCACAGCAAAAACTGGCAATTTCATACACCAGTGACAGTGCCAGTGACCACGCAAGTCTTGCTCCGCCGGCATTCCCACCCAGTGCAAAGTTAACCCTTAACAAGGACCGTAATTCACCGTGTTATTGGGAAGCCCCCCCACCACCGCTGTCCCTTTAACCCGTAAACCACTTCCTTCATTGTGTAAACAGACGTCAGTAGGGATGTCAGTTTTCAGTGGGTTAAAGGACAAGACAGGCAAATCGAGCCACTTTGCATTAACAGGTGGGGCTGCATCAAAGCTTCCTGCGCCTCCTTTTACTGAATAGGAACATCACACCTTCTTATCAGCATGTTACGGAAAGGAAGCCAGCTGCAGCCTCCTGTGGATCAACCACTCCTCACCCTGATTTGTGTGTAAATTCAGAGTCTGCACGGCTCCCGCTGGGCGTGTCTTCCTGTGTGCTCACTGTTTACCAGCTGATATCTTGGGCCTCGCACGGTTACGTTTATGTCCTTTATGTAGGGGAAAGGGCACCGGGATCCCCTGCAGGCCCAGCAATCAGGCTGTGACAGCACAGCTCCTTATCCACGTGCTCTGACTTTGCGACACCTGATTTCACCAACCTTACATGACTACTGGTGACCTTGAAATGACCCTGAAGGCATCAGATTGTGAGCCCCAAGGTGAGCGACAGGCTTCAGATAAACCTCTGGGGGAAAAGTCTGCCTCAGAGCCAAGTTACCGTTAATCATACAGTATCTAAGTTTTTACACAAATGCTTGGTTTCACTGCTAGATTTTGTGGCTAAGTGGCTGATGTCTGCTATATCTGTCTTTATTTCTTACTAACATATAATAATAAAAGAGCTCATTCTGTATTTTTTTTTGCCCTCAAAGCTTAGAAAAAATGTGACTGCCTCTGCTGCCCCCTAGAGGATGGGCTCCCCCTGTGGGTCTGGTTAGGGCTTCCTCTGCTGCCCCCTGGAGGATGTTTCCCCCAAGGTTTTTTCCTTCCAGGAAGTTTCCCTTGCCAGAGTGATCTCTGGTTTGCTCACTCTGGGATTTGGGCTGGAATAATGTAAAGCACTTTGAGACAATGCAATATTGTGAAAATGCATCCATCCATTTTCTGTAACCACTTGTTCTATTCAGGGGTCTGTCCCAGAGGTTACGGGCACAAGTCAGGAAACAACCCAGGATGGGGCGCCAACCCATCGCGTGGCACACACAGACTATTTACAATGTAATAGAACTGTTTGATACATGTAATTGCTTGCCTCGAATTGAAAATCTCATGACAGCAAAGTTGGCAACCCTAGTCGCAGAGGCGTGAGGCAACAGTCCTAACCACTGTACCACCCCCTGTTGTGAAAATGCCGTTTCAATAAAGTCTAACTGAATTGAGCTAAGAGAATCTAAAGCTATTGTTACACTGCAGCATCATATGTTAACATAGTTCTCAGCCATAGCAGTACCGTTACAGCAGCCTAGTGATATCATGATAAAACTAACCTTGTTGAAACTAAAAGCTACTTCTGTGTGATTGCTCAGAGTAGACACAGATATCTCAACAGGCTTAGGGTGGATTCTTGGCTTTCACTCTTTGCATGTGGGGCCATTAATGTACTAACCATGATTATAAGTAGCTGTTAACTTTTAGTTATTCCACCTGAGGCCCGAGTACACTGATCTTACATGTGCTTTGATATGATTGGCTGCAGAACATGAACGGTCCAAATAACTGGCGATGGAGTGAAGTGAAGAAAAAAACATGACCCAATAAAATCAGATGGCTCACTTGTGAGTAGCAGATGTACTCAGGGAGCAAAAAGAAGGTAAAGCGTCATTAAAGTACTTAATTTTAATAGTACATCATTTTAAATTACTTCCTTAAAAAAAACACTTATAATAATGAGAATATTTGTGGTTTGTTACATTACACTGATACAACCTAGCATTCACCATGACATCGGCGTAGAATTTCAATCATCAACATTGTCTCCATCAAGGTCTGTCAGGAACATAGAGGTATGATGGATGACCAAATATCCCTTTCTGACCACATTGCAGCTATCTCCAGGTCTTGTAGATTTACACTGTATTTAACATCACAAAGATCAGACTTTATTTAATAAACAAAATATGCAACTGCTCCTAGTGCAGACACTTGTAATTTCATGACTAGACTACTGTAACTCCTTGCTGCTGTCAGAACATGAGTGTGAAACCTCTAGAAGATGGAGAAAAGGAAAGTCTAGCTAGTCCTCAGCCAGCTCTGCTAGGTGTGGGCATGACCCATATTAAGCTCATCTTGCAGCAGGTGTGACACGCATTATCTCCCGCAGGACTCCGATAGCGTGGCCCGGTGGGTAAGGTCACAGGGTTAAATATGCATGAGTACGGCTCACAAACTCACACGCAAAGACGTGCCACCATGTCCTGCATGACACTGCGAATTAAATCCACTCTTTGCTGCAGAAATGGGTAAATGTTTATCATAAAAACAAAGCTCGTTTTTGTCTATTTGCATAGAAACACATTGACTTTCTCCTGGTTCACTTTGCAGTCCAGGCACCCAAAGCCATGTAGTTCCTCGAGCGACGTAATTCTTACTGACTTTAAGAAATTGAAAGTGGAAACAGCAGCCCGTTCCATGTTCTTGGCTTTGTGTCTGATAAAAGGATCGTTTCTCTTTAAAGAACAGCATCAGATGTCATTCAGGTGGGGGGGGGGGGGACCAGCCCGCCATGGTACTTTTCTTTTATGGCAACCATAAGTTTCAGATCAGGAAAGGACGGCACATATTCTAACAGAAAACCGAAGTCGACACTGCAGTTTTTCTGTCATGTTATCACCATCTTGTGCTTCTCACTAAATTTGTGGTTGTGCAGTGATAAAAAATGGACAGGATTTTAATAAAAGAGGCCCAGTGTGCTGCTCCATGGGTTAGGTCTTGTGTTCCTGTCATCAGAAGGTTGGCAGTTCATATCCCAGGGTCAGCAGAGAGATGTCACCACTGGGCCCTCGTGCAAGGCCCTTACCCACAGTTGCTCCAGGGACCAGTGGACCCTGCTTTCTTAAGTCTGTATTGCCTTAGATAAATGCTTCTGCTAAACAAATGCAAAAAAGAGACGGTAAAAAGACACACAAGTATGTTTTTAGTAAGGTTCATGGTCCCTGTATCACAGGCTCCACCCACAGCCAATACCACACTTTCCCAGGGCCCCACAGAGCCCTGGCAGCTATGACCAGCCAATGAAGTGCTTCTTCTTTGGTCCGTTTTTGTCTGACACCCAGCCAGCACTAAAAGACATCTCCGCCGCCTCGCCGCACACCTTCCTCATTCCCCTCAACACCCCAGTTTACAAAATGAAACGCAATTGACCGGGAAGGACCCAGCGGAGCGGATGCAAGAAATTCAAGCTTTCTGGGAAAGCTGGGATAGACACTGCTAGCCTGGTCAGGTGCTCAAGAGGATAAAGGGGGAAAGAATAATGACAGTCTTACATTTCACTGTCCTTTTCCCTGCCACAGGTAAAAAAAAAAAAAAAAAAAAGTTTAGCTTACGCAGGATGAACGTCAGAGATGAGGAAGCAGCTTAGCCAGCCGGGGGTTGGGTTTGCACTCAACGCAAACACCATTGCACCATCACCAGCTGCATAGCCCCCAGAGCTACAGACATACCTCTGTGAATGAGGTCTCTCTGGCTACAGACTCAATCCCCTTTTCTCTCACCTATAGGTCAGTCCAGCAAGGCTGTCATTGTGAAAATTTGAGGCAACAGATCAAAAAATTGATAATGGGCACTGGGGTGAAACAAACACCCACCCAGACTGACTGTACAACCTCAAACCTCACGCACAAAACCACAGCTAGGGGTGGGGCACCCGACTTCTTGGCCAAGAAAGCTGGGGGAGGGCAGGCCTCGTCTGGGGTGTCGGCATATGTGTAAGTTAAAGAGGGGTACTGTTGGTGGGAAGGAGAGTGAAGCAATCAGAAAGACACAGACGGGCACGACTATGCCAAACTAGTATAGCTTCACACTTATACAATGACATCACAAATTTTATGAAACAGAACACTTTTATACAGATTTTATTAGTCCAGAAAATATAAAATATATACATTTTTACTATGGTAGGCCAGCCTGTTGTTAGACAGGGAGTATACAAACTACATAGTTTCACAATATCTGCTGTGCTCCTACAAAAAAAAAAATATATATATAATAAATAGTACAAAGTACAAGGAGAACACCAACACATTCAAGTGTCTGTCCCAAAATAAGACTGATTATCTGGTCACAAAACCAAGCCCTGCAGTCTGTATCACTCCCTGAACAATTACAGCTTCCCAGGCACATACAATATAGCGCCCAAAATAGGCATCTTCATTGTCTCCAGCTACAGTTCATAGTACCGCAGTGAGATGCTGACAATTCAACTTACACTCCGACAGTTACTCAAATACACATGTAAACAGATAGGGCACATAGTTCTACTTTAGACACAATCGCTCTTGGAGAAATGTTAATCAGCACTGATATGGTTTCAAACGAGAATAACACACACACCCTCGGCCACCGGTGTCAGGCGTTCATTTACTGAAATTGAGGACCAGACCATTTCCTTAACTGCTCCGCATGTCCAGGCAGTGAGTGACCAAACCCTGTGTGACCGAGAGCAGCAGGCCTGAAGGGGGGAGCCGGCCCTTCCTTAAAAGGGCGCATGAGAAGGACCAGGCCCCTGTGCACAAGCCAAATCAAACTGCCTCCGTCCCACCTGAACACTCGGCAGTAAAGTGCATCAAATCTCAGTCACTTCGCTGCCACTGATGCATAAAACAGAACCATTTTCCTATAAATCTCAGTTGCTAATGCAAATTAGCATCTCAATATGTTTAAGGGCAAATATGCAGTCAGAACCTTGGCTGGGAAGAAAAAAAAAAAGCTTTGGAAATGCTTTTTTCTGTGTAGCTCAACATCCACCGTGAACATAGCCACTCAATTTCCATCATGCTATGAGTTGCATGTTTTTTCCAAGAGTGCAGGAAAGAAGACTGATTTGATGGTGTGTGAAGCCCTTTTGAATAACCGCTCACTAGTATATACGTATATATATATTAAAAAAAAAAAAAAAAAACACACGCTACGCAGGAACCGTATCAGCTCATCAAAAGCTGCCAGAAACCAACAATTATATCTTACCAAAAAAAAAAATCTTTGGTGATATTTCCCCTTTCCTACCTTCCTGCAATCGTGCTATTTTTCCTTTATCATCTGAAAGCCTGACAGACCTCAAGAATCATCATGCACGTTTAAGTCATTTTTACAAATTTCTTCAGGGAAAAAAAATAAATAAAACAGCTTGTGAGTTCCTTTCATCCACCAACTGAAACATTACATCATATACAGGAACACTCTCAGTCATATACACAGAAACAAATGCACGTTTTCTTGCTTATAAGGACAAAATGAGATGCTCCCATAAGGATGGCAGACCCTGAAGACTTTCCAGGGATATCCCCACAAAGGGGGATTCCGCAAACTAGGAAAACCTTTTTAAAAACAAAGTGCCAAAATTCTGTCATTTGTTGAGGTTGTGTTTGGGACGAGTTAAGATTCATGCTGTATTAAACAGAGTCAACAGGATGTCAAACAAGTACATGGAAGAGAAGAGAATACCAAGCAGCATTTTATCCTCAAATGGAGGAGAGATGTCCAATTCTGACGACATAGCCCGTGCGAGCCAGTCAAGCTTGCTGGATGCCGGACGGGTGTCTCAAATCCTGAAATCAGCCAGAACAACTGAGGTTAGACTACAGGTCTACAGTGCAACAGCCAAAAAAAAAAACGTAACAGCATCACATTAAAAGCAGAACTTGAAGATCTACAAAAGATCTGAGAAACCAGAAAATGCCCTTAACTGTACTGGAATTGCATTCAGTTCCATTTATTTCTACTGGGTGAGATCTGCTAGCTCAGGTGTGTGAAACCGTAAGCAAGAAGATTGCTCGTCTCGTTTCCTCCAACCAGAGTTCCCAGCCCACAGGCAGACTGACCTGTCCTGGCAAAGGAGGAACCCCAGGAGCACAGGGAGAGGCAGGGGGGGTAGGAGATAAGCTGTTGAAACGTGGCTTCTTTGTGGGCTCAGGGCTGGTCAGAGGGGTGATACTGTTCCGCCTGATCAGGAGGCCAGGTCCTCTCTTCACCTCCTGCATAGGCATGATTAAGAGGTCAAGAACCAGGATGACCCAACCAAATACAGCAGTTTAAAGACGGGCAGGAGCTGAACTTACCTCTGGTTTGTCCCTGTGTGTGTTTACAGCATCCACATTCAGCGAGATGGACTCCACTTTACACCCTGTGCACAGAACCAAAACAGTGAACTCAAGCCCACGTCATAGCACACACAAGCATGCGAACAAGTCATATGCTACCGACTCACCATAAGCCACTGGGGTGAGCTTCAGAACCGTATGCAGCGGACACTTAAGGTAGGGCATCTCGTCTGAAACAGGAAGTCATCCGCTCACACCAAATTCAGAAACGGGAATAGTAAAAGTAAGGAGTTAAGGGGAATAGCATCTCACCTGCACTCTTATCCAGGAAGTAGGCCAACAAACAGCGCATGACTGCCTGATGGCAGATGACCAGCACGTTCTCCTGCCTCTCCAGCTCCATGATGACAGGCTCCAGCCTCTGAACCAGGTCTTGGTACGACTGTAGGGGATATGAGGAAAAGCCTTTGGCTAATACCATGCGACAGCTAAACATGATGACATCTCTTGTCAATTCAAATGCACTGCAAGGCTTGCATTTGAAACACGGGACATGGGCCCAGTAATACATGCCATGAAATTAGCATTAGAACAGGGGCGAGCAATCTAATCCACAAAGGGCCATTGTGTATGTAGGTTTTTGAGAACCTTCAGGTCAGCCGTTCAAACCTAGGTGTGTGGAATCTTCAGCCAATCAGCTCTCTAATTGGTAATCTAATTAAGGAGTTGCAGCAAAAACCTGCATGCCCAACAGCCCTTTCTGGATAAGATTGCCCACCCCTGCAGTAGAACATGCTGGGACATGTGCAAGCTCGTACCTCGCCCCTAGGGTAGCGGTAGTAGAACTTGTCTTGGTCTCTCAGCATGAATTCCTCCGGGAACCTCTCCCTCACCTCCTCATAGGTCATCTCCTCACACAAGCCCTGTACGTGGAGATGTGTCACGTCATTCGAGGGCATATGCCCACAGAGAGAGAGTCACCGGGAGACAGGAGGCTGCCTTACCGCATCAATCTCGTTGAGTGCCTTCCATTGTTCGTAGACCAAACCCAGTGCCTCGGCGGTCTGAATACTTCGTCGTAGCTGACTGCTCCACACCTTCAGATCCTGCAGTTTCTGCTCCTCCACGAAGCAGGCCAGCGCCGTTGCAAACTGACGGGGCAACCAAGGCAAGGTAAGCAAAAACTTGGGTGACCAAGCACTTAATAATTCCAGCCTTTGAAGGCAAAGACCGCCTCCCAGACTAAAGCCCTTATAACCTGGTTTTTCAAAAGATTCACTGCATGAGGCAATGCAGGTCATAAAGATCTCTATCGATTACTCTCCCACATTTCCTGTATCGGCAATCCTTATGCAACCATGTACCTTTCTGCCCCGGACAGACAAGCCAGAATCTCCGCCCAGCCGGCCTTGCAGATTGTGGTCGCTCTCGCCATGGCGACAGAGGTAAATGGTCCGTGGCTGTACATGAATATTCATCAGGTAGTACACGATCCTGCTCTGGATGTGGTCCTGGACGCGGTTGACCAGAAACCTGCGGCCCACGTCAATCACCTTGATGAAGGACAGGTTTCTGAGGAGCAGAGGGTGTTTTGCATGTGAAAACAAGGCACACAGCCTATCTGGTTTCCATTCTTCATTCTCTAGGACTGACTCTTACCAAGGTGTCATATTTACATCAAATTAAGCACCACTATTCAGGGTTACACACTGCAGCACCTCAATTGGAAAGAGGCTGCACTACAGGTATGTAGGTACCTGTCATGTCCATCAGGGTCCAGGGGTTCATACAAGGCCCGGTAACATTCGATCCTCTTCTGGAAGTCCTCCATGGCGTCAGTCTTATTGCAGTCCTGGTAGTCTGGACATGACACTTTCACTTCCTGTGCAAAGAGAGCAAAGGCATCAGCTGCAAATGCATTCGAGAGTTGGAGCTACACCAAAATAAACAAGTTAAAGAAGAACCAAAGATAGAAAGGCTTACCATGATGTTTGCAGCAATGATGCTGGGCTCATCGCAGATAGACTCAATGAAGAATATCTGAAAAGGAGAAGAGCCATTTTGTTTGAATACCGGGGGTACCGTGTTGCAAATCGTCACTTAAAATGTCTGAAAAGTCCCTAACCTTGAATCCATTATCGCTGCCAAAATTCAGGATCAGGTCTCTTCTTGCCCTTGTCGTGTTTGTGGCATCAAATACCTGAAGAGGAGAAAATATGCATGTTATGCAGAAAGACCCTGAAGAACATAGTGCTAATGGCTGACCCTCTATACCAGCGTGTCCCCAACCTGATCCTCAGGGATCTGCAAACTGTCCACATTTTTGATTCCGCCTAGCTCCCTGCCAGACCACCCATATTATTATTCCCTCCAAGGTCCCTACCTGGAGCTTGGAGGGAGCAAAAATGTGGACTTTCCAGGGCCCCTGAGGACTGGGTTGGGAAACACTGCTCAATAAGATGTACAGCGTGTTCTTTGCACTGTGAGGAACACACCGATTTTGTTTCAGTCTCAAGGGCCACTTACAGCAACTTGGCCACCTTCCTCTGTCAGGTAGGTCTTCACATCTCTGAGGGCTGCCAAGGCACATTGTCTGTGGAGAAGGGATGAGTCAGACTATGCCCAGTCACTCCCCAGCCCGCTCCCAGGATCCTCTGCTTCTCACTCACTGTCTGATCTTGACGGCATCCTGGTTGTCGGGCTTGAAAAAGTCGTAGGAGCTGTAGTACTTGACGGCCTCTCGTCGATATTCACCCACATTAAAAACTAGTGATAGAGAAGAAGAGTCAGATTGCACTACCCAAGGGAAACCTAGCCAAGAAAACTCCACCCACATCAGCAGAACGTCTTGCTGTATATGGATGGTCAGGGGCAGACCCAGACCGGGGGGTATGGTACCTTTGGTGGGCATGCCAATCCAGTTGAGATAGCGGGTCAATTTCCTGGAAATGTAGGTCTTCCCACGAGCAGGCAAGCCCACCATCACAATGACAGTGGGAGGGTTGGCCAAGTGAGGGCCCCCACAAGCTGTGGAAATAGCAGAGAGCCAACACTTACTCCATAGTAACATAAATTCAAATCAACCTGAATGCAAGTCTTCATTACTCATGCCCAGGAATAGCACTAGGATAGAGAAGAGAGTTTAAAAAAAAAAAAAAAAAAGTTGGAGACATTTCACAACGAGTCGTCTTTTTATCTAGCTGTGGGACACCAATGGGATTTATTAGCATAAATTATTCAAGTTCCGGTGGACGACCATCGCACTCATACTGGTCAGCCTTTCTGGTGCCATACAGCTGCATTCAGGCTGACCAATCGTAGGACCTCGTTCCACACACAGGGAGTGACGAGGGCGCTGTTGCCACCCACTACTATCAGACTGTTACCATGGAAATGTAATCCCCTTCACCTCGTGAATTAGAGGCGGGTGACTCAGGGACGCCGGAGGAAATGTCCTCCGCAATTCGAAATGCATACACGTCAATGCCGGCGAAATCTAATTAGTTACTAATACACAACCAATTTCTAAGAATATAAAAACGAATTAAAATCAGAAGACTGTATAAGATTACAATATTTTTAAACGATATTATTTTAAGAACAAAAGGAAAAATGCTTCACAGTACATTTGTCTAACCGGGTTCTTTACGCATATTCGTGGTTAACATACACATCGGCATTTTTAAAATGGCCCTCAATAAACTAAACCGCATACAAGATTGCGGGTCCATGCACCTGATGCGCACAGAAATCTTCCCAACCTGTTCCCAAGTATCTCTGACCCGCCTGTGCTAAATAGATGCAGGTGTGTCAAAGCCTGAATTCCTAGACCAGCTCTTTGAAAATGAAATACGTTTTTTTACGGCGCCTGAATTTTGCAAGCTCTCATTCCGGAATCCGCCGCCCAAGACGTATAATAGGATTATTCGTCTCCGCACCGGCACTTAGTGCCTAAGCATGCGCTCCCTATAAACCTGGAATGAAGTAAGCTGTTCAATTTATAGTAATTCGACATCCACGGGTGAGATTTTGTTCTGATATAAAAATCAACAAAATACTGATGTGGGTGATACCGGCACAATGAGTAACTAGTTCATGGTTCTGGCTATACACCGACATGATATACTCACATTTCTGCGACACCGCTGGTTTATCATCGCTAGTGGGAATCCAGATTTTTTGGATCCTGTTCTGGGTGAGCTCAGTTGGCATTCCTCAATGATCGCAAAATGAAAGAAAGAAGATCCGAGTAACTGGAAACCGACACGAACACGAGTGTCTAGTATTGCGTATATAGAAATCCCCTTCCGTTTTCACTTCCTTTATCCGACTCAGCTGGAGGATACGTCAGGGCCGTGGGACGCGCACTGGACCCTCTCAGTCTCTGTCTCACTGCTGCGGTTTCCTAGGCTGACTCCCGGAGTCCCTTTTAACTGCGAGGCTAAGGATGTGAAACGTGATCCGTGTAACGCCCAGAAATTCCGTCATTCAGTCACACTGATCCAGCCTACGTCGGGGTGACCTGCTGCGCCCCCTGGCGGGCTGGACGTGGAAATGTACCAGACGCTTGGACCCTATATTGTGGGCTTTTAAGGCGTAAAACTCGGGTTTAAAACTCTTGAAAGAGCATATTCATTAAGTGTGACGAAATATACAATTGAAAATAAAGCTGCGTAAAATAATACCAATATTTTGGTATTTCTGGGTTTATAATTCAAGCCTAAACATTCCTTTAAAAATAGTTTTGCATACTTATTATCTAGTATTATGTACCGTATGCTTTGTTGTATTCATTCTTATATAAATTATCATATATTGTATTTATCTTTCAATATATGTATTTATATTTCCATGCTAGTTGATTTAAATTTTCATTCATGAGAATCAATAGAGATCTATCTTATCTTCTAAAACATTTTTTTTTCTGCACACTTTACACATTACACACATTTAATAATACCGATTACACAAAACTAAATATTCGAAATAAAAAACGAAGACATGAAAGCGTGGCAGTTTGTATTGTGACTCATCAATTACACAGTCTGGCTCATTTCTGGCACATTCCAAAAGATTAAGGGCATCCCCTGCGCACGTGCGGACTCAGGCGTCGGCATGGCCATTGTACCTACTGAGTGGAAGGACGTCTACGCCTAGATCATAAATGAGTAAAAGTGATGTGAACAATTGCTTTATTGTAGTGCATTCGCTATCGCTTTTTTTGTTAAAATAACTGTAACAAAATATTTTAACACAATTATACTGTTGACAAATACTTGTAACGTTATTACTAAAGATATAAAAATAATTTTCTTAGGAATATCTGTGTCATTTATATTCTGTTAAACAGGGTGTATATCTTCATTGGTGTATTTCATTACTACATTGTAAATCAAAACAGTTGACATGCACTTTTCAGGATCATTCCATTATAAAGTGTTAAAACTAGTTTATTAGTGGATTTTATTATGACGAAGTGTGTAAGAATTATTATGTAATTATGGTGCTTCTTAAGAGACATGAGTTCCTCTGCTACTGTTGAATAACAATTGGCTGCAGGAGCGTAGAGATGAATGGAGAGGGGGGTTGAGTCTTTATTGGGGAGGGGGCGATGGCAAACTGGTAAATGATAATTCATATAAAAAGCTATTCATGACTTAAAGCAATAAATACACATTGATTTGGAGGGCTAAAAAACATTTCGGGGGGCTAACCCCCCTAAAATAGGACTGACGGCACGCCTTGGCAGGCAGCAATATCGTCTGCACGTCGGGCTCGTAGCCAGAAATAAATTCCGTGGGATGTCCGGCATCCCTATCGATAGGTCACCATCGGGAGATGTTGTCGAGCGGGAGTTCAAACTAATTTCCGGAGGGGGGGAAGGGTGTCAAACCCGTAATTTTGATACCTGTGTATACGCGCCTGTTGCGCGTCTGCCAACGGATTCCTAAAGCACAAAATTATAAATCTAATAATTCCCAATCGCACATGATATATAATAAGCAAAATATAGGTTAAATCAAGGTATCGCTCATCTTGTTAATTTGCATGTCTTAGTTGCCAAGAAACACCGTATGATAATACGAAAAAGAAGAAAAAACGTGTTGCTTCAATGAAGCAATATTCGTGTTGAAGGAACTGCAGTTTAGAGTTAGAAAAGTACCACACGGAAATGTCAGAAAGTTGTAACAACTGCAAAACTGTAGGCACAGTGACCTTTATCAAGTCCAGTTAGGGATCCAAGCATCTCTATTGTTTACGTAAACTTCAGTGTCGCCGTCAGTGAGTGTGACAAGTGGGGCTTCCTCGTCGGTGACAAAATCAACACGCAAACAAGGCAGCTCATCTTTCCAGATGAGAGCCCCCTCCCTCCACGGGATGCCAGCTTGGTCCAGGCGCGGCCATTGCCTACGGGACCTGAACAACGTCTCCTGCTGTCTGTTCCGACACAGCTCACTCATTACGGTAAAATCTGCGAGTTCCCTTAACTGACCTCGTACAGGAACTAAAAATAGCATCACTTCAATTCGGCGGCTTCCAACCTAACAAAACACCTGGAGAACCCCATGAAATTGAAGTGATTTAAAAGCATCGAATAGGGCTACAAATTTGATTTCGTACACGATTTTTTAAAAACATTTTTACAAAGCTGGAACATCACCTTAGCATTAAACAAACACAATCTGTACTCCTGTCCGTCCTGCCTGTCCGGGCAGAGAGATCCAGCATCTTGCCTTATAGAAAACATTAATTTCCCCGAAACCGTAATTAGACAATTATTATTGTTGTTATTATTCAGTTTAATGTTAAGTGGCTCTGCCCGGATTGACTGGAATAGTTTAAGGAAACACTGAGCTCACTTGGGCGCCTGGATGTCTCAAACGGGAGATTTTAAGGTGGCAGCAATAGTTGGGTATAGCTGTCCTTCTTCGTGGGACCTTCAGCTGGATCTTGTACTTTGTATCTCCAGTAGTTTAGTCCCTTTCTTACCCATGCAGGATAAGAAACGAAATGATCGCCACCTCCGGGTGCCTGAAAATCAGAGAGGCTCTGGGGCGAAGAAGCTTGTGAGGATAAGCTGGTCCTGATTCAGATCGTGCTGATCGGTTAGCATCATGCACAGACTACGTTCGAGTTTTAACTCCCTAATACGGTTACTTTAACGGATGGGTTGATTAGGCCAAGGAGAACGCTGGACTTATAAATGTTGTAAATGCCGATTAATGTAGCGTATTTTATTCTTATAATCAAATGCCTTTAATTATGTATACGGGCAGAGACAGCAAAATGACACAACACGCCACACTGAAAAAAAATATTCGAAATGTTGAATCAACTTAAAATATTTGAGGTAATCAATCGCACGAAATATTTAAAGTTGCCTCAGTGCATATCATTTCTGCAGTTTGCCCTGTAAAAATAGGTTCAAACATAATGTTACATTTAAATAACACATGTAAATATAGCTATTGCATTGAGAAGAAACACATCGAACGAACAACAGCCTTGTTTTGATTTTTCAGTGTAGAATAATTAAACGTTTTTTCAAAAGTAGTTAAAACCTAATAACAGATCCAGTCTCACCCGCCCTTTGCGGGCTTGCAGAGGAAAAAACCATGAATGTGACTTAACCAGCCAGCTTGGTGTCACTCATGCAATGCAGGCGCCGTGAACAAGACATTAAATGTGACCAAATTAAATGCAAAATTTAACAAGATGAAAACATAACTTTTTGGCCATAAATTTAGCGTTGCAAGTGAGCCTAATATGCTATTCCCTTCATGTACCACTTTGTCTTCTTTGACTACCGGTATATATTTAAGAGGCTTTCTTTCCGGTAAAAAGTCATACGTGTCCTCGAACACGTCTGGGCTCTGCGCTTTGATGACACTAATTGCGTCATGGTGGATCTTGCCGTCGTTGTACACGCTGTACGCTAAGGCCTACCGGTAAACAGCTTTGCTGTGGGATTTGTCTTGTAAGTTGTTTTGAATACGAATGAACTGACAGTCCAGCAGAAACAGGACTGTAAACAGGAGGTGACATGATCTTGGGTCGGCAGTGTGCCCATGCCACACGGTGAGCATGCCTTGGCTGCATGCAGACCCGTACATGGCCCATCCTAGCCATCCTGAAACCTGACATCCGAAATGTAATGTACAGAGGGGAGGCCTGGGCTATTTCTGCAACCTCCCACCCCCCCACCCCCCAGAAGCCAGGCTATTCCATGGTGTCTGTGTCACTGCATTTATCACAGCATTGCAGCAGCACCCCACACTGGGAGCTGTTATGGTGACGTCCAGTCCCGAGTCCTGGGGACAGCAGGCCGTCCGCACAATAAACAACCCGTAAAAATGTTTACAATAATTCACATCAATACTGTAGAGTGTTCTATTGTTTTTGCATACGTCCTGTTTGCACTGTTTTATTACACTATCATAGCTGCTGTTTGCGGCTTTGTAAACATGTATTTCATTTACTTGCATGCTACTAAATGTCAAAACAAGATAAATAAAACTAATTGATTCAATCACACTCAATGTGCCTGATGTCTTGAAGAGCAGCTATTTTGGGGCACTTTCAAATCAGGTCCTACCCTGCATATACTTTCCAATATATAAAAACTGACCTGATAACCTATAGGTCCGTTTTGGGGCCGAGACTGGCTGTACCATGTCCTTTATGTGGGGGCTGGAGATCAGTGCATCTCACCCCGGTCCTTGGGGAGCCCCAGACACGTTTTTGCTCTCTCCCAGCAGAAATGTGGATGGTCTGGTAGGGAGAGACAGAAATGTGGAGCGTCTGGGGGCCCCAGTGGACCTGATCGAGAGAGACGGCGTAGAAGGTCAGTACTGATTATACTGGACAGGTTTTCCTGCTGCTGGAAAGCAGTACATTCCTATACGCAATAATAGATCCTGGTCTGCTGCACTGTTCCTAGTGTGTCACATTACCAACACCATCACCAGAATCAATGTCAGTGTAACTAAAATTAACAAAGCGAATCAAATGAGACTCAAGCGAGAGAAAAGATTTAGCATTTTTAATATGCAGTTGGCATGGGATACTGCAGAGAAAAATAAGCAGACAATTAAATACAAGCAGACAATTAAACCATAACGAAGATGTCATACTTTCAATAGAAATATTTATTGTCCTTCAATGAATCAAGGGCTGGACAAATTTAAGTGAAATATAACGACTCAGCAAAGTGAGTAATCCAGCCAATCAGGAGTCTGAGGGCATCTGGACAAGGACATGATGGTGAAGTGTGTGACAATCCACTTCACGGTTCCGCTGATCCGTGGCACAAGATGGGGTGTGGCGTTTAGGTCAGCAAAGCAAACTAACATTTCATGGAAAGGTCCTTCCAAACACAAACATCACTATGACAACCGGCAGGGGACCGTTATGACTGTATCACGGTTGAATCACGATAACATCCTTTATTTTTCCCCACATCAGTCAGGTTTTCGGCCTATTGGACTTTCTGGCCATGAGAGCAATTGGAGATTTCGTGCTGAACCAAAGGACTGTATCTAGAGAGTGACAGCAGGCAGGCAATTCGGTATCCTGCTTCTTAGATTCTTCCATCACACACAACCAAAAACCTAACCTTACCTCCATAGTGATAAATACGCTGAACAGCCACTCAGGGGCACAGTATTATGGACACTGAACTGTTAGAATTAGGTGATCAGTGGTCATTGTTAACAGACCACAGCACACAACAATGAAATGTGTCCTCTGCATTTAACCTATATGCAACATTGTAACATAGCAGGAGGCAGCTAATCCAGCACCTGGGGAGTAGTACTTGGGGACGGTACCTTGCTCAGGGTACCTCAGTGGTGACTTGCTGGTTGGGGATTCGAACCTGCAATCTTTCAATTACAAGTGCGCTTCCCTAACCATCAAGCCACCACTACCACTGTTGCCCACTTTAGCAAAAACGAATGCAATAAGCTGGAACTGACATTTGGTGTTTATTGATGTGGGTTATTGTCCAAACGTGAAAACTTTATAACTTACATACTTGTTGCATTTGGCTCACTGTTTGGGGGCACTAGGCTAGGATAATGCCGAGCGCTTTGAGATTGAGTAATTAGACAACGTTTGATAACATTTTGCCACAGGGATACTGTGGTGTGATTGGTTACCCATGGTGGCCCGTAATCTAACACTGCCTTCTGATTGGCTCAGGAAACACCTCCCCCACCCACGAAAGGACTTCATCAGCAGCCGGGACACATGTACACTCGCCTAAAGGATTATTAGGAATACCTGTTCAATTTCTCATTAATGCAACTATCTAATCAACCAATCACATGGCAGTTGCTTCGATGCATTTAGGGGTGTGGTCCTGGTCAAGACAATCTCCTGAAC
>JAABNY020000001.1:7783671-7798010 GCA_015164015.2 Brevimyrus niger
AAATAACCATTTATTAAAAATGTTACAAAAAACCACATGCTTTCAAAGGGTGTCCTAATTTTTTCACATGACTGTAGGCTGTTTATATTGAGGGTGTAGTGGTAGCATGTCCTGATCAAGGAGTCTTGCGGCGTGAGGATAGAAGCTCCTCCTGAGTCTCTCTGTTCTTGCCGTAATCCTCCTAAAGCACCTGCCTGATTTCAGCAGCTGAAACAGACAGTTACTGTGGTGTGATGAGTCTCTGATGATCCAGGTTGCTCTGCTCCGTCATCTCCTGGTATAAATGTCCCACAGAGATGGTTGAGATCATCTGGTGCAGCGCTCTGCTGCCCAAATCACTCTCTGTAGTCCCATAATGTCCTGAATACAGCTGTTTCCATTCCAGGATGTGATGTTCTGGCTCAGTACCGGAGTGAAAGTTCTATGAATTGCTAAAGAAACCCGAAACTTTTTCAGCTGTATTAGGTGTTAGACGCTGCCTCGCCTTGCTGGACTGGGCTTGGATGTGTTGTGTCCATGTCAGGGTCTCACTGATGCGTAGGGCTAGATATTTGAAGCTGCTCACTCTCTCCACTGTAGTCCTGTCGATGTAGAGGGGGGGAGTAGAAGTGGTCCTTAGTACTCCTGAAGTCTACCACCAGCTCCTTGGTCTTGCTGACGTGAAGTTGGAGGCAGTTCTCCTGGCACCACAACGTCAGGTTATCCACCTCCTCCTTGTAGGCTGTCTCGTCATCAGCACCACTGTGTTATCAGCAAACTTGATGATGGAGTTGGAGCTGTGTGTGGCCACACAGTCTCTACTGTAGAGTGTGCAGAGCAGTGGGCTGAACACACATCCTTGAGCAGCCCCTGTGTTGAGTGTGATGGTCTCACCACCTGTGGTCTGCCTGTGAGGAAGTTGAGGACGCAGGCACACAGGCAGCCAGTTCAGACCAGTTCCCTCAGCTTGGTGTACAGTCTGTGGGGGACTATTGTGTTAAATGCAGAACTGTAGTTAATGAACTACAGTCTCACATAGTTCCCTTGCTTCTTGTCCACGTGGCTGAGGGTGGTGAGCAGAATGTGGGAGATGGTGTCCTCTGTAGATCTGTTGGGGCAGTAGGCGAACTGGAGAGGGTCTGTAGAGCTCAGGATGGAGGATATCATGAAGCCTTTAATGAGTCTCTTGAAAACCTTCATGACCAATGATATTAGTGCAACTGGCTGGTAGTCATTTAGGCACGAGGGCTCACTGTTTTTAGGTACCGGTACACTTGTGGATCTTTTAAAGGAGGTGGGGACCACAGACTGAGCCAGAGACTTGATGAACATGGAGGGTAAGACTCCAGCAAGCTGCCCAGCAGGAGCCCGGAGATGCCGTCCAGCCCCGGCGCTTTCCTGGTGTTGAGCTGCTGCAGTGCCCTCCGCACGTCACGCTTTGAGAAGCTGATGATGTCACTGTGCTTCGTCAGCAGGCTGTGGCTAGCGTTAGCCGAGTAGCCAACGCTAGCATGATTAGCCTCGAAGCTAATGGATGGAGGCGGTTAACCTGCCCGCTGAGTGGCCCCCAGACCAGTGTAGCAGTGTAAGAGATTGACCAGTGTAATCACCCAATTTCTATTTCGAACTAGCACATTCTGGATTATTCAAACAAATAATGTTTGTTATGGTACGATCTTGTTGTGCTACTTTGCAACCTGTCTCTATAAACAGAGATGGGTAACCTGGTGCTAACATTAACGTGAGGTACTGGCATTAGGCTGTACGGATTATAATTTGAGATCCAAATTACTGTATCAACTTAAGACACCTTCTTTTCACTTTTTCCGAGGTAAAGAGCGGCAAAAGAGTTTTGTCAACATCATTTTGCTTTTACAACACGGTACCCGCACTAGTTTGGACCCACAAGTGGCATGATGACGTAGCAACTAGCCATCACAGACAATGCTGGCGTTTTCTTTTTGAGGGGGGGGGACTCACAAACGTTTTGCCCAGGGGCCCACACAACCCATAATCCGTCCCTGGTCATACTACAGTGCAATTCTTACCTGAATACCTTCTTCACAGACTGGACAATTAACCAAATAAAGCAGCACAACATTACAGTAAGTAACAATAAATAAACCACTAACTTACGTGTACTATTGGAGCATTTATGTCAAATTTAAAGTTTATTTTATCAGGTAAATTAACTAAAAACCAGTTCTCACTGCTTTACTTGATTTTCGGGAGAAATGGCAGCCATCGGAACTGTCTAGGATACAAACCCCATGCGCGTAACTAAACTCTTCGGCCAATAAGGGCACAAGTGTGTAGTCAGGAAGGCGATTCCAGTTTGTCCAGCCGGGTGAGAGGTCGCAATGCATCTAACCGTAATGCATTGCTTCAGGATCAGAATGCGTTGCTTTGGGCCAGCGCTGTAAGGAAGTGGAACGCACCCAATGACCGGACTGGGGAAACAAACTGAAACGCGGACTAAATACAGAGGACTAGTGACAACAACAAGAAACAGTGATCACATGGGGATCCCACACGAGGTTAACGAGAGGGCGTGGCACACGGAAGGAGTGGACAATCGGGGCAGGACAGGGGTAATGTTGGGATAAGATTTTTTTATCGTTTGGAAGCCATTAAAATGTTCTTATTGTTCTTCTTATTTTATCCTGTTCATTTTGTGTTGAAATGCTTAAAAAACATATTTAGGTGTAATTTTGGGGGGCTGGGAACCAATTAATTGGTTTTCCATTATTTCTTATGGGAAAAATTCGATCAGAACTCAAACTTTTTAGGATTCGATCTGGAATCCGGAATGGATTAAGTTGGAAAACCGGGCCACCACCATATTTCAATTCTTTTCAGAAAACACTTCATTGTTGATTTAACAAATCAACTTCTTAACTGGCGTCATAGTACTGATTAGCCCCGATGGAGTCAACCTGATTTTGTCAACCTCCCGTTAGCAAATTACCTCGGGGTTAAGTCTGATTTGGTTAAACCCCCTTTGTAGTATAGGCCACAGGTTTCTTAATTATTGATCTACCTGCTTCTTTTAATTGTTGTTTTAATAGGTGTTTTTTCAATTTTTTTAGGATGACTTATTTTGTGGTACTGAGATTTATTTGAAATGTAAAGTGTGTTAAAAATAAAATCTAATAATAATAATAATAATTATTATTATTGTGTACTGGTGAGGAGGAGAATGATCAGAGGAATGGGTGTGGGGCAACAGAGGGGCTCGTAGGTGGGGCTGTTACTGAACACGCCCACTGCTGGAGGGTGAGGGTCAGGTTATCTTGTCCACTTTTGGGTGCATGAATGCTCTCCCCACATACATGTGTGTACGTTCTGCAGTTCAAAGACACACAGTTACAGAAGTTGGAGTCTGTAAATCGGTGTGCTGCCATCTCTGGCCTGATGCCCCCCGGGGACAGACTCAGTGCCTTCCCCTACTGGATTTTGTGGTGGTAAAACAACTAAGGGCAAGAGCAGTAGAGGAAGAGAGAGCAGGCAGCTAACAGGGAAGTGAGTGGATTCTATGTGCCGTCTCTACCTGGCTTTTGCAGAAACATGCTCGGACCCCCCACCAAAGGAAAACACCGTCCCGAATAGCTCAGCAATGGTCCACCAGGAGGACAGCCGGTTCCGCTACACGTGCATTGATGGCTACCTGAGGAAGGCTGGCACATCCAGCCTGATCTGGTGCAGGAGGAATAACACCTTACTACAGTGGTACAACGTCAACGGGGCCACAGCGCTTGTCTGCATACGTAAGGGCTGCTCCATTGAGTACGAATCAATGTTGTGTCAGTTCTTTAAAGCAAGCTGTAATATGCTAGTTTGAGACGTGGATACTGTGCCACTGTGACTGCATGGCTGAATCCCAAGAAAAGCACTGCAATGGTTGTGTGCTGTTTGGTCTTGAAAGGGCGAGGGTACCTGAGGGTTACCTGATGCATATTTTTCTCTTCTCCATGTGCAGGTTCTCCAAGGATGAAAGACGGTAAGCTGACACTCCGCGTGACCAGTAGGAGGTGCCTGGTCCAGTATAGCACTCACTCTCACTGTATCTGATGAGACTTGATGCCCTGACACTGCTGCTGTTCTCAGCTGTCACACTGCGGCATCTAGGGCTGCACGATTTATCGTTTTTCAGTATTTATGCCTCTATGCAATCTCATCCTCACATGACAACGATTCTGCCATGTTTGCATTAGTGGGGAGATCCGCTGCATCGAACCAAGCACTCCCCACCCTGCTGAAGAATCCAGCATAGACCAGTTTAGCTGGTTACCAGCACTGCCAGCATAATGCATGAACTAGTTTCACGCCCAGCTACACCAACACCAAGCCTGCACTAACCAGCACCAAACCAGCATAGACCAGCATGGAAATCATAAGATGAGATGAGATTTACTGATCCCACACTGGGAAAATGTATTTGTTACAACAGCCTGAAGATAATCAGCAATAGAAAACAAACCAAAACATAAAAATAGAAATAAGAAAAAATTATGAAGAAAATTGTGCCTGCAACTGGACATATGCAGAGGATAACTGCACAGATGTAGTGATACCAGGGGTCCTCCTTGCATGCTGGATCTAGTAGTCTTTTGCTGGTCTGGACATGCTGGTCTGTGCTGTTTTTTTCTGGCAGGGTTTTGCTTTCTTAGCTGCATCAACAAATCACAGGACTGCGTTACAGAAAGAGAGAACAGGAAACCGGGTGTTACAATAAAACACAGGCGAGGTTTAAGGATTTCCGATGTGGAAAATTTGACTGATACAGATACCCAACATTTTGTGTCTATTCATCACATACATGGCTATACAAGTACAACATGTAGTGAAATGTACCTTGAATGACCCTTAGACTCCAAATTAAATCAAAAATAGAATTAAGAATAAGTCAAGTTAAAAATCTTAAAATAAACTAGTTACAATACCTAAAAATGTATACATAATATAAAGAAATACAGAGGTACTAATATAGGAAATAATAACGTTTAAAAAATGTACATGTGCATAATTATGATAAATTTGTATTTACAGTGCAGGTGACATAAGTATAAATATAAACGTAAGCAGCAAAGGTGGATGGAAATGTAGTTACAGATTGTTAAAAACAGCAGATGGGTAACAGTTGGGAGTGATTTACAGTACATGGGCTGTGTATATTGAGGGTGTAGTGGTGGCATGTCCTGATTAAGGAGTCTTACGGCGTGAGAATAGAAGCTCCTCCTGAGTCTCTGTTCTTGCCGTAATGCCCCTAAAGCTCCTCCTGAGTCTCTCTGTTTTTACTGTAATCCTCCTAAAATGCATGCCTGATTTCAGCAGCTGAAACAGACAGTTACTGGGATGAGATGAGTCTCTGATGATCCCGGTTGCTCTGCTCCGGCATCTCCTGGTATAAATGTCCTGCAGAGATGGTTGAGAAGATATGGTGCAGAGCTCTGCTGCCTGAATCACTCTCTGTAGTCCCTTAATGTCCTGAATACAGCTGTTTCCATTCCAGGAAGTGATGTTCTAGCTCATGACATTTTCCACAGTACCGGCCGGAGTGAAAGTCCTAAGAATCGCTAAAGAAACCCGAAACTTCTTCAGCTTTATTAGGTGTTAAAGACGCTGCCTCGCCTTGCAAGCTGTCTTAGGTGATAAACTAGATGGCTAGGACACGCATCACCCATGTCATTCTTAGTTCCGTAGATTTTTAATTACAATTTATTGCCAAAAACGTATAAAATGAATGGTTTAAACCAGGGGTGAGCAATCTTATCAAGAAAGGGCTGTTGGGTTTTCCCTACAACACTCTCATTAGATTACTAATCTACTAGAGGCCTGATTGGCTGAAGATTCCTCACACTTGAAATTGAACAGCTGACATAAAGGTTATCCCAAAACCCAACAACCGCGATGATATTACATATGCTAAACCCAATAACCACGATGTTATGACATATGCTAAACCAAACCGAGAATGCTATGATTTATGCTAAACACAACAACCGTGATGCTATGACGTATGCTAAACCCTACAGCCGCAATGCTGATGTATGCTAAACCCAACAACCAAGAGTGCTATAACGTATGCTAAACCCAACAACTACAACGCTATGACGTATGCTAAACCGTACAGCCATGATGCTATGACATATGCTAAACCCAACAACCCTAACCCTAACCCTGTAAGATTAATCTTCTGCAGACTGGAAGATTTCTTCTCTTGTTACCTCCTGACTGTCTGAAAAAGTCCATATCATGTGAACTTGTACTGGTAGGGTCGTCTGTGTTGTGAATTCTGGGAGAGCATTAGTTGCTTGTTATAATGCATAGGACAGACAGGATCATTGGGGAAGTGACGTTTTGGCAACCAGCTCACTTCAGTTCGCTTTTCAATCTCCCACATTACATTGGCTTTTATTCTGTGGAAAATGAAAGATTTAATAATGAGTTTCAAACATATTGCAGACTGGTACTTTGAAATAGACTTGTAGTCAAGACCGCCTAAACCAAGACCAGGACACTACCAAGACCAGAGGGTATCGAGACCAAGACAAGACAAAGACTAAGACCAAGACAGACCGAGTCAAGACAAAGTCGAGACGAGACCAAGACTAAGACAAAAAAAAAAGACTGCCTTAACTTTTGTGTGCTGTTGAGGACTGACATTGACAGGTACTGACTGGTCCCAAAGTCATCTGATAAAACAGCTAACACCTCCAACAACTGTCTTAAAGGATGGGAAATATAGAACTGATTTGAATTATACTAAATTTCTAGATGAAATTGTAACATCAAATTGAAGATACAGAATTATAAACTTAAAATTGGATCATGTCCCATTGTAGTAGTGCTAGCAAAATGACACCGTATGATATCAACTTCCCTGAAATGGATTAGGCCTGTTAAGTCAACGCAACAAGATATGCAGATGTTATTTACAAGTTAATTTTTTTTAGCCAAACAACACCATTTTAAGTAAAATACTAATCAGACAAGATTATTAAGTAAAATAATAATCAGACAATATAAAGATATGCGCACATGTCACATGAATCAAATGCAAACTACAAATACTATATACCAATACAAACTGCATATCAAATTGTGCATTAATAAGTATAAGGACAAGTGCTTAAAAGATTCTGACATCTTGATGTCTGCAGTGGCATGTGATTACACATTTAACTAACGTTTATCTAGTGCTGTACTTTTTTTGCACAAGTAACGCATATTTTGATTGGATGAGCGCCAATGTCTGAATCACAACAAAAAATGCATGTATGTCACTGATTGGTTGCATTTGAAGGTCGAGAAAGGCAACCTCTTAAAAGTGACAAATGATCAAAAAAAATCCTTGTCATTCATCATGGAGAATGGCTGTCCGTTCAATGCAATCATTTCTATTATTTCAGCTGTTATGTCTTTAGCTTGGGTGTTGCTACATTGATTGAGTTTCGATATTCGCTAGCAATATTAGCCATGATTTACTAATTGGACTGATGCCAATATCTTGATATTTAACAAATATTGGTCGATATCAACATGCTAACTGATTTAATGCACATCTATAGACATTAGATCCACCACCTAATCCATGTCAAGAAGGACACTTTGAGCTAGGACAGGATTTGTAAATTACTGTTTCAATCAAAAGGACCTGGATTTCACTTAAGCACTGAGTACTTACTGTGTACTGATTGGTTAGTGTACTATACTCATGCATCAATCAAAAATTGTGAGAGAAAATTGCGATCTCATCCCTGAGTAAAAAAAAATCGTTATTCATATTCCACCCAGAATCATGCAGCTCTAGTAGCTTCTGTGCAAAAGAGTCAGTTTCTCTCCTCCCTGCTTGATATGATGGCATATGCTGGAGAGGTGTTGACATTTCACATTTCACGGAATAAGAAAGCCTGTCCCTCTCATACAGAGGCATGGTCAAAAAGTGATCATTATCAAAAAACTACATTGTGATTCCTCGCTGTTTTACGAACGGTTATTTACTTTTATCTAATGTAAAATCTTTCTTTATCATCAACAACTGATGATATGTAGGGAAAAGCAGCTACAATATTTCTTTACAAATTAGGTCTGTTTTTGAGCACAGCAGTGGATTCTGGCAGAAACAATTGCATGAAAAGAGAAGATGTTATGGCACAACAGTGGTCATCAGAACCTTAGCTGCTTAGATGTTTTAAATGAGATTTACATCATATAGAAGAATTAAGGTAGCTTTGATCATAGTCTTTGTAGCAGAAATCAGTACTGTTACTAAAAATTTAGTAGTGGAATGTTATATAAGTACAGTGATACTGGGATAGATTGAAATTTGAATTTCATGTGGCTACTGTAATGTCCATTTGACGTTTACTCTTGCTTTATGTTGTGAACAGCAAGAACCACAAGAGCAACACCAGGCCCCACAACAATACCAGCCACTTCAATAGCACCAACAACCACACCACCAATCACAGCTTCCAAAACAACACTAACAACCACAACAGCACGGACAACCACAACACCAACAACGACCACCACAGCACGGACAACCACAACAGCTCCGAAAACAACGCCAACAGCACCCAGCACGATCCCTGTAATGCACTGGAAGTCCACTATATCACAATCCAGCAACAGTTCCCTACCATCAACAAAAACTTATGACCGTCCACAAACGCCCTTCGCCGATGTGACTACAAGTGAGAAGCTTCACGCCCCAAAAACCTCCATTGAACCTAGAAGGCCAACCAATTCCACGGAAAGCATAAGCGGTAAAAGATGAATCCCATTTCCTGTCTGCATATACACCTAAGAGAGGACTCACTGGGAACTAATTAATTCCTGCTTGGTGCACGTGCAAAAATGAGGGCATTCTTCTCAAAAGACAGTAGGGAAATTACAAAGAAGAATAGGTTTATCATCCAGTTTCCTACAGTTCCCCCACACTGGGCTCAAATCTAGGGAGACAGAATATGCTTCACCACAGTAGAATGAACTGGATAATTGTTGTTTGCCTACTGTTCTTAATTCATAATGTATCTACAGGTGGGTGAAAATCTAAACTTTATTCATAACCCAACCATCCAAAGTTTCAGCTTCAAATATCCAGTTAGTGAGTAGAAATGACTGGCATGGATTTACATATATTCTGATGGTAAGCCAAGCACTCATGCAGTATTAGACTCAGTCCTCTATAGTAGTTCCATGTGTGGGTCCAGGATGTAATGCATAGCAGTCTGGATTTTGCATCCAGCAATCTGAAATCCATTTGTGAGGCAGTGTGTGACTGACCATGTCACTGGAAAGGCATGAGTCCAAATACTGTGGCTGATAGAGTTTTTCCTTCTCTAGGACCCCACGATCCACTGTTTTCGCCAAGTACTCCTGTGCAATCTAGTAAGTAGGAATAGTGTGTTGTTATAATTAATATATAAAAAAAATGATTTGCCCCTGATCTCAGAGGGGGCAATCTCACGCATACAGCAGCATAGTGCACAAACCAGGTGCCAGGGGGGGACAGAGGGAGATCTGAGCCAAGGTTGGTTTTGCCGGTACTGATATTTAGCGCTGACCCAACCGGAACAATTACCGGGACAATTGCTGACAGATTGTCCCCAGATTGTTTCCCCGATAGTCCCCTTTCTCTCCCCTTAAGAGGGCCTCGTCCGTTAGTAGTTCATATCTTGCTCCCAATACTAATATGAACATCTAACTTAGCAGATGAAAAAAATCAATATTTTTACATTAGAAATGAAAATGAATGCAATGAATGAAAGTGTAATGCATGAAAATTTCAGCTTTACTTATAATAGGTGGCAAAAGTAGTTTTTAAAGTTTACAACGCTGCCTTGGGTCACGACTTCGCTCGCCAACTAAGTAGCACATGTGATCAGCCCTACATTATGCCAAATAGCCTAAAAGGCATTTCTAGTGTTATTAACATGATGTTGCTAATTTAAATTAAATTAAGATAAAACCAAAGCTGACATGGATACACAATATTGTCTATAGAGAAAGACATTCTTATGTTTCTGGACAATTGCAGGATCTTTAACAATTTGCTCCTAATTGTCCTAATTTGCTGCTAATGACAACAACCAGAAACAGCCGATCACATGGGGATCCCTCACAAGGTTAATGAGGGAGCGTGGCACACTGAAAGAGCGAACGATTGGGGCAGGACAGGGATAATGTTGAGATAGGATCTTTATCGGTTTGGAAGCCATTAAGAAAAAAATGCTTTTCTTGTTTTATCCTGTTCATTTTGTGTTTAAATGCTAAGAAAAAAAACATATTTAGGTGTAATTTTGAGGAGCCGGGAACCAATTAATTGGTTTTTCATTATTTCTTGTGGGAAAAATTCAATCAGAACTCAAACTTTTTAGGATTCGTTTAAATGCTCACAACTTAAAGATTAAATGCATGTTTAAACAACACGTGGCTCAAATACTATTTGCAAAAGGCCACAAGAACACATATGATAATTAGCCAGAAAATGTGGACAAAATTGGTCAGAATGTAGGTAGAAATACCTAAATGGATTATAGAAACCTGTAAATTAAGGAGAGTGAATGTTTGCGGTCTGTGCTTCTTTTTGAGGTGTCAGTCACAAAATAAGAGATGTTGGAGAAATTTCGTCATATGGAGGTATGATGACGATGAAACTTTCTTGATGCTTCTTGATCTGATTGCATGTGCTGTTGCCACCTGATTCTCTGCAGCCCTCATCGGCAGTGGAGCGATTGCAGTGATTGTACTTGTAGCAGTGGCGCTCCTGCTGAGATGGAGACGGTAAGATAGCAGTTTTCTTTGAATCATCCTACCCGATGTCCATTTGTTCTAGTTACCTTACAGTGCGACCTGCTTGACTAGAATAGTGTGAACATATTCGTGCAATATGCCGCCGTAAAAGTTCTGAACTCATTTGAAACTGCACATTGGTGAAAGTGCACAGATTCTCATACAAATCCAGCTTAATAAAAAGTTGATTCAGCCTGATATTCTAGAACAAAGAATCATCCTGTTGAAGATCTGACATTTACCAGTTCCTCACTCTATATTTAAGTGGCACCCCTCCTGAACTAGAGACCTTCAAGTTAATACTCAAAACCTGTATAGTATCTGCTACTGAAGTCTATTTCAAAAACATGTCAACAGCCTTAGTAGTTCTTACAGTTTTGCAGTTGTATTCATTTTAGCTGCATTTTTAACAATTATTCAAATTCATAAATATACCGGGACTCGATATATTGCATTACAACCACTGAAAGATGAGATTATATTTACAGGTTTTTTGGCAATAAATTCTTCAGTAGGCATGACAGCAGATAAAAGTGTGCGTAAGGCTTTATCTATGTGACAGTTTCATAAATTGCTGGCCAGAGCTAACCTCATGTGATGTTAAATCCTTATTTAATTCTATGCCTCTTTGTTTTTGTCTTGTTTTTAGCAGCAGGAGAATAATTGAGCAGGTTATCATGCCAGAGATGCTCGTACTCATGAATGTGACCCAGGTGAACCAGTCAGAAGATGAAAATCAGCCTAACAGAGAAACTTTCAATGAAGTCAACAGTTAATGTAATTTTTTTTCCCTAAATAAATAAGTTAACAATGGGTCATGGTCCCGTTCATTTCTTGCACATAACATTTAGTAATGAATTCTATTACGATCCCAAGTACACAGTACACCATTTCAAAAATATTAAGGTTAAGGTTACTTTATTGTCATCAACGGCTTTATACAAGTACAAAGTGTGATGAAAGTGTATTCTTCCGTAACTCCCGTAAATGCAGGTGTTGCTTTTTAATTATATAAATGTAATACTACTACTAATAATAATAATACATTTTATTTATATCATGCTTTTCAGAATCTCAAAGACGCTTACATAAAATAAAGTAAACGGATAACAAAGCAACACAGCACATTACGGATAAGGAAAATCATGGGTTTGAGCAAACAAAATTGTTTTTATCTTGTGTTTCAGAGAGACTGAGAAAGAGACTGAGACATGCCTGGCCTTCCGTTATTATCTCACTCCCTTTTTCTCAGACCCACATGCCTGGCTTTCCATTATTATTTCATTCCCTTTTTCTCAGACCCACATGCCTGGCCTTCCGTTATTATCTCACTCCCTCGCAGTCCTTCCTCCCTGGCCTGCCGCCACAGGACACTCACTTCCCTGTATCCATCTAAACAACTTGCCATTTATTTCTACTCCCTACTTGCTTAATCCTTGTTTTTTTATTCCCCTCTTAAGTTTACCTCGGCCTCTATTACTGGAAACTGGCCCTTTTCTAACGGAGGCGGCCCTTCCGCTAACAGGTACCGTCCCTGATGCTGCAGAGTTCGTAACTCCTCCTTATCTAACGGAGGCGGCCCTTCTGCTAACAGGTACCGTCCCTGATGCTGCAGAGTTCGTAACTCCTCCTTATCTAACGGAGGCGGCCCTTCCGCTAACAGGTACCTTCCCTGATGCTGCAGAGGTCGTAACTCATGTCAACTGGTAGGGCTATGTATTTATATTCCTACTTGTCATGAAAGTTTAATTGTTGTGTCTAGCCTCCACTTAATATAGGCCTAGTGTGTTTATGTTTTATGCTTCTGGTAAAAGTTATTAAAACTAAAAAACTGAATATGGAATATGAGGCTAACTTAACCGTGGTGACAGGTTCCTATGTATATTTCTCACTACACATATGCTTTGATCTGTTTTGTCCTGTTGTAAATCATTTCACTGTTTGGTAAACAGTGGCTCACCTTCTATTAATTAGTGTCATATGAACAGACATATTTTTATTATTAGCTGAAAAACACACTATTAACTGGAGGCCAGACACAACAATTAAACTTTCATAATGAGTAGAAATATAAATACGCGTACATAGCCTATATAGCCCTACCACTTCACATGATGCTTTTATATTTCATCTTGACTTGCTGCCACCTACGCTTTCCACTACTATTGCATTTGAAATCAAATCAGTTATTGTTAACATTATGTTTACATTATGAGTAACATTACAGTAATGGAACTTCAGGGAGCATTACGTTACTTAGCAGCATATAATAGGTGACTTCTGAATTGTGTCGCATCTGTTAGCCTCTGTAATTATTAACAGTATTTCAATTCTTTTCAGCAAACACATTGAAACTCCAACGCAGTTAACACCGATTTAACAAATCAACTTCAACTTAATTGGCGTTGTAGTACTAATTAGCCCCGATTAAGTCAACCTGATTTTGTCAGCCGTTCGCAAATTACCTCCGGGTTAAGTCTGATTTGGTTAAACCCCCTTCATAGTACAGGCCACTGGAGTAATATTTAAGGAACAGCCTAACACTGAAGACCAGTAAAACCAGGGAATTCGTTCTGGACTTCAGAAGGCATATCGCAAAACCAGTTTCACTCTACATCAATGCATGTGACCAGGTAGAAATGGTCCACACCTTCAAATTCCTGCAAACCCACATCTCAGATAAACTCTCTGAGTCTGTAAACACTGCAGCTACAGTCAAAAAAACTCTGCATCTGCATCACAACTCTGTGGTGACCAAATCATGCACAAAATTGATTCCTCACACTTCCTGAACCACTCTTTGACAATTCGAACACAATGGCATTCTTGTCCTGGAATATGCTCATGCCAACAGGGAAGAAAAAAATCCATTTAATTATCTAGTCATTGGATCTTAAGTATTTGTTGATATAATTCACTTTCTTTAGTGAAACTTTTATTTTTATTATTTCTCGTTTTTCATTTTAGCTAATCTCTTATATATATATATATATAGTTAACAGGATAATAACACGTAAACTGGAATTCATTATCAACAAGACTAATTTTTTGTTGCCATTATTGCACGTTGAGTTGAATAGCAACTAGGGAAAAATATTGGACAATGGAAAAGGTATTTTGAATGCCAGGGTCAGCTTCAAAACCCTATCAGATGGGTCGATCGGCAAGACCGAAGTTGTTAGTAGTTCCTGTCAATGTGAAATGAGTTATCACAGAAGTACATCTAGTCCAAAATGTCATTTGCACACAAACACGCAACTAATGCAGACAGTTTCACTAGCCCCGAACCGTCTTGTTTACAGCAAACCCCACTTGACAGTGTGCGAAGGAAACCCATGGTTCTGTTTCATTCAAGAAAGGCTGCCAGACGGCTAGCCCAGAGGGTTGGAATATAATCCGCGCATGCGCGAGTTCTGAGGTAGACCTATAACAAAACATTATTTACCTGTAAGTGTGCACGTCACTGGATATAACTGTGAGCGCGGCACACGATCGTCCTCTTTTAATCCCTCACGCGATCTGATAAGGTAAGACTTGATCTCTGCTAACTAAGTGCCTAT
>JAABNY020000001.1:7812469-7830921 GCA_015164015.2 Brevimyrus niger
AGTTTACAGTTTCTAATTTCCTTCTCATACCATTAAAGTTTGCCTTCCTAACATTGTATACTTTTAATTTCGACTTTAAACATGTAATTAAAATAGATAGAGGGTGATCGTGTTACCTATGTGTGGTGTAGGTGGATGCGGACTGGGAAGGGGGCCGTCGGCTGATAGGTGATAACGCCACAGGGCAGCGGGCGCCGGTCACACAGCGCCAAAACTTACATCGCCTAGCAAGCATCTCGGGATGGCTGGAATATTATACCCTAAATATGTAGATAAATCTTTGCATACCCTCTGCCAAAATGTGTGAACAGCTGAGCATTGTCACCTGGTGCAGTGAGAGCAGGTGTCGGATTAGGTCACTGACTTTTACTGGCGAGGTAAAAGCAAAACAACCTACTTAGTGGTGAGCAGGCATGTGACAGGGGTGGGGTTGAGGGTAGGGGGGCGGGGGGCAGGGGGCACAGACCTGGTGCCAACGGCATGGAAGGCCATGCAGTGCACTGTCTTGCAGTCGACGTTCTTGGGGAAAGCACGGCGGGCCTCAGCTGCCACTGAGCGATTGAATGCCACGTATAGGAAGCGCAGATGTGGCCTCTGCCAGGCAAACTGCACCAGCGTGGACGTCTTCCCAGTGCCTGTGGGGGCGTGAGGGAGGAGCTGAGTGCTGGGCATCTGATAAGCAGATGTGCAGGCAAACCGCAGCGGCATCAGGGAGCATTATGCAGACACTTGTGGAGAGACATTTGAAAACACTCATTAGAACAGCATGCTCAAAAGTCCGTGGTTAGGCTGTAGATAAGCACACTGTACAGGCATCAGGGCTTCAATTTGTATACATCTGTGTGTGTGGGTGTGAAACCCATCTAGCCAGTAGAACATGCTGTACAGCATTTTCTAAATCAGTAAAATTTATTTAAAATTTTGTGTAGTAGCTGTGTGTGGCCAACAGGGGGTCCCACACAGATGTATTATTCAGTGGTGGTAGATACCGGTGTTGTGTGCAGTACCCAGCACATGAAGGGCAAAATCCTCCAGTGCCATCAAGGCTTCATCGTACTGCTGAAAAACACTTCCCACCAGATCTCAGGTGAGCTACAGCAAATAGAGGAGTGGGATTTCGGGGGCGTGTGTTATATGTTTCATTTGCTGCTGCATTTACATTGATCTAGCGGGGAAACAGCACATTACACACATTCACCTACCAAGCAGTCAAATGGGCTAAGCTGGGCTTCCAATGAATGCCAAGGCACAAGAGGAAACTGTGTTGCAAGAAGAGCTACACAGCACATAATAAGACTACTCTGCCCCACAAAGGTAAAATAATAACTATGCTGGTAATGACACCAAGAAAAGGGGGTTGAAAGCTTTTTGACTGTCCACTCACGGGTAAATGACAGGGTTTTCTTGTATAGTTGCATAGTTGAACTAAGATTTTTTGGCATGAGACAAAACAGAGCCTAAATGACCAAATTTTATATATCTCAAGCGGCTGCAGCTGCTTTTTAAAGGTGTGGTTCGCCAGCACGGTTGCCCACATCTCGTCACGCAGCAACACGCACATAAATAACACGCCAGTGCAGCTCTCAGTGCAACATTCCTTATGGGCAAACATTCCATTTAAACTGTTTTGGCTTCTGGAGGAGGGTTAGGTTAAAGCAGACAGAGGCAGACATGCAGGGCTTGTGTTGGGGCCTCACCTGCAAAAGCCATGACCTTCACAACGTGATCTGCCTGGATTGAGTGACTTAGGATTCGCTGCTGTTCGTTCGTCGGCCGGAAGCGAGATTCAGGATGTGTCCCACAGGTCTCCCGACGGCTGGATTTCATGGGGGGGTTTATGCTGGGGTGAGGGTGGTAATACAGCCAAGTATGCAGTTGGGCCATGTTTATCATTTAGCAATATATTATACAGCTGTGCAGTTAAATGACTAGTTTGCACAAACCTCCCCAACTCCATAAAGTTACTCAATCCCATTTGCAGGAGCCTGTGATTTGTAAGTACAGTGGTACCTTGGTTCTCGAACTCACTAGAACTCAAATTTCTTGAAAGTCAAGAACAAACCAGTTTGACCTAGAACTCCATCTGAATATCAGAAGTCAAACCGTGAACGCTGACCTAATATAAATTGTATGAGTCATACTACAATGCAATTCTTACCTGAATGCCTTCTTCACAGACTGGACGATTAACCAAATAAAGCAGTGCAACATTACAGTAACTAACAATAAATAAACCACTAACTTACTATTAAAGCATTTATGTCCTTTACTTAAACTTTATTTTACCAGGTAAATTAACTGAAAACCAGTTCTCACTGCTTTACGTGATATTCGGGAGAAATAGCAGATTACGCATCGGAACTGCCTGGGATACAAACGGCATGCGTGTAACTAAACTTTTCAGCCGATAAGGGCAAAGGTGTGTCGTCACGAAGACGGTTCCAGTTTGTGCAGCCGGGTGAGAGGTTGCAATGCATCTAACCCTAAAAGCGGGTTTCCTCATGGCCTCAACCTTGGTTGCTCTCACCCAATTATCTTACACATGACAACCACATCCACATGTGAGCACCCGTGAAGTCCTAATTACCCCAAATTGATCGAGTGTCTGCTGCACATGTAGCCTTAGTTGGTAATGAAATGCATGGGGTCTGGCAAATTTTGAATTTTACTACATGGCCATATAAGGCATTGTTCCATGTAACAACAGGCAGCAAAAATGTACCAGATACCAGATTTTAACCAACCAGTTACAGACATGGATAAATTTGTTGGTACCTTTACAGCTCATTGGAAAACTGATTTATGACTCCTGAAAGGAGACTAATCTAAAAGCCAATTGTGTGATGTATACCTGAATGCTTTTGATATGTCATCAAGTAAAGCAAAGCAAGTGTGAAACGAGAAATTAATTATTGCTTAATTTCTCAATCTCAAGTTAATTCAGAAACAACTCTGGGTTCTTTGTTTGTGCAAGGGTACTAATAGATTTGTCCATGTAAAATAATTCTGTTCTACTTTGTGTTGGGCTGAGGGGCATCGCTGAAGACTGACCCACTCTCCTCTGTCCACGAATCACCCAGGCTGGCAGGAGACGAGCTGTTCCCCATCAGGTGAAGGACATAGAAAATGTTGTAGTGCCACCTGGTGGTTGAAAAGAATGGAATTATTTGGACACAGAGTTGAATACAGCACTACAGCAAATCAAAATAAACACGGAGTAAAAGGTCCAACAGACCCTCCCCATGCTGGGGAAAAAAACAATCAATAGTCCCACAGGTTACACTTACAATAAGTTTTAACGCCTCATTGGTCTGCCCCCCAACGTGCTACAACCCCCATACAGGTGACTGTCTTACAAAGCGGCTGATCAGGGGAAACTTAACCTTATGCAAAGACCCCGCCTACCTCGGTCTCCTACACTCCACAATGCTTTGGGTCCTTCTCCACCCCACCGGCTCACCTGTTGCTAATACGGATTCCAGTCTCCCTCATGGCCAGCAGCAGGGTGGCCATGTACCACAGGAACTCTGAGACGCCCCCGGGGAACGGCAGGCACCCGAACCGCTCCACCTGGGTCGCCAGGTCCAGCACATCCATCACGGTCTCGGCCAGAATGAGCATCAGCGCCAAGGCGGCCCACGGGTTCGGACCCTACCAACGAACAAGAGCCGAAGAGAAGCCGGAAACTGACCATCATCATCATTATTACCATGATCAACTTACAAACTTTATTAATATTACTGTTTATGAATGAGCACTTTAACTTTTACCACATCTTATTAGAACTGCCGCAGATCTGGTAAAACTATCACTTTGGCTGGTCCCCGTTCTACACTTTAAACCTCAAACCTGACTGCCACTCAATTTGTATTGATTATTAAATATGACCTGTAAATTGATCACTCGTTTTCTACAGAGAACAAAAAATGATGTAACGCCTTTCCATCAGCATCGATCCCCGTTACATAGCATTTTACTTTTAACTAAGTGGCCCGCTTGGGCTGAGGTCATCTGAGTTTCAGGCCCATGCCCTAAACCTTCTGAGTCCCCTTGTCCCTCATCCATCTGCCCCTGACACCCCTGACTCCTCCAACCTTGAGCACGTACCCCATCCACTTGCTCCAGCCCAGGGAACCTGTGCCTCAAGCAGGCCTCTGCCTGGGTGAACAGGCGGTGTTGCTGCACACAGCGTAGTACCTCCTCTGGGCAAACCCTGATACCACGCAGGAAGTGAGGCGTGCACCTGTAGGTGGAGCCACAGGAAGAAGACTGAGACCACACACCCCCCTTAGCCGTCCCACACACACACCCCGGCCCCCATACTCACTCACCTCACCATGTTAAGTACGCACAAGTCATTCCTGGGAGTGATGTCATTGTCCCTCAGGATGGCAGTGATCTCTTCCACAGCCTGGCTCTCCTTCATTCTGAAGCGGAAGTACATCTTCTTCCAGGGCACGAACTAGAGTGGGAGGGAGCCTTGGTGAACACTGACAAGATGCAAAGCTCCTTCCAGAGCCCCAGCCCAGTAGGGGGCGACGTCTGTCTCACCATCGGGTTTCTGACCACGTCCCTCCAGTGGCGGCACACCAAACAGGCGGAACAGTACAGGTCCTTTGCGGGCAGATGCACCAGCACCATCCTTAGGACTTCCTCTGGCAGGTCGCCTAGGCTACCATGAGGTTCCACCCAATCACGAGTGCTTCCCAGGAGCCCATAGTGGGCATCAGGCACTGGCTCCACACCATCCTCCACTTCCAGCCTCACATGGCAGGCACTGTGCAGAGCTGCAGGATAGCCTTGGCTGCCGCAGCCTGCAGCCACCTCAGGCTCCCCGGCCTGTGCACCCCCCGAGGATCCCTGCAGCAACTCCTCCTCCGAGAGGCCTTGCAACACTTCATCCGGGATGCAATCATCCCAGTCGGTCTCCTCTTCCTTCTTCACAACAACTGCGGTGGCCTTTTTGGGGCTGACTCTGACGACTTCTTTCACGGGGAAGAACGTCCTGATGCCCTGCTGTACGGCTTCTGCGTTTCAGCCAAAGGGAGAGAGGGGAGTCGTCGTCAGCTATGTTTCTGAGCATTGCAATGACCCTAATGCCACTCAGGACCCCCCTCTGGGTGGCCCAATGTCTTGCATATTCGAACATAAAGCTTCATACACAGCCACTGTCTATATGAAGCTTAGAGCCCAAAGTGGAATGAACTAACAGCCAAGTAAGTCCACTGTACCTCTTCTGCCCCTCTTGGTGGGGGATTGCGGGTACAGCCCACGGCTGCAGTGTGCTTGGTTGCATGGCACTGAGCTTGGCTGGGTCAGGGGGAGCCTGCCGTCCATGCTGCCGCCCAATTCAGCACACTCACTGGCATTCAGGTGCCTCCGCTTTGCCCGCCCTACGCACACACACACACACACACACACACACACACACACACACACACACACAGAACTACTGATCCAGTCCTTGTGAGCCACCACATAAAACACTTTCAAAAGGAGCTTTTAAAAGTGTGTCTTTGAACACACTTGAACACACTTGAACACAATGAACATGAATGAGGCGTAGGCGTGTACCAAATGTTTTGCACCAATGCAGAATAATTGTAATAAATAAAACTAAAAAAACTAAAAAAAATATTTTTTAGCTTCAAGTAACACTGTTTTTTGTCCTTTATTCGTATCATTGGATACAAAAATTGGTCTCCGGTACAGTAGCATTAAAATATAGCACTATACTTTTGAATGTTCAATACTCGTTGTACCATACACACTTCACCTCTCATTGCCGACTCCATTGTTGTTTAAAATACTGCGAGAAGACAGCATCTGGACTCTCCTGTAAGGTAAGAAAGACGTAAAAATTTAACAAGATTTCGGAAATTATGTTGAACCGTCGTTTCTATACCGGCAAACATACGTTTTTTCCCGAAATGCCTTATAGTGATCAAGCGAAAGAACAAAAGTCAAAGATAAAATTTAAGTATGAAAACTTGCACACTGAAAACATCGTTATCAAAATACTATACATAAAATATGCTGCGTTTAATATGATTGATGAAAGAAGATTAAACACAATTGCTTGGGTGCCTCCGATGAGTGAAAGCTAACCTAAAATCATTATAGCTGTTTTTTCCCCAAAAAGTTGTTGTTTCCCCTCGTAAATGGTAACTAACTTCCCTTATGTTTATTTCAGTCTCATTTGTCAATTGCTCAATTTACATTCGTGATGTATTAAGTTGTCCCCAGCCCTGACATGTATAAATACAAAACACAATATACTTTTTGTGTATTAATGTCGGGGCGACGACAGTTATCACAGAGTTTAATTTTACACAAGCAACAGGAATCCCGCGCATGCAGTCTAATATACATTCAATGCTTTTTGCACAATTATGTATTTAATTTTAAAAATCATACTAATTATTAAATTGGTTTTTGCTGAAAAGTCCGTCAATTAAATTAGATACGTCGCTGAAATCCATGGTTGAGCATTTGTTGGCCAACTTACCCGACGGCCATAAAGTTGTAAACATAAGGGTTGCGACTGAATTCGAACACTGTACTTAATATCCTGCATATAACCTGACCCGAATGTTTACTAATGACATACGTTGACCTCCACGAAAGTTAAGAACAGTTGAAAATGTGTATTCCAGTCTATTTATGTAACAGTTTATTGTCTTACACTTACATTTTCACACATTCCGTACTTCCTTTGCCATCTTTGGTACAGCTCCAGTGGCCTTGTGGGATAGCATGGCTTCCACCGATTGCAGTAGGTCTTCCGGGTATCATTCGCCACTGTGATTATTATAGTCTATACTTTATTGTCATTGTACCGGTACAATGAAATGCACTTTAGTGTCTAACCAGAAAGTGCACATAGTAGAGTAAGGCGCAGTAAGGTAGCAAATGAGAATATGTTCATGATGAAATACATATAATGATATGGAATTTGAATTTACAGGTAGTATTTACAAGAGTTGTATATACGTATACTCAAGGAGGAGTATATATATATATATATATATATATATGAATACGGATCCGTTTGAATAGATAAGTCAGATATGGATATATACAGATATATGAATTATTTCATGTACAGAATAGATATATGTAAACAGGTGAAGTATACATAAAGCGCAGTCAAAAGTTAATGACATTTAGAAAGTTCAGTTATTCAGTAGTAAGGTTTCAGAATGGTGATAGTGTGGTGCAAGAAACTGTTCCTGAGTCTGCTGGCGCGGGACTGAGGCTTCTGTAGCGCCTCCTTCATGTAAGACACCATGTCGCACACACTCTGTATGTTGCAGGGCAGCGATGTTAAGCAGTGGGATGCCGATGATGTGCTGGGCAGTTTTCTCCACCCGTTGCATGGCCTTCCTGTCAGCTACGGAATAATTGCAGTATATGCGGAGTATACGGACATTTAAGTTAAACCTTAAATGCCCTATTACAATTTAGCAAGATATTTCGATAAAAAACTAATGTAATTAAAATGTAATGACCTTCTGTTCTTTAAAAGACGTTGATAATTAGCTAACCCCTTGCTTTTTTCTGTGTTTGTTTTTTAACAATATACTGGTCCAAGGTTAGCACATACCCCAGTTTTACTGACATGGCCGACGAGGCCGTGCTGAAGCGCTTGATGGGGCTAGCGCGGGACGGGCGCCGGCAAGAGATAGAACAATCGCTTCATGACAACGATGACCTTCGGAGCTGGATCGGCGTCGCGCGACTGCCGCGCTCCGGGGACACGCTGCTGCACTACGCTGCCCGGCATGGCGCCCTGGACGTTCTCGCCTTCCTGGTGCAGGACGTGGGCATGGACATCGAGCTGTGCAACAGCGATTACAAGAGGGCACTGCACGAAGCCGCATCCATGGGACGAGGAGACTGTGTGCATTACCTTTTGGCCAGGGGAGCCAAAGTAGACAGTTTAAAAAAGTCTGATTGGTATGGAAATACAGGTTATTAATAGCAAATAGTACTTTTACTATAATTCAATAGTAGTAGTAAAATTATGACGTGTATCTCCTTCGATAGCTCAGTTGGTAGAGCGGAGGACTGTAGTGCAATGTAAGTTGACATCCTTAGGTCGCTGGTTCGAATCCGGCTCGAAGGATAAAATTTTGAAAAAGTTCAAATTGAGTTATATTCTGGTGTTTCAAGATTTGCATAAAAACGTTTGTTTTTATAATTTACATCAATCATTGTTTTTTTTCTTTCGATTGAATTTCGAGGTATACTATCCTCCATAGATTGAAGGGACTGAATGTGTGTCCTTCGATAGCTCAGTTGGTAGAGCGGAGGACTGTAGCGGGTAACACTGTCATCCTTAGGTCGCTGGTTCGAATCCGGCTTGAAGGAACAAACTTTTCCATCTTTATTTTGAAGGCATTTGTTGCCTGTCGTCATTGAAACTGGGTAGTTCATACCAAGACTTTTTGCATTTATAATTGTACATTAAATGTTTATTCCACTCAGTGTTGATACTAGTACTACAGGTACTCTACATAGTACATAAGGTGTTTTAGAAGATTATAGTCAAACTAGGTTGTGGACATCCTTTGTCTAAAAGGACATATTTAAATGTAGTAACTTGGTTTAGGATTGTAATTTATACTCGCATATGTTTTATGCTGATTTATGAAAATTCACAGAATTTTCTCTCTCTCAATTCCTGACTGTATTACTAAGCAGTATCTACAGTTTGAGTGGAATGCTAGGTGGCTTATCTTGCTGTGTGAAACTGGCCCCAAATGTATATCTGGGACAGTACTGCCCAGCTTGTACTGTGGGGTGATTAATACAAATCTTGTGTGACTCCAGGACTCCTCTTATGATGGCCTGCACCCGGAGAGATCTGGAAGTCATCAGGCAGCTAATCGAGCATGGGGCAGACCCAGCACTCAAGAACAAAGACGGCTGGAATTGCTTCCACATCGCCTGCAGAGAGGGTGATCCGGCTGTGGTACACTGCCTATTAGAGGCCAGTTCAGAAGTCTGGGACACAGAAAGCACCACCCTCCGATCACCACTGCATACGTCAGGTGAGGAATCCATCAAGAAAAATCATTCTGTTCATCTTCTTAGTATAATGACTAAACTGGAAATTTGCAGTTTGTAATAGTTCAAAATCACCTTTGTATAACAGTCACGTTCAATTTCAGCTATGCATGGCTGCGAAGAAGTTGTGAGTGTTCTCCTTGAAAAGTAAGTGTGCCCTTTCTCTAGTTTCTTCTAAATCTATTTTTCTTAAGCCGCACATAAAGATTCACACTTTATGATTTCCTCTTGGATTTCTGTGTGTCTGATTGTCTTTCAAATAAAGGAAATCAGAATTTTAAAAAGGTTTATGTTCTCCAAATCAAAACAGGCAAAAACAGTGTTGAGCTTTGCATAAACAAAACCTTGTAGATACACACAATCTACTGTGTTTGTGCAGCATGTACTTCTAAACCACAGCATCACAAAAGCCTTGCTATTTGTATAACACCTTGAAGGAAATATCTGCTTGTTCTGTACCAACATAGTTTTACCCTAATCACTACATACAAAGCACAAGGTTGGAGGATTTCTAACTACAGGAATCCACCACCGGCATTTGATGGCCAGCTTCCGAGGACAGACACGTCAAGTCCTCTGCCTTGGTCACAGATAGATGGAAATGTAGATATACTTTGTCAATCCCTGGTGACACAATGATGGATGGAATCTGGATTTATTTAATTGGACTAAAGAAGCATCGGGTACCTCACTATTTGAGCCATTCTGACATGTGAGCAAAGGAAGGACAGATGTATCAGAATTTCAGGCAGATAAGGAGGAATCACGCAGAGTGACTTGGCATGGCTTACTGCCAGCCTGCTTGCATGGGTCCTGCTTTGTGTGGCTCTAAATCTGTCCGGCTGTCTCAGGTGCAGCTACAGACCTGACAGCAGGGACAGCTGTGGGATCACACCGTTCACGGACGCTCTGAGGAACGGACACGTTGGTATCGCAAAACTGCTGCTGGATAAGCACCAGGTATGTCGATGTCACCTTGCTGGCAATCACTGGATTAAACTCTCAGTGATGTGTGACATTATCCACCATGTAAAATACACATGTGTGCTTGCTGCAGGCATCTCCATCAGCGGCAGACTGCATGGGAGCACAGCCCCTGCATCATGCCTCCGTAACAGCCCAGGAGGGGGCACTGCGTTTCCTGGTGCAAGAGCTAGGTGTGGACATAAATGCTCGAGCCACTGACATGAGCCTGACTGCCCTTCATTATGCTGCCAAGGTCTGCATATCTCTGCTTCCCCTTACGGTTCCTTCTTCGTCGTTTATAATTCGCTGTGAAATCCAGAATCAGCCGCTATTTGGAGTTGGTGAAAGATCGGTAAATGAGCGCCTCCTAAATTTGGACGTGGAGTAACCCCCCTGTTTTTAAGTTTTGTCCAAGATTTGGTTCAATCCGTCATCATTTACGGCCTAGATGTTACCTGGAGGTGTCTATGGACTGATGGGAATTCATAATTTCTTTTAGGAAGGTCACAGTAATACAGTAAGAACCCTGTTTGAATTAGGGGCTGATCTTCAATCAAAGGACAGAAAAGGACGAACAGGTAAATCTTAAATGTGCTTGCGTAATTACAATAAGGACTGATTAGCTTATAAATTGCACTGTTCAATGAGTAGTTTTTGATTATTTTAGACTATGTATTTCTGCTAATGCTTTCCTCTATTTCAGAGGTCTCCAACTCCAGTCCTGGAGAGCTGCTATCCAGTAGGTTTTCTATCCAACCTGGCGTCTGATGAGCCACACCTGTTTTTGGGTAAATACCAAAGAAGGTGTCACTCATCAGAAGCAAGGTAGGATAGAAAACTACTGGATCGTAGCTTTCCAGGACTGGAGTTGGGGACCTCCAATCTATTTTAATAAATACTTGCAAATAGTGTGCAGTTCAACATATTTTTTATATACTTGATCAGATCAAAAGGATGTTATGGTTCTAGTCTTGTTCCTAAATCCTAAATTGGGATTAGTGGTGGTCAAAGAAAAAGCAGCACACAGTTGTCTTTTTTGAGATTAGAACTCACACCCTATTGGGTGGAGCTTCCGGGTGATATCGCTGGGTCAGAACTCTGCTCTCTCTACCCCTCCCAGCACTTCACATGGCTTGTGCGGGACAGCACACCTCCACAGTGCGTACCCTGCTGGAGCTGGGGCTCCGGGACACCCCAGACGCATCAGGGACTGAGGCCAGGCAGCTGGCCAGGAAGCCAGATGTGTGCTGCATTTTCACTGAATGTGATGCATCAAAAGCTGATTAAAAGACAATTCCGAACACTGTGCACTGTCGATCAATGACTTCGCATTACATAATTGGTTCTCATTGGTCTAAGCCAGTAAGTGATTGATAGCATTCAGCAAATCCCACTAACTAGTTTTCATAGACTGGTTTCTCACACGAAGAGCTCTCTGAATTAAGTTTAGCAAAAAGTGAATTGTCCAGACTAAGATTTAATTAGCATATGTTTTTGTACAGTAATGCACAAGTTCATAAAAATACATGACAAACAGCTGTCAAAGAGCTTAAGTGACTAATAACTGAGGCATATGTTATTGGGACAAGAGCTACGCAAAACACCATTATAACCTAATATCAAAAAGTTATTCAGATAACAGCAACGGAATCAAGTTGGAAAAAGACACCTGCTTTTCCAGTATGCACTACACAGAAACATGTTCTTTGAATACTATGCCTACTGCTATATAATAACATAAAATATATTGCTTTTTCGTGATGTCCTACTGATCTTAGCACCCTGTTCTCTGGAAAGTATATTACCGCGTTACTCGGTCCAGTAATCTGAGGACACGCTTTCGCTTCTTAACACTGAACTCGGATTATATGACAAAGGTTTGTTTCTCTGTAAGGTGACACTTTCACTCTAAGCAACTTGCTGTCTAATACAACCATTCTGCTTGCTGTCGGGCAATGACTGGAACTGCAATACTAATACTGACATAAACATTAAGCAATACGTACTCTGAATACGGAATTACTCATTTTATGCACTCAGTGATTTACAAACTATGGCCTGAGTGACCCTTGTGCTTCCCAAATATTTTAAGATATGTTTAAATCCAGAGAAACAGCCCTGAATTCTTGTGGTATTTCAGCATTTGTGGGGGGTTTTGCAGGTTATGAAAACGTACGAGCAAATGTGGCCTTAAAAAAACGCCCTTATATACACAGAGAGACGCCCGCCTTCGTCAGCCCGCCACGACCATTTAACTCCCCTCGCTGGCTCCTCCCCTACCGCCGGGCCGGAACTGACTGACGTTGAACCGCAGCCTCTTTTGCCTTGAGTCACTGTTCTCCATTTTCCTGCACCCGAGCGGTACCTGTAGGCAAGAAGAGAAAACATCAACTGCAGAAAAAATGAATGAAGAATACGATGTCATCGTGCTCGGTACCGGACTCACGGTGAGGGCGAACTGAAGCGCCACTCGCCGAATCGAAGACTGGGCGTTTGTGGGTACAAAGGAGTTGCTCAGCACTAAGCCCGAGCCTTACTAGCATGCTAGCGTTAGCAAGCGAGGCCCGTCGTCAGCAGCATGCTAACGTTAGCAAGCGAGGCCACCATTCAGCGGAGCCGTAGATATGCGTTATTAATTAACATGCTAACGTTAGCAAGCGAGGCCCCTTCCTTACCGGAGCCGCGGCTATGCGTGACTAGCATGCTAATATTAGCCAAGCATCGACGCTAGCAGGCAGCTCTCGGTGGCGGGTAATCTTCATAAAGATTAAAATCTGCGGCCCTTCGCCGTTCACTTGAAAGCTTTCGTTAGCACAGCTACGTTTCACTTCAATATGGTTACAAGATACTTTATATTTTTACGGAGTTTTTCTACATCTGCATCCCTGCTACAACAACAGCAACAAATAATAACGTTAACCGGGTCGCTTTCTCTGCTGACATTAGTCTTGAGGTAACGTTTCCGTTGTGTCAATACAGTTTCTAAAATGCTTTTTGTTGACCTACATTCGGAGGAAGCGCCGTTCGAGGCTCGTATCCGAGATGGTTGCCGGGTGGCCGAACGGGCCGTCGCTTGGGCGGGGACGCCTTTCTCTACGTTCGTAAAACTGCTCCGGCCGAAGGGCGTTAAAAGCTCCGACAGTTTAAACACTTGTTGGTAAAACCGACTTATTTTTAACGCATTAATTTCAATTCAACCAAGCTTTGTATTTTTTTGTGACCAAGCGATTCTGTTTTACTCCCTTTGGTTTTAACAAAGAGTCGGCCGCCCACACTCCAGTTCCGGTGCGTCCGTGTACGCAACCAAAACATTAGTTTCCAGCAACCAGAACATCACTGGTTTATGAGCCCCTAAACCACGTAATTTTACTGTGAGTTGCACTGGAGCTACCAGCTCTGCCGGTAAGCGCCGATCGACCGGCTGCAGGACTGTGGTTTTTCCTGATCCCTCTTACAGGAAGGTGCATCCGGATTTCCATCTTGAGGAAGTTGCAGTGCACATCGACACAGCAGCTCTCCGTTTCCGTGTGATCGCATACATTGAATAGGTAATTCGGTGTGCAGTTGCCGTTTTCTGCAGGCTCCCGTTACCCCTTTATACTGCATGATTTCGCAATTCAGATTTAGGGTATTACATTTTGCCGATTAAGATGGTATTTCACCGTGATGAGCACTCAGTGGTGCATTACTGTATTATTGTGGGAGTTGAGTAATATTTACTGGGTGTAATGGCATTGTCAGCGTGCATGTAGGTTCTCTTCTATGGACAGCTTGGCTCCCCGTGAAACCTGGTGGTACTGGCTAGGTTGAAGTTATGGTGGGAGTGAAGGGATGTGCTTTTGGTTCCCCAGTCTGGCGACCAGCACAGGTGCTTCCCCATGCGTGTGGTCAAACTGGCTATTTCCTTGGGCCTGATTCCAGCCGCTCATTTTATGCCGGAACCAGTTAGGTGTGTCCCTGTTTCTCAATTGCTGAGTGGCGGGGAGGGGGGAATTGGTGGGAGTGAATGATTTTGATTTATTCATTCGTTTATTTTTGCCCCCATCAAAGACTTAAAAACACAGAAGAATACTTCTTTTGAGTGTTATGCATAGTTTATGATGGCATTGACCGGCCTAGACATTAAAGTGTTTATAAAAAGGTTCTGGCCACGACCACACAACCGATTGAACTTCAAGCGTGACACTGGCTTTGGGATGGAAAAATACTGTTAGCTAGCTGCCATTGAGTTACTTTGACTGGTGAAATTGGTGTTTTTGAGAGCTTGGTTCATTAGGATTCTGCTCATCATGTGATGTCACATAGTGGTAATGTTGCCACAATTCAGAAGCAGTGTAGGGTATTGAACCATGAACTGAAATCCATTTGGGTGTATCTAGGTGAGTTTACATCATTTAGTGATGGAAGCAACTGTAAAGGAGCTTGTGACCAGAGTCCACATTTAACACATTTGAACAGTAATTCATAAACTTTATTCCTGTCTTATGAGTGAAAGGCAATCATTAACATGGTGTTGGTCAAGCAGGTAGAGTCTGGTATGTTATGCCTTCATCCCATTGCTGTTCACAGCTGAAAACAAGGTTTTTCCAGTCCCCCATCTGCCATGCTTCCTTTGAATGCAGTACTGTGACTTGACTCGTTGGGGTATCTGACGTCCAATCTGTGTGCATTGGTAATATGGCTGATCGTGCAGTGGGCTCTTTGTTTGATTCCATCACTGCTTTCAGCACCAGCAGTCCTTTCTAATTCCGGCATGTCAGTTTTTCTTAGCAGTAAATGAGGAATTGAAACTTCTGCAGTTTGGCTCCACACATTGAGTGTATTTGGTTGCGTAGCCCATTGTAAAATGTTTTTTTTTATTTTTATTTTTTATTGCTCAAATTGAAACAGTCTTGTATTTAGTCTTTCGGTATGTACCAGGGTTTTACCACCATGTAAATTTATTTGATCTCGGTGCTGCTCCAGGCTTGCTGTGTCACAGGGAAGTGTGCCCCAGATGATTTTACGTGTGTAGTTACATGTATTGTGTTCTGATTTCACACTATGGCTCCGCAGTGAGAGAAGTGACTGTTTCAGCTCCCCTCTCCAGCCTGCTTCTTTGACTTTGTTGCCTGGCTAAGCTAACACGCTTATCCAAAGCAGCTTGCAGCTTTGTGTCCTTCCATGTAGCTGGATGTTGTCAGGGTCCTTGCTCTAGCAGTTAACTAGGATGCCCTCAGACTTGAGCCAGCAGCCTTTTAAGGCTGTAGCTTTGTACTCCTTAAACATTAAAGTAATACTTGTATGCTTGGTAGTTAGTTCTGCTTTAAATTTAAGGAACTACTTTATAATTAATGGCTCCCTCAGTCGTACAGTCTTGATCTCCAAGGCTGCTTCCTTTAGCAGGAGTGTGAGTTTCGGAGTCCTGTTTGCTGCTTTCTGATAAATTTGGAATGATCTGCTACTGGCCCACAACAAGCTTCAAATTCCATCCTGTAAATAAACCATGATTAAAATAATGAGCTAGATGCTTTACCCAAGGAAAACCTCCCTTTGTACTGAAACATTCCCAGATTCCCCTCTTCCTTTCCGTGGACTCAAATATGAATGTTGTGTAGAAGCCCATTCTTGTTCGATAACCTCCTCTCCTGGCAAGAGGGCTGAAGAAACTCCACATTTTGACCCTTGTAACTTGGGTCTTAATTCTCCACCTACCATCTGCAGCCAGAACATGTGACTCAAGGGTGCTGTAGTCATGTGACATGGGCACTGCTGTGTTTGTCATACTAAGTATCGGCTATGTGCTCTGGGAGTGTGCCAGTCCAAGTCTGCTCTTCACAAAGCCGATTGTTTGAGGAAAGACTTTCTCTTCAGTTGTGTGGTGTCACAGAGGTTGCACAGATCATGCTGATGTGATCATCAGGCTTTTAACTCTGAGAATCCGTGATGTGGGTCTCGGCCATAGAGTCCCGCTGCTGCACCATCCCTTTAATTTGCTTGCTTTGGGGCCTGTTTTGTGGAAATCCAGTTGGCTGCCAAGTTGGGAGACAGTTGGCCTCCTGTGAAAGACTGAACACACTTAGACACTCCATGTAATAACATGCTTATCTTAAATTTGCTGTAGTCTTACGAAAACTGTTTAATTAGTACCTGTGTAGTTAGATCAAAGCCATTCCAAATCCCTTGGTCTGCATATTCCCAGCTTCATTAAAGCTTACTGTACCTTTTGGGCAGTGCTGCCTACAGGAATGTGTCAGGATGTAAGTAGTGATTAATCAGTCATGCCCTAGAGTGAAACGCTGGTCATGACTCGATAGCCCTTTCATTACCTGGCTCTAATGTGAGGGATCCGGTTTTTTGGTATTGATGACCTTCAACATTTTGCTATGAATGTGTGCCTCTGGAGGATGGGTTATGGCCTTGTGTACATCTTCTCTCTGAAGCGCTGCTGTGTCCTGTTGCAGGAATGCATCCTGTCGGGTATCATGTCGGTGAAGGGAAAGAAGGTGCTGCACATGGACCGGAACTCGTACTACGGTGCGGAGAGCGCCTCCATCACCCCGCTGGAGGATGTAAGTCAGACATAAAGGACACGGATCCCACATTACAGTACTCAGTAGGTAGCAGTGTTCCGGCTGTAGTTACGGTCAGTAACTACAAGTAATCTGTTGGTAGTAATGGAAGTTTAATTTATCCACTTGTTAACATTGTATGTTTTGGTGTTTGTAAAAGAACTGAACTGATGACTAAGATTGTAGTCTGATGTGTCTGAGGCTCACCAATGTCTGTGCATTGGATTCCCCTAGCTGTACAAACGCTTCAGTATCCCAGGAAGCCCCCCTGAGTCCATGGGGAAGGGTCGGGACTGGAACGTGGACCTCATCCCCAAGTTTCTCATGGCCAATGGTAAGGATTATTCAGCCTGGAACACCCCTGAATTGTGAATTCACAATGGTGGTTCTATAATTTTAAGTGCTCAATATGAAGTGCTGCTGGTACAATAACTATGTGTTACTCATGATTTTTTCCCCACTTCCTATTTTGTTATAATTGGAGTCTCTTCTAACATGGCAAATCATGAGAGAAAACTAACTGGTGCATGAACCGAGGAATGAAAAGTGACACGGCACCTTTTTATTCAGGTCAGCTGGTGCGAATGCTGCTGATAACACAGGTGACGCGGTACTTGGACTTCAAGGTCATCGAGGGCAGCTTTGTCTATAAGAAGGGTAGCATCTACAAGGTGCCCTCCACTGAGGCGGAAGCACTGGCCTCCAGTGAGTTTTGCAGTGGGATCTGGGAAATTGAGTTTTTCCAAACTGAGATACTGTATGGTTAGTTATGAGATTGACACCATAGAGTCCTGTCTTCAGGTCTGATGGGGCTCTTTGAGAAGCGGAGGTTCAGGAAGTTCTTGGTGTTTGTTGCCAATTTTGATGAAAGTGATCCCAAAACAATGGAGGGTGTCGACCCAGCGAAGATGACCATGCGAGATGTTTATAAGAAGTTTGACCTGGGTCAGGATGTCATTGACTTCACTGGCCATTCCCTGGCCCTCTACAGGACAGACGAGTGAGTGACATTGATTAATGATTAATTCAATGCATGATTAATTCAATATTTTTTCCCCCAAAAAATACACGAACACGCAAGTATCTTTTGTGTCAGTGTTGAGTCATCCTTGGCCTAGAATCACTTCAGTGTTAGAGGTGTAGCTCAGTAGATGAGGGGGTCTGTGCCCATGTGTGGAATGTTGTGGGTTTTAATCCTGTTGCCAGCATATCATCTTTGGGCCCTTCATCAGCACCTCTAATCCACCCCAAGCTTTCCAAACTTGTACATTGCTTTGCACAAGAGTCTGCTGAATAGCATGTGTATATGATGAGCCACACAGCAGGTTAGTGGGTAGCATGCTTGTCTCATCTTCAGGGTGGGTTTGAATCCCACCTTTAATTTTATGTTTATGTATGTAGAATATGTATAAATGAAAATAAGATGCAATGTCTTGAGTGATTTTGAAAATTAATCTACCCATCTCACCCATCAAGTATAGTTGAAAACCAGCTGGTATATCTGTTTGTACCTTTTTTTTTTTTGTCCGTGAAGCTATCTGGACCAGCCGTGCCTAGACACAATAAACAGGATCAAGCTGTACAGTGAATCCCTGGCCAGATACGGCAAGAGCCCATACCTGTACCCACTTTATGGCCTGGGGGAGCTGCCCCAGGGCTTTGCCAGGTGCGACCCTCTCCAATTCGCATTTATGGGCACTGGCTACAGCCCCCGACTAACCCTTGTTGCCTTGTCCCCCCCCCCCCCCCCCCCCCCCCCCCCCCCCCCCCCCCCCCCCCACGCACCCCCCCGCCCCCCACCCCCACCGAAGGGCCATAGAGCCAGTAAGGGGGGGGGGGGGGGGGGGGGGGGGTGGGGGGGGG
>JAABNY020000001.1:7840999-7853198 GCA_015164015.2 Brevimyrus niger
CGCATAGTGAGAGCAGCTGAGAGGATCATTGGTGTCCCTCTCCCCTCACTCCAGACCATCTACAGTACCCGTCTCACGAAGAAGGCTCTCTGCATAGCAGCAGATCCAACCAACCCAATGCAAAGCTTCTTCAGCCTGCTGCCATCAGGGAGGAGGCTGTGGTGTCTCCAGGCCAGGACCAGCAGACTGAAAGACAGCTTCATTCTCCCAGCTTTCTCCCAGCTCTGCCTCCAATCCCCTCACTCCCCTCTTCTGCCCCACGGACTTTCTGAAACTCTGACACACACTCTCACCGACCTGCACTGTCACTTTGTGTAGCACTGGTCCACTATTTACCTCATTCTACTTTTAGTCTACCTCATAATGACTCTGTCTGTCCAAGGCTGCACTTTGCACTTTATCTGATTTGCACTCTCTGCCACCTGCCCTTACTTGTATATTGTATGTATGTATATGTATTTATGTTCTCTGTTTGAGGGTTTGTGGGAAATGTAATTTCAATTCTCCGTGTGTTCTGTACATGTGGCAGAATTGACAATAAAGCTGACTTTGACTTAATCATTCAGTCTGTGAAGAAGGCATTCAAGTAAGATTTGCATTGTACTCTGTACATGACAAGAATAACTTTGAATCCTTGAAATACATAGATTTGATCATTTTCCTGGCAAATCTTATTACAGAGCCACTATACACAATACTTTTATTCACTGCTAATAGTTTGTATCAGGAGTTGGTTGTTGTAAAAGAATTAATGTCCATGCAGGTGATATTTGTATAGATTTATCTACACCCTTCTGGCAGTGCTGCCATTGCAGTCGGGTCTTGCAGACTACGAGGAGTATCAGTTCTCCGACTCGGCTGCAGTCAGTTTATACTCCACCTTTGCAGCTGCTGGCAGATCGCATTCCATGTCGCGCCAGCTGCAGACAGACTTAAGCCCAAGTCGAATGCACCTATTGCTTCTTAAAGGGAGGATGGGCAAAATTACAGTGTCGTTGGTGATTGGCTGTCGTGCTGGCATTCAGTAAACCTCTGCGCGATAGGCCATCGAGTTGTTTGTCTCAGCACATTCTCTAAAATGGAGCAAACTTGGTTGATCGAGTTTTATATAGTCTTTGTGTATCATCGTGATCGTCCTCATTTTTTGTCGATAAAAAAAAAAATCGAGATCGTTTTATTGCCCAGCAGTAACTGCATGCAATACACAAAAACCTAATTGTCAATAAAATATGGGACTCTTCTTATATGTGCAGCACAAATTAATAATCACTGTACTACATATTAAATAAATTTATGCATGTCATTGTGCCGAAAGTAAGATGATTTCAAATAAGCCACAGAAGGACATTCTTTATGAGTTCCACTGCTGTGCAATAACACTTTCATTCCTATATTTTCTTCAGTACAAAAAAGTTGCATGGTGATGACAAAAATGTACTCGGGCCCACAGTGCAAGTGCAATATGAGCACAGAGTTGGGTAGGGCGGGTAATCGCGCTACAGCACGGTAAAAGGCAAGTGGGCCAAGAAAGAGTAGTACACCACAAGATTGCTTTAACCAGTTCTACATTTGGCTCTGCTACTGATGGCCACAGCAATGACTCTGACCTTCATTTAACTTCTCCGATATGGTTGTATATCCTCATGGTCAGCCCCCATCTTACCGTGCAGATGTGCTCAGCAATATCCTCATTCCTTATGATGATGAGAAGTGGTGATGTGGGTTTCTGCCCCTCCAGATGAAACTCCTCGGGCTCAATGCAGTCGTGACCATCTGCAACCAGGAGCTCCTGCAGGGCCAAGAATAATGAATTTCATTGACACATCAACAGACACATGTAGATTTATGGAAAAACAACATTCTCCAGTGGTACACTTATAGAATAATAACACAAAAGTAGCAGGAGGGATCAAGTATATATTACATATAGAAATTTGCCATCAGAAGATTCAATAATCACCCTCCTCTTTCCATATATGGTGGCTTGAGTTCACCACGCCTTAAAAGCCACAACTACTGAAATCCTCACCTCCTTCATTATTAAAGAATAAAGCATGTGAACATTCACCTTTGTCTGTTCAAAGAAGTAATCATCTGAAGTCACCAGGATGTAGAACTTGAATTTTGTCTTGGACGATAGCCGGACCTCAGCATTGATCTTTTCCTGCATATCTTTGAAGGTCTCCTCTTGCATTTGTTCAAAAATATGTTCTCTTGTTCCACATGGTGGCAAAGCACTGTCCTCCTGGGGCTTGCTGGTATGCTGCAGAAACGTTCTGCCTGAGCAGATGTCATTCATTATTGTGTGGTATGATGAGGCACATTCAACAGTGATGTCTGAGACCGCGGGATGTGAATCACCCTTGCAGTCCAGGTGAGACAATCTCTGCAAGGACAATGGTGGTTCACAAGACATGGAGGAGACAGCCTCCCGCTTTCGTGACCATGCCTTGTCTGTTAGGTCCACCTTCATCTTCCACCTTCTTAGAGGTAACCGTGTGCTCTGGAGCTCCTTTGAAACATGTATACCCACCGCAGAATTCTGATGAGTAACATCAACATCAGACATGGCCTGCCTTCTCCAGGCATAGCGGGTGGATCTGCTGGTCTTATGATTGCTTTTGATAATCTGGTTCATTTTCTCAGAGAAGATGAGATACTCTAGGTCCATGGTATCTTGAATCATGTCAGGTCTTCCAAGGTGTAATTCCTCCCACTTCTGTTGAAAGTTGTGCAGGTAACTGCCAGAATTTCGAATCATCCTGACACGTCCGCTCGGCCGAGGTTTCACGATGGGATAATTTTCGTATGTCATTCGGTTTCCCTTGTGATCAAACACTGTGATGATAGGCGATGCTGAATGGGATGGCATACCATGGTCTTCTTTGACAGGATGCTTATTTCGTTTCAGTGTCTCTATTCTCTTACAATAGTTTGCCCAATCTGTTTCAGGTTTATAGTTGGCAGTGTAACGTGTGATTGGGGACTCAGAGATTCTTTCTGATATTCTCGTTTTATAAGAATTAAGTCCAATGGTTTTTTGTCTGTTATCCAAGAATTCTCTATCAGTCTGTTCATCTGTTATCACTTTTTGGTAGACAGAGCTAAAGCGTTTCTTCATTTTGCAATCAGTTTTATGCTTGCTAGTTTTCATAGAGAAGTAAGGGTCTGAGATACAAAGGGCAGACGGAGAAATGTCCTCATTCCCACGCTCTTCAGCGGGGAACCTGTTCAAACTTTCTTTCTCCAGCAGATTATACTCTTCATCCTCAACTTCCTCATTTTTCTGTTCATAGATGTTTCTCATTTCCTCTGCTGTAGCTGATTTTTCATTGGGATCTTTCTTTTTATCCATGCTAACAGTGCGTTCAGATACTCTACTCAGGACTGGAATGTCCTCTAAACTGTACTCCTGATTCTTAGAGGACTTCACAGCAATGGATGAGTGAAGGTCCTGATACAAAACACTGCTACACAAGTCAGAGTCAAAATTAACAGGTTTTGGTATTTCTTTATAGGAGGAGGATCTGATTGCATGTGGTTCATAATTTTTCATGTTCTCTTCAGGTGAACTGTCGGAGTTCTCTGATGTTTTTGAGGGACAGGATACAAAATCCTCCTGTGGTGGAGTTTCAACTGAAATAAGGTTTGAATGCAACCTACTTTGACTATGGTCTACAGGCATATTAATGCTATCATCATAGGGTTCAGGATTATCATACGCCACATTATACTTGGATGGATCCTTAGCATCTGAATGAGACTCATCCTGAACCTTGCCCAACAGGTCATCTATGGAGTTTCTTGATTGGTCACTGGACTGGTCTATTGCACAGGTTACATCTTTTTCAAAGGAAACCTCTGACTCTTCCGTTTGGTTGTGCTTCTTATCAGAAGAGACTGTGTGGTTGCACTGCATCAGATTAGTTATAGACACTTTGATATTGTCTGAAGGTGACTGCAATATAGCTGATGAATTCACACTTCTGCCAGGACTGGAGCAGGGCTGCAAATACAATTCGGGGGTACTGGGCCTATCTTTGAGAGATGATTTGCAACTTTCTGGACTATTTGCTGCATTACTGGATTCACTACAATGAGGACTTGACACAGAAAGATTTGGCATTAATGAGTCTGAAGTATGTCCCGGTTGTGGGCTCTTAAGGAGATTGTAGCTCCTTTTAACGGCAGATCCACTGCTACTGTGTAGTGAATCTTGTGTAACCATGAGGTTATTCATGGAATCAGATGCTCCATCTTTATATTGTGAATTTTCATCCAAATTACAGTTACTGTTCAAACAGGCATTCTCCTGAGAGGTTGACGTAGGCATACTCTGGTCATTTGTCCTATAGCTGCTGCTGGGGTGTAATCTACTGGGACTGTGCAATGGAGATACAGATTTGCCCTCCTGAGACACCTGTGTAGGTGATTTACTGCAGAGGACACCAGAATTGTTACAGCTGAGCAAGGCATTCTCCATGTCCATATCAATGCCGGACACAATGGGTTCAGAAGTGCTATCGGGACTGGGCTTGTTGTCAGCATTTTGGACAGAGGCATCAAAGACACATGTCAGAATATCTGTAACAGCTTGCTGAGATGATGGAGAGCTGTTAGGAATTTCTATTCCACCCAAATCCCCAGTGGATGTGCACTCATTGCTAGTATGAGTTTCATCATGACTACTCCATAATTTGTTTGAGTGCGCTTTGCTATGAAAACAAGGTTTAGGTTCACAAGGTAACTCATCCAATGTTGGAGCTGGGCTTTTGCTCTTCTGAGAGGCAACCACATCACTGAAATCCTGGCCACTGTTACAGACATCATCAACATCTGACCACTTATCAGGGACAATGATTTGGTTGCTAGTGTTGCTTTCTACCAAGTCTACAACTATATCAGAGTTATGACCATCACAGGGTGGTACCTCTGCCTCTCGTCTGCTTTGGTCAAGTACGGCTGAGTACACTTCGACTTGCACGGACTCAAGAATTTCAGTGTCCTTGCCTCCTTCCAAATCAATTCCATCAGGCCTTACAACACTCCGTTGAACAGTGTGATCATTCCCATCATGCACTGCTACAGGCATAGAGACATTACAGTTATAAATGCTACCCTTTTTGGTTGTGCCTTCTAGTAAATTACTGTCAGTGACAACAAGCTGTGGCTTGATTGCATCAGGCACAAAACTAATACTGGTAAATTTGCATGGCTGTAAGTAAGTTGTACGTTTTCCCCCAAGACCATCTACATGGCCTCCAAGTTTGCCAGATAACTGACTAGCCACTACAGTTGCAAATGCCCTGGCCTGTTTTCCTTCACATGTCATGTTTAAGATTTTTCGTCCGGAAATGTACATGTGTGCTGTATGCCTACACAATTCATCATAAACAAAGTCATTTTGAGGAGGTTCACTTAAGTGCTGCAATTCAAATCCACAGTCATTCTGGAAATCACTTCTGTTGCCACTCTCTTCCTCAGGCTCTTCATCCAGGATGCTATCAACACTGCCTCTACGTTCCTATAGGGAAAAAACATTACAAAAATATGTTTCCACAAGAGATGTTTCTGTTGACTTAGAAAAACTTGAGTAATCAAAAAGGCATCTCACCTTGCTATGAAACGATGCGACCATGCTTCTGCTGGCTGTATCTGTGATGGCCAGGTCAATCGGCTTATCAGGTTTATGGAGCGATGTTGAGCTTTCCATCTCACTGCCTAAATGAGACATCTCTTCTCTACCATATTTTGGAACACTAAGGTCTAATACGTCCGACTGGTTCTGAGAGAGGTCTAAAATTTCTGTAGTTGGACTTAAGGGTTCTTCTGATATTTTCCTTTCTTCTCTTAGGTCCAAAGGCTCAGGTTCCGTTGTGTGAAAGTCCTGTGTGAACCTGGAATAACCAGATTCTATAGCAGTCTTTGCTGCATGGAGGTTCCTATTAGGGCTTAAAATGTCCCCATCCGCGTCTGTCTGAAAGAACCTGGTAGTTGACTTGCTGTAGAACAGACCAATCCACATATGCAGGATAAGGTGAACCTGCTCAATATTCTCCTCAATGCTGGAATCCCATGGTCTGTCAAAAAGAACAAAAATCATCCAAAATCTCAAACACCATACTCAGTAAGAATGTATTGGACAAACACTAAGAACTCATTCTACATACACAAAACTGATCTAACACTATCACTGAGCAACTAGCATTGAAATTAATTTCACCAGCTTTGAAAACTTCTGTTGGATATACTCTAAGATTTAGAACTACTTTTTTTATATAAACAGTGGTACCTCGGTTCTCGAACTTATGGAAGTAAATCTGTGTCATCAGAATTTGAATTTTATATGCCACTGAAATTCTAACATTGAATATTTATGCATTGGAAATATGCATCGGAAATTCGATGGTCCGAATTCACATGCAAAAATATGAGGTTAAAAAATACAGACAATAAATAAATAAATAAATAAAGACAACATTTCAATGCTGAAAAATACAAAAACAACATTTCATTGCTGCTCAAATTCGACAGTTCGAATTCCAGTGCAAAAAATATGAGGTTAAAAATACAAAGACAACATTGAATATGAGGAAAAATACAAAGACAACAATTCAATGCTGCTCAAACTCGACAGTCCAAATTCACTTGCAAAAAATACGATGTTAAAAATATGAGTTATACATCCGGGACACCAAGGCTAAGCAATCCAATCTGTGGCTGCGATCGACTTCATGCAGCCGCTTACAGGACAACAGCAATGCAAACAGGTGTTCTGGGTAATTCAGTTTCCCTGTGTTTCCCCTGTTGCGTGCTGATTTGTACACGGTTTCCCTATTGTTTTCATAATACATGAAATTATTTAATTTGCTGGATATAGATATTTCTTGATGAAAACATTATAGTATTGCTTATAAGACTATATTATGTGTGACGATCTACTGTATTCATATGTATTAATGTACCTGAGTGATTTTCAGACATTTCACATACCTCTATGCTTTGATATTAGGGGAAACATTATTTCCTGATAGACAGGGGAACCTATAGGGAAACCAAATTGCTCGGAACACCTATTCTGATGTTTGTATCCCAGGCAGTTCCGAGCCGTTCTGCTATTTCTCCCTAATATCACGTAAAGCAGTTTTAACTGGTTTTCAGTCCATTTCCCTGGTTTCCCGCGCCAGGAAATGAGTCATACTACAATGCAATCCTTACTTGAATGCCTTCTTCACAGACAGGACGATTAACCAAATAAAGCAGCCAACCACCGGACTGGGGAAACAAACTAAAACACAGACTTAATACAGAGGACTAATGACAACAACCAAAAACAGCTGATCACATGGGGATCCTACACGAGGTTAACGAGGGGGCGTGGCACACAGAAGAAGCGGACAATCGGGGCATGACAGGGGTAATGTTGGGATAAGATCTTTATCGTTTTGGAACCCATAAAAAAAAAAATGCTCTTCTTGTTTTATCACGATGTTAAAAAAAAAAAAAAAAAAACATAGTTAGGTGTAATTTTGGGGGGCCAGGAACCAATTTCTTGGTTTTCCATTATTTCTTATTAGGAAAAATTCGATCAGAACTCAAACTTTTTAGGATTCGATCCGGAGTGCGGAATGGATTAGGTTTGGGAACCAAGGTACCACTGTATATACACACATACCACAATTTGATGTTCATAGCACTGCACATACCCATGAAGAGCCCGTGTCACCGCTTTATCCAAGGGGTTGTTGGTGTACTTGCTGTCTAGACAAAACTCATACTTTTCCTTCCACAGTCGCGTGACACGTAGCAAGCCATCGACCTCCACCACTCTTCTCCAGCATCGAGATGTCCTCCTCCTGCCCTTGGAATTGCAATTTGAGCTTTCTGCTGGTAGACGCTGCATTTCCTGTGTGCTTCTTACCTCTTGACATGAGGAGGTACCACCCTTCTCAACGACAATGGGGGAGTTACCGCAGTGGTTGTCTGTTTGACCTGATGGAACTGGGGGGGGGACCTGTGAAAACACACCTGACACACCCAACAGCAGACAGGAGGGGGGCAGTGAGTAAGAGTGTTCTTTAGAAATTACCAAAACTAGTTCTCCAGTCACAATCACACCCTTGGGGGATGGGGATTTGATGGGGAAGTTCCTCTTAGTGCGCCGAGGCCTACGCTTGGGCAACGGGTGTCCCAGCAAGGAGTGCAGGACAGATCCGGCCACGGTGTCATCATCTGTGCCAGCGCCACATTTTTGCCTCCCGGGGGCCAGCTTCGCTCCAAGAACTGGGCTGAGGCCCTGTAGGAGTTTATCATCACTGGCGCTAAGGGCTAAATCGGCCAACAAAGTGAGTGCATCTGGGGACTGGCTGGCACCCACTTCCGGACTATGACTGCCCAAAAACAAGGCGCCGCTAACGCCTCCTCCCCCCCGATCCCCGATAGCGGCAGAATTGTGTCTCTGGGCTTGGGGTTGTGTTAGTTTGTCACTGCCATATGAAGCGGTTGTGTCAAAATTGAACCACCCTGTAAGAGAACAAGAGAGCAGAGAGAGAAAAAGACAGAAAACAGTGTGGTGAAAAACACACAAAGCAGCAGCCTGCAGTCTTTCTCTGCAGCATGAATCAGCTTGACTGTGATAAACCCAATGATGACTTAACACCAATGTTCTCTGCTTTGGTGCTATTCTTCCTGAGGGCTCCCCCCCCTCCCCGAGTGCTAACTTTATGCCGCAAAAAGCATGGTTTTAAACATTCTCCCTTTTGCAATTAGACAAAAAGAACATGAATGAGTTATTTTGCATTGTTTTTCCCCTATGTAGTTCTCATTGAGAAATAATCACCTTATAGGCAAGGAAACTACTGATTGAAGAAAGTGACATGGCACAAAGAAAGAGTGCAGCAGACAGAAAACCATCAGAAAGGAAAAGAAAAAAGATATGCAAATACCACAGTTGAATCCAGAAGTGGGCAGGAGTTGGCAATACCCACCCAAATTTCGAGAGGTGCTCATTGCAAAACCAATAGGTCCAGCCATACCCCAGCTCAGATCCAGTCCCACCCCAACTATTTCAGTGAATACATGCTAATGGTAAACTGGCTGCCAAACACCTGGCAAATCACCCTAGGTGATGTTTTTTGGTTACAGTAAGAGTGTTATTGGATTAGGTAATGTATATTTCTTTAAGTTTTTAAAGATCTAACTGGGAAAAAAAACAAAGTACAGTCGGCCCTTGAACAATGTGGGGGTTAGCGGCAGAGAAACCCTCATAGAGTCAAAAATCCATACAGAATTTTTGACCCCACAAAAACAATTTATAGTCTACTGGTGATTAGAAGCTTTACTGATAAAGTATTCATAGATTTATGTTAAATGCACAGTATTATACATTGTACTGTATTTTTACAATAAAAATAGAGAAAGAATTCTAAGTTACGATACCTTAAGTTTCCTTCATGCTCTTACAAAAATATCATGAACCGCTTTCCAGTGACCTCATGACCCCCATGTTCTCCCAATCCATCTACTGGCTTCACATAAATGTCAATGCTAAGGTAAGTGAACCTCTTGACGAGGTTGACACCCTCTTCGCGAACAGACTGCATCAGCATACTACTGATGACTGGGCCCGAAAGGTCATTAAAGACCTGGATCTTGGTATTGATCAAGGGCACTCGCAAACCCAGACACTCACCCAGTCTCTCGATAGCCCAAATCAGAGCCTCAGAGAAGACCATAGCATCATCTGCAAAGTCAAGATCAAATACTCTTTCCTCACCACATACGCCCCACAGCTGCTGGACCCCATGACCCTGCTAATACGCAGTGCACAAAAGCACTGAACAGAGTAGAAGCAAGAACACACCCCTGATGAACCCCAAAATCCACAGGGAAACAAACAAGTTTTTCCTCTACTTTAAACAGCACTCACAGTACAGGTGTACAGGCCAGCCATGAAGTCTCAGAATGTCTCTCAGAGCAGCTCGAACAACTGAGTCGAATGATTTACAAAAACCAACAAAGGCTGCAAAGAAATTCTGCCAACATTCGCGTTTGCGCTCGATGAGAACCCTCAGTGCCAGTACATGATTGATGGCAGACTTCATAGGCTAAAAACCAGAGGCAAACAAATGATCCCAGATCCTGTTGAGGATGATTCCACCAAAGACCTTACCCGGTACCAAGAGTAGTGTTATCCCAATCCAGGCGACCACCTTCCTTTTCAAGATAGGAACAACAAGTCCCATTTTCCAGCCGGCTGGGATGATGCCTGTCTCCCAAATGGAAGCAAAGATTGCTTGTAATGTTAGGACAAAAGCCTTACCACAATCCTGGAGAAGTTCACCTTGGATACCACAAAGCCTTGTGGCCTTCCCTACCCCCAGTTAATTCATCACCCATGCATTCTGTGAGATTGTGTGGTTCACAGCTAATCAGAGGATCAGCCACAAAAACCAAGTACTCAGATGTCCAATATCCAGAGGATCAGCTTTAAACAGCTGCTCAAAGTAGCCAGCCCAGCAGATCACAACTGCAGTGTCATCCATAAAGACTGTTCCATCACCCACCCTGACTGCGACACTCTGAAGAAAAGATTTTAATGTTTGTAATGCTTTGATTCCTCTGTAAGCAGGACGTGAGTTGCTAGACCAGGGCCAGCCTCATTCTCCTAGTAGGTGGTAGCTTACTGGACCTAAGCTGTATCTTCAGAGTAGTAACAAGTCCAATGACGTGGCTCAGAGGTCCAGCAGTCCTCATAGTCAGCCCTGTCAGTGCCATTGGTTGGACTGAAGTCACTCATGATCAGAGAGTCACCTCATGGGCACCCATTAACCACCAAGCAAAATTACAAATAAAATGTCTCCCTCACAAAGACATCACTTGGCATAGTCGGAGCTTACACAGAAACTTACAAGAATTCCAGAGAGTGCCTTAATACAAATCTCATAATATGCTTGTTGAAAAGAATGACATCAAACACCATCACTATGAGCCAATCCACCACAACAAGTGCTACTCCTTGAGTAAGGCAAGAACCAGAGGTATCAGATCAATAGGTACCCACCTACAGAGATCTGGCCACTCCTCAGTCCGCATACCTCAGAGAGTGTTGGCACTGAAATGCAGTTTATGAAGTTCCACTGACAGCAAGGTAAAATGTTCATCACACTGAAGAGACAAGATGTTTCAAGTTCCTACCTGGATGGGTTCCCTCAAATTAAGACCTGACTGCTGCCATGTAGTGGGCAACGCTTTGGCATCACCCCAGTTCAGATGGCCAGCAAGCCTGACCCCACTGGCTCCTCAGTTTCGAGAATGGCCGTGCTTGCAATTATTTCTTTATGCCATTCTTTCGATATAATTCTCATGATATTGAGACAAGTCACCTTTTCTCAAGGCAGCAGGATAATCATCTTCAAGATAAGTCTCGTTTTTAAGATAAGACTGTTTTCTCTGAGCAATTACAAAGATAAACATTGTGACACCACAGGGCCATCATGCCATGCATGACACTGCTCATATTGATCATGTGGATATATATATAAAACTGCCTTTTGCCTTGACGACGTTCTTAAAGCCCTCAAAAGCATGCGAGTGGGACAGTACTAAGCCCTCAAAACCTCCCCACACAGATAAATCTCCATATGCATTTGCAGATCTACTGTGGCAGAAGTGTACCAAAAATCAAGTGTAAAAAGACAGCCAATTAAGAGGTCCACCTGAGGTGTAATTGATGACTTGTCTGTATATACAGCTCTTTGAGCAAAAAGAATACTTATGTGCGCATTTACAGATTTGTCCACACATGTAGAAACCTCAGTACACTTGGAAATCTCATTATGCATACAAATCTGATTATACACACGGATTCTGAATACACATCTACAGATTCCTGTACATATTTGCAAATCTCAGTACAGATTTACAAATTCTTTTATGCATTTATAAATCTGATTACTCATACACAGATTGGGAAACAGTCCTACAACTCTTCATACACATTTGCGAATAACTTTGCTACAATTGCCCCATAACCGTAATTTAACGTGTGCATCTACATATTTAAAGTTGGTAACTGTTGCTACTAGGGCTGGGCAATAAAACGATAATGATATCTATCGCGGTATATATATATGATCGATATCGATAAAAATGTGTTCGATGAAATGCTCGATATTTTTTTTTCTTCGTTGGAAGAAAA
>JAABNY020000001.1:7853298-7883872 GCA_015164015.2 Brevimyrus niger
GAATATATGTCTGAATAAATATATTTTTCTCCTGGTCCTTATTTTAGATGGGTCATAAAAAATATCAATAATTATCGTTATCGACCGATATGAAACACTCATATCGTGATACAGTTTTTAGCCATATCGCCCAGCTCTAGTTGCTACCGTGTAGTGATGATATAAACACATCTTTACAGCCACATTCAAATCTAAACGAACCGTCTGCATCTTTGTGGGTTATTCCACTATCCATGTGCTATGCTTGACACTATTCTATCTACACAATGGCAGACATACAGAGCTGTATAGAAACGTATAGATCATCTTTCAAAACATGTAGTTTGCATTCCTACTCTACTAATTTCTTATGTAGAGAAAACATTTCACAACATAATCGGCGTTCTCAAGATAACACACACAAAAAAAATGCAAGTATGACTTGTCAGCTTCTATAGAGAGAAACTACTCATGCAGAGATGCTTAGCGTCATCTTGCAGAACCGCAGTTCTTTTGTGGACTAAATAAAAAAAGGTTAAAAAAATCCACGGTAAAGTGGATCCTCACCGTCTAAACCTGTGTTATTCAAGGGTCGCCTGTATATTAATATACAAACATGGCCATCTATGGAGTTTGGTCTGCCATCTTTGATTATTTTTCCCAGTTGATAGCTCTCTTGGGATATTTGTATAAATGCAATTTGACTGGCTGGTAGAGGGGTGACGCTTTACTAGGTCCAGAGAGGTGAGGCTGGACATTGAGGTGGCTCTGCAGTAAGTACCACTTACAAATTTCTGCTCTGCCTGCCCAAGGGGTTGTATTAAACCAACTTCAATGTCAAAGTATGCATAAATGAAAATGAGGTGGCAGCCATTTTACCAGGAAACGAGTAAGGCGATAATGACTATTGACTGTGTGTCTGGCTGTAGCAACAGCAGCAAGAAAAAAAATACCGTCAGTTTGTTAAAAATCAAAGAAAAGAAACTGAAGAAATAGTAGAATGGTGACAGAAAGCTTGCCCAAAAGCCATCAATTGAAAGAATTTGAACAATGGTACTGTCAGGAAGTGGCATGTTGGCGTTTTGAGCATTTCCTACAGGCAGAGATAGGCAGGATTTCAATTAAATGTATTTAAAACACATATTTATTTACTTTTGAGTATTTTCTAGTTTGTATTTTGCTCAATGAAAAAAAATAGATGTAATTCGTGACAATGTACTTTGAGAAGTTGTATATTATGCATTTACAATACTTAAAATGTGATTTTATTTATTTTTCATCATTTCAAGAACTTTCATCACCAGACATACAGACTTAAATACAGCCCATCACCATCTTTAGCAATAATAAAAAAAAAGCTGCTACTTTGGTGATTGGCGCAAGCTGCTTTTATGTAGAAAATGTACTACCAGATATTGCTCACTGAATATCAGTATAAGGCAGAAAAATAAAGTGATTAGCAAACAGTTGTGCTGTGCATTAACTTGCAGGCCTGCTAGGGCATTCTAATTAATTTCAACAGACATGTTCAGGCAGTGGCATCTTGTGGTTTGTTACTTCGTTAGCAATAAATCAAGCTAGCTACTTTTGTTCCCAAGAACAAAATTAAATTTGTATCAGCTACATGCTGATGGTTTTATAGCAGGGGTCTCCAACTCCAGTCCTGGACAGCTACGATCCAGTAGTTTTCTATCCTACCTTGCTTCTGATGAGTGACAGCTGTTCCTGGTATTTACCCAAAAACAGGTGTGGCTCATCAGACGCCGGGTTGGATAGAAAACCTACTGGATAGCAGCTCTCCAGGACCGGAGTTGGAGACCTCTGTTTTATAGCCACTGACGCCATGTAAACGGAGAACCAGCTGGTGAACTTAATGTCACATATTACGTGTTAAATTTTTTTGGTGTCGTTTTCTTTTTGTGTATGTCTAAAAAACAGTATGAGTTTGTGCATGTTTGTTACCCGACTAAGACAAAGCAGAAAATTCACACATTATGATAATTTAAGAACGCCCGTCTCACTGGGCTTGTATTTAGACTTTATGGTCAACTGTGGTGGTAGATTATTCCCTTCAAACATTAACAAGAAATGACTCGCACTTTTCGGCTGAAGAAAATACAGCTTTTTATGGTCCTGAGCACTCATTATAAATTTTGCTTATATAAAATTTCATTACCATTGAAATTAAGCATCGAACTTGGCACATCTGAGCAACAGACGACATCTTTGACATTCCCTGGTAATGAAAACTGATGTAATATGCATATAACTTAATACAAGCCATCGACCTACTTTATTCTGCCCAATTTGAATGTTTATTTCATTCATGCCATCAGAATTTTCAGTTTTCTGATTAGATGGTTAGACAGAATAAATAACGGTGATATTTTAGCTCAAATATCATTATGTGGAGTAATTGTCCATGCGCGTGGTAGCGAAAGAGGAATATTAATTCATTCTTATTCTTGTTAATTTTTTCTCATTGTTGCTGTAGTTTGTTGTAGTATTGTATTAAAGAAAGATCTTTGGTTGAGGTTTAGAATTTGAATTAAAATTCAGTGATCATTGTTAACACACCACAGCAAAGCACACAACAATGAAATGTGTCCTTCACATTTAACCTATATGTGACTTTTTGTGAGATAGCAAGGGGCAGCTAATTCAGCGCCTGGGGAGAAGTGCTTGCTCAGGGAACCTCAGTGGTGACTTGTTGGTGGGGGATTCGAACCTGCAATCTTTCGATTACAAATGCGCTTCCCTAACTATCAAGCTACCACTGCCTACAGTCATCACTGCCCACTTTTAGTTTTACTTTTAGTTTACTAAACAGCTCGCTAGCTAGTTACTGTTAGCTAGCAAGTTGGGCTGGGTGATATATATCTTTATGTTCATAACAATCATTTCATCAATTTGAATATTATATGATATAGCCTCAATAGTTGGCACATCTGTAACAGTTATACAACATTATTTTTACACAAATTCCAAAAAGGTACGAGTGTGTTGTTGGCATAATTTATCATTACACCTGTTAGTTAGTTCCATAACTACTAGTAAAACAATTTGGTCAATCAGAAAAACTAAAAACCATCATATTTTCTACATATGAATTTTAGAATATTGTGATACAAATGAATGTTGGGCTACATATGAATGAAAATGTTGTGACATTTTTAGGACAGCCCCAGTCAAACACATACTGTTGCCGTTTTCTAAAAAAGATTTTTTTTGTGTGATTTATCTTTATAATTATACTTTGGTTTGCAATCCATTCAATGCTTTTTTCATGCTCTGAATCTGTTTAAAGGCAATTCTAAGGGAATTTTAATCAAAAATTGAACACAAAGAATTATCATGATGTACTTCTGATATCAAAGACATGATCATGATAAAATACTCTGCTATATCACCCAGCCCTACTAGCAAGCTCACTAAATGGTATTTAACATTTTGCTAACATATATCAGCATATCATATAATGATATCAGCATTCAGTATAAAATTACCTGGTTAGACAGATTATGCGCAAGATGTAGCCATAAACACTCATGCAAAGATTTTCAGTTCCCAAATCAAAGCTTGCTACCAGCAATTCAGCTACAGCTGATGTTAGCTTGAACAACCAGGCTTTGGGACCAGTGCCTTCAGATCAAGGCAGTTCAAGCAGTGTTACAATATCCCTGCCCAATTTGCATGCCTAGGAGTCATTCCTGCTGATGCAAATCATCTCAGCAATCTGAACAGTGCACCAAACTTCAGTCCTACATGAATGTTTAGTCAGACGTCTTGTGCCAGTAATTAGGGCTTGTGCTTATAATTTGCTAATATTTTTTTTTCTCTTCATGATACATGTCCTGTTCTTATACATCAGTTATTGAGTCTAAATTCCAAATTTGCCTTTAATATGCCAGTATATAGGCTTAAGTTAAATTTTATGTTTTATTATCGGACACTTCTGTCCAAAGCACCTTACAGAAATCACATAATAATAATAGTAATAATTATTATTATTATTGTTGTCTTTACTGATTGGAGTGATGTCTATGACAGCATAATGCAGAGTTCACAAATAGTTAAACCATGAAATATGAATATGTCCACGTGACCCAACAATTTCTCTGGTCATAAGGTGATGTGTAAAAAGGTGCCCACCCAAAATTTCTAACTGCCTCCCAGTTTAGATCTGGGCCTGTCAAATAGCCATTATTTAGTTAAAACCCAAAGCCAAGATGATGATCATTATAAACCATTCCCTGTATAGTAAAGTACACAAGATAACCACAGGAAATTTCAGAATATTTGACCCATCAAACCTACCATTTTCTTTCATATACTTCGTTATCCTGTTCCTGAGCTGCTTCTTCAGTGGTTTGACCAGTTTTTCAATCTCTGTCATGGTGACAGGACTTGGACTCTTCTGAATACACTGTGTTCCATCAGAATCCGCAATGTCCGACTTCCTTGGGATACCCCTTCTCAGCCAGGTCCTTACCTTGGGGTTTCCTTCAGCCCTTTCCATTTGTACTCCAAGCTCAGGGTCCGAGCCCAAAGCCTTTCTTAGGCTAGAATCAGACAGAATGTTTGCAAGTGTTGGAGCCACAGTGTTAGCGCAGTTAATGTTGAGATTCTCTGCTTCATTCTCACTCAAACAGCTTTTACCCCTCTTTGGCTGAGGTCCTGCATTGCTCGGGATGGCTGGTTCTTTAGGATCCCCTAATACAGTCAACAGTGGACTTATCAGACACAGCGGATTCTTTCTTTTTCCCTTCTGGTGGGCTGTACTAATAGATAGTTCTGGCTGTTTCTTATCTGTGATGTTGGTATGAGGAGGGGCGTTTGTTGGTATTCCTCTGTTTTCAATAGATTCTGACAGAAAAGGTGTGACTGTATCTACATTAGGCTGAAGGACTTGGCCATCTCCCCTGGCAATGCACAAAGTCTGTCTACTTGCTACCTCCGTGCTAACAGCTTCGGCATCTCCCTTTTCTACTGTCACTTCCACAGATGGGGCTTCCATGTCTATAGTCAGTCCACGGTCCACCATCTCAGAAGGTTGTACTTCTTTGCCCCTGGTCTCCTCAGATACAGTTTGTCCACTGAGCTTTGTCTTTCTGAGGGTAGGCCGTCCATATACTTTCCTTAGTGATTGAGCCAAACTACTAGCTCCTTCTGTTACTGGAGCTTGACCACTCACTAAAGGAGACACCTGTTGCTCTGCTGCTTCTATCAGCACAGCTTGATTATCCACGCACTCCCTGGGTGAAAGTTCACTATCTGCCCTCTCTTTTGGAATGAGTGGGCTATCTGTCCTTGCACCAGTTTCTTTGCTTATAGCATCCATTACGCTTTCCGTGTCTGTCATAGACACAGTAGGACTGGTACAGTCTTGGGAGCCATGAGGGATGAAAACCCGACCACAGTCAGTGATGATGGTTCTCAGACCATATTGGTAAGTATTCCTCTTTAATGTGTTTGGCTGTATGGTGGCTGATTCAGTCTTCTCCACGAAACTCTCACCCACAGGGGCCTCCTGACTGGCAATGTGCAAATTCCCCTTTCTTCTTTTTCTCCTTCTACTCTTGCGTTTTCCAATTTGTCGAACGATCAACAATGGTGCTACCTTCTTGATGGTGTCCTCGGCCTCAGCCAGGGGCAATTCCTGTAATGAGGAACTGGCCAGGGTTCCTGAAGTCTGTACAGAACCATCAAGGCTGGCCAACTCTAACAGACTAAGCCTCCCATGATCCTCTGAAGGAAAAGGTTGCAATGGCACATCAAACATCCCCTCTGTCTCTTTCCCAACCAGGGTCTGAGGTTCTTCCCTTTTCTCTCCTCCCACTACCGCATTTCTCAACTCTGCCCCAGGCATGCAGATAGAATCCTGATTCTCCCTCAACCCCTCTTCCAAGTTCACATTATTGCAAGAACCTGTGGCAGTAACAGGTGCATAATCTGGGGATGAGATGCAGTAGTATGTGTCTTCGTCTAGGTCAATAACCTCATCATCCTTTCCAACCTCCAGCAGTTCCATGACTCTTGTTATGGGCAAGGAATAGTCTTCTGGCTGGTTCAGGTATGACAAGAGACGCCGACGGCTGGCTTCCGTGGTCCCTGGAGCACTACGAAGGTGCTTGGATACATCCGGCACGTCATACTGGTCCGGAAAAATGCTGGCCTCCTGAGAGGGGCTGTCATGCATCCCCGGTTGGATAAGGGCAGCATAGTTCTGCAGGTGCCTTTCCACCAGGTAGCATGGCGCCTCTTTTTGGTCGGAAGGACACTTCTCGACCTCAGCCTCAGCGTAGGTCAACCCTGGCAAGGCCTTTAATATCTCAGATGGGAGAAGAAGTTTGGATCTCCAGTTTTTCATGTCTAGAGAGAAAATAGAAAACAGAACCAATTCACCAAATTACAGGCATCTGCAGATCTGCACGCATGATCTCACAACTCTGCAAATAAATGATAATAATTAGGAATTGTTCATAAACCTGAAAAAACAGCTATATTCTGAAAAATTAATTGTATTGAACTAAAATTTTAACCACTGGGGTATACTCATTTCAAATAAGTAGTTTGCTTTTAGTACAAAGTGTGCTATTTATGAATTTAAACCCTGACAAATGTATATACAGTGCTCTTAGTGCATCATAGTTTATATTCCTCTATTTATTTGTTTTTGCAATATGGGTTTTGTTTTGTAAATTTGTCTTGAGTTTTACAATATGAGTTTCATTTTAAGGTCCCTTGCTGCAGAAATTAATTTCTCCCAAATTTTATCTATCTGCGCACGAGGCTTGAGTGATGTGCCATTACCTTTCTGGACAGCTCTAGAGTTCTGGAACACAAAGAGACCCTGGAGAAAATCTTCCTGGCGAGACATAGTGTCTGAAAATGTTCAGAAATATGGTTCTTTGAACAAAGGCAAAAAAAATAACAAATCTACCAATATACTCAATAAAAAATACTCAGTTTCTATCTCAGATTCTTGCAACATTAACTTCAAAGGTGTGTAGCTTGCCTGAAAATTCAATCAAGGAGCAGAAAGGCCAATGAAAGTCCTGGGTGCTTTTAAAGGAAACTCCTGTTCAAATCAAAACACTGACGTACCTTCATAGGTGAGGAAAAAAGATGAGTGCACGAAAACCAGGAAGCCTGAGTCATTCAGCCTCAGGATGAGTGCCTTGAGGACATGGAATAAAAAATTTAGCATGACTACTCAACAAAAACAATAAAGAAGACCTAATGATTATGCGCATGTGTGTGTGTGTGTTTATATATATATATATGACGGATGGAGTGAGTATATTCAAAAGAGGCTCAACTCACCAGATCTTTATCCTTCAGTTCCTGTGCGAGCTGACAAAGCTGCTCCTCAGCTGTCCTTGAGAAAACTGCATGCAGACTGCAGTACCAGCCCTCAAAGCAAACTATGGAAAAAGAAAATCTCAATGCAGTCAATGACATGCTTTTATGTTCCTTGCTGGGTTTGACCCTTCAACTCCAGGTAGAAAGAAACAGGACCCCCGCCCTACTCTGCTTATAGACACATGCCTGAAATGTCAACACAAATGGCCACCTGGCCCATACCTTCACTGGAAAAACAGGTCTCGAAGACGGCTTGTGGTAGCAGTTTCTTCAGGTCCGAAAGTCTGATCAAATGTTCAAAATTCAAAGTAGCTGGTCTATATTCGAGGGAAAAAAAACACACACGCACACACACCATATTAGCAACAATGGTGACTCTTGCCGTTTTAAAATCAAACAAAACTACACATGGTTACCCAAAAATGAAAATACAGTGTAAACCTGAGGAGATAAGATACTTCAGAGTGGAGTCTGAAACACACCACCAAATACACACTCCTAGGGATATTTTGGGGGGTTCTGCTGTTTTGTATGTAAACCTAGAAAGCGCATGACTGCTAACGGGTAATGAGTATACATGTCGGTTATAAGAGAGTGGCGTGGCACAGGGACTTGTTGAGTGACAAGGTGGAGAACAGGTCCAGGCAGTATGGTGAGTGACAGATGTAGGTGATAAGTGACAGCAGAGAGCAGGGTGCTACTCACAGCTGTGACGGCAACACGGCACCAGCGCTGGATCTCAGAGCCACGGGGAAAACCAGGGACCCGACCTGGAGCTGACCGCTCCAGGGGTGGTAGTGAACCACTATCCGCCATCAGACCCAACAACATCATTATCACAAGATCCTCTGCATAAAAACTACCAAACTGCAGAACAGCTACAGAATGCAAATGTTCCACACTGCATGTTTCCCACTGTTAAAGCTTAAAAACCATCTACATATTCTACACAATGAAAAAAGCTTCAGTCGCATGACTGGAGTCACACCCCAGTAACATTTAAATACATACCTGCTTTGTTCCGGCTGAAACTGGAAGGGGAAAAAAAAACAAAGCACAACAAATCCATAAAAGATGCTTCTCAAACCATTATATTTAAAAACTTTGAAAATAGACTGCTACTAAAGAAGTATGCAACCGAGTACATTTAATATTTTAGTATCTAAATGTAGTATTTCACATTTTTCTATCAGAGGACATCTGAAATCAATTCACACGTTAAAGGAAATCTTTAATGATACTATGCTTGTACGTACACTCAATCCTGCTACAGGGTGACTAATGTGTTCCTGAAAAACCTTGTGTACAATAACAGCAATAATAATAATAATAGATACAGTTATTGATATTATATGGGTAATTTCTCTTTTTCACCTCCCCCATCTTGCTGTGAATGGCAGCCACCTGTTGCAGCGCCCTGGGAGCTGGGGGTTAAGAGCCTTGCTCAAAGGCCCACAGATGTGCTGAGGCCGGGCTTGAACCAGCAACCTAATGATCACAGGCTCAGCCCACTGAGACACATGCTGCCCCCAGGACATATCCAATGGGAAAAATGGGGTTTGGGGAATGCGACTCCAAAACTTACACCAAATTAATTTAATTAAATAGAATAATGGCTAATAATGTAATTATATGCATGATTATGATAAAAAATAATAAGGCATTAATAAATGACATCATAAACATCCATGTATGGAGGTCCGTGAGTATCATGAGAATTGCCTAGTAACCACTTCAATGTACAAAAAATTCAATTCTTTAAATATGAAAACCGGTTTGACAGATTGACTGAAAAGAACCAGTTCAAAACAATGACTCCTTCACAATTCGGACAACATTATGGTTCACTTGGATAGCCGTTTTAGCATGCAAGTAGTGTTTCTCGATAAGACCATATGACGTAATGGACCTGAGTACCAAGATATCAACCGTGTTAGAACAGATTTGTGGTGTGATATCATGTATTGTAGCAGTACCGAGTGAATTCATTCATAAATACATAAATAAGTTGCCAAGTCCACACGGCGCCAGCATCCCTGGATATACAAGGTTTCTTTCCATAATCACATGGGATCCGCATTGTAGGCAGACAGCAGCAGTGATATGCAGCGCTTCGCGTGCGGAGTATGAGGTTCACCTCTGCTCTTGTAGTACCGAAGTGGTGGGCACAGCCTCGCCGTAGGTGAACGCCACGGCAGCAAAGGGACAAGCGTGGCGGGGGCGTTTGGCCTGCGGCTCCCCGGGGCGCAGCTCGTACAGGTAATACTGCAGCACAAGCACGAGTGTCAACAGCAGGGCGGTGGCAGGCGGGGCAGAAAGTGACACGTCTCGGCTGGCTGGCTCACCTGGGTGCGCTCATATGCCAGGAAGGAGCAAGTTGCGGGAGAGACGGTGGAGATCTGTTCCGACATGTGACAGTCAAAGCCTGGAGTCGGTTGGGTGTAGTTCTGAGTGTAGTTCTCCGCGACGGCTCGGACCCTACCCTGTGGAACAATGGCGGAGAATGCCTCAAGAGCATATTTGTATAGCGCCTTCTCTGAGAAACTATACGTCTATACATGTAATCCTGTGTGAAAGTCCATGTGTGCCACAGACAGCTGTACACCCAAGGCCTCCTCAGCTTAACGACTTTGTGGAATGTAAGAATGTGCTGGCTGTACTAAATATGCCAACAGCACTCATGTCAGTCAGAAAGAGCCCTCGTGCAACACCCTCCCCCCTAAATCCTAGTGCCTTCATTACCTTGGTCAACTTGAACACCACGATGTAGCCAGCCCTCCTCTGATACCAGGGGTTCAGGTCCAGGCAGTCAGAGTATTTTGAGATATAAATGCCTATAAATAACAAAAAAAATACATTTACAGGAGAGTTACACCCCCGGACTATCCCTCCAGATATACAGTAACACCAAAGTAATACCATCCGTGATGTTTCAAAATGTGTGAAGTGTCACAGAACCACACATCCAGCTTCACTCTTCCATTTCATTGCTGTGCTCCATTCTTAAGTAAATCTCAGCTTCCATGAAGAGAGAGAGATTAGGAACTAAGCGGCAGCGAGGACCCTAATGGTGGACCAGCCTGTTTTGCAGGTTAAACGCGGATGCATGCTGAAGAATGACTTGTTCCCCCATCCCCGAGGCACTATGAGGAGGTCTCATTTAACGGGTGGTGTACACTGCATTCTGAAACAAGCACACACTTTCTGAGAAGTGAAACAAAATAAAACGAAAAAAAAAACTCCCAAAACGCCCTCTCCTTCCGGAAAAATTGTTTCCCTGGTGACTGGCAGGGTGACTGGAAACTATTTACCGTATGTGCAGTTTGACCTACCCTGCCCCCCCTTTTCTGTTTTTTTCCCCAGATTTTTTCGCAAAGAAATCTCCGGATAATGCTTGCATCCCTTCCCAATTTTACTTATTTAGGCATTTTTGCTAGCGTGTTAAATGCGGTGAATGGGGAGGGGTCTTTGACATTATATGGATTTGCTGTGTAGGTGTAAAAAAATAATGTTCATGTTGTATGTGTTACATTACCTGTTGTATATTTTTACGTATAGCAGTTATGCTATTTGTCCAAAACAAAAATGCCTTCAAGACCACAAAAATATATCTAATCTAAATGCAAAACTGTGTTCCGATTCAGCACAGCTGCTAGCGTGACTCCAGCATGCCAGCAACTAATTCCTCAAACCAAGCCATGCAACTCACAAAAGCTTTGGGTTAACAGCATAACAGGCCAGAGTCAGCCCGATAGTGACCATTTCCCCAAACTGAGCTGCCAAACTGACAAGGCTTTGGTTAGCTGATAACTTCAGCCACTGGTATATTTCCCTAAATACCATTCAAGTATGTAAAATAAACTGCAGATTGCCTTATAAAATCTACGAGTTCTATGTCATTTAGACCACTTTGGTATGGATGATAAAAGCCAGAACACAGAGCCCTTCAGTGCTGTGCCACTGTTTTCCGAGCCTCAGCAGCCCTCTGGCTAACACAATGCAAAGCATTATGCAAGTGTTGCGCAACACCACTTCGAGACAAATTCAAAAAGGCGGCTGGGACTTTAGCGCTGAACAGGCCATGCTTGCATCAGGCACTGCCCACGCACATTAGCTCACTGGTGGCACTGCCCTGAACCTTCAGGAAGACTTTCGCTTGGAAAATAACTGCCTCCCGACAGCCACTTAGTCAACAACAGAGCTGCCTGACATTTGAACAAACTCCAGTCTCACAATGACATATGAACTTTATCTGTGTAGGAAAAAAGAAGCCTGTAAATGAACTACCTAAGTAGAAAGAACTAGATCAAGCTCCAGGCCTGCAGCTTTTTAGCCAGAAAACCTCAAAAGCACAAACCAGGACATGAAATTAAGCCAATGGTCCTTTAGTTGGAATGGCATGTATAGATGTAATTTATTGCAACAAAAATGAAAAGTTCCCTAAAATAAAAAAAAAATGTGGAAAGTTTTTGTGATGCTTCAGGATTCCCTGAATGGGTTTAGACGCAGGGGCTGCGTACATTTGAATAATACGCAAGCCTCACTGATGCCTGAGGCCTATCCATGAGGGATATACTCCGTCTCAGAATGACTGTTAGTGTAAAACTGGCTTTCCTATAAATAACACAGCAAGAGGAAACAATGGGGAACAGCTCAGCTATATGGCTTTGCAGGCTATGAGGAGGTGGAAGGGCCTCACATAAAAACTAGCAATGCATAATCAAGGAGCAACTTACTAAACTTACTAACAATAGTACACAGGAGTATTTTGAAACTGAATTGACCATTCTTTCCAACAAGACTAACTTGAAAGCTGGGGAACTGTATTCTGATGCACATTGTTTAATTCGTTTTCCCAGGCTAACATTTTCGCTACTTCATTCCCCATATCAGCCAGTGGGAGGCCCCGGTTAGCTTCTTCCCTCTGTCCCTCCTCCTGCCTCTGCTGCCCCACAAAGCAGCACAGTACTCTTTCGCTTTCATTTTCAGAAGAACCAGAGCCCAGACACGAGTGAAGCAATCTGCTCCCAGCAGCTGGTAAGTGGGGTTCTTTTCCTGGCTGGCCGCAGCCCTCCTTCAGCTGTGTCATTTCAGGGATAGATCCCTCCTGCATTTCAGCGTTGGGGGGGGCACAGGGGGGATCTCCTCCACAGAAACAAGTTGGAAGATAGCATCTGCTGCTATTTAAACAGCTGGGGGCGAATCAACCACAGCCCTTAAAAGGCTACAATTAATTTGAATTATATATACCGGTAAGTGGCTTTACATGAGCTCCCATGCATGCATGAGGAAAGATATAAATGCTGAAGAAGCTGCTAATGTAAACAAGGAAAGAATATGGGTACTTTCATTTTTGCTTCATGCGTTGGAATCTGCCCGGCAATTCTGAATTAATGAGTAAACCAACCCTGGAGTAGGTGCAGTCCAGGGTAGCACAGGTCACGCATTGGGCCAACAGAGAGCCAAAGCAGCAGTCTCTGCTCTTACAAAGCCTGACTCAAGGGAGGTTAGCAGCTAACGGCTCATATAGCATGTAGCATGCTACACTTTTTTTTAAATGTGCACGGATGAAACACAGAGGCGTGGCTACTGGGTAGCGGCCAAGACGCTATTCAAAAGACAGAAAGGGAGCACGGCTCACATCCACAGGAATAACAAGTTAGGAGATGGCCCCCAAGCCTTAAAGGGCCAGAGCAGACAGGAGTGAGGTGTGGGTAAATGTTATCATACCTTTCGATGGATCGCCCAGGGTGAAGCACGCACTATGCCCGACTGCTAAGCCGGTTTCACACAGATTGTATACCTTTTAAAGGAGAAGGAGAGGTGTGGTTTACACTTCATTTAACAAAAAAAAATCAAGGTTAGTTTCAACAGGTTACATGAAGTCTTATATAGTTTCAGTACTCATCAGTTCAATATTTAAAACATCTGATGATCTAATCATTACTCTCCTTTAAAAATATTTTTCCTTTATTGTACATACACACGTGTAAACTGTCCTTTAAAACACTTCCGCATGAAGTTCTCTGTCCTAGAAAAGATCAGGGGAGTTTTAGACGTTAGATGTCATTGAGCTACCCTTAAGTTGCTTACCTTGTTCTTGTCATCGAGTAATAGAAATCCAAAAGACTCCTCGAGCTCCTCATGAGTGTAACCGCACTCTTCTCTCTCCGCACGGAACTTAGAATACTGTCAGGGGGAATACCAAGACTCAGGGCCAGCACTTACAAGTCAATTGCACCGATACACGTGACAAAATCACACACATGCAGGACTATAACTGGGTCACTCATAGCTTTTTTTATACTTTAGGTTTTGGTGGCGCTGTGGGTCTATGCCCCCAGGGTCACAGGTTCGAATCCTGTGGCTGGCAGCCATGCCTTCACTGTTGGGCTCTTAACCCACAATTTCCTCCTGGGATTAATAAAGCCCAACCTAATCCCTGATTGGTCTATGGACTGGAGTGTCTGCTAAATAGACATAATGTAAATCTAAATCCATATCCCATACAAGATCACCCCTGAGATTTTACAAAACAAAGTTTGGAGTCACAGAGCAGGGTAAACCATGTATTAAACACCCCTGGTGCAAATTTCATGGTTAAGAGCACATCACTGATTTTTATCATACTGCCCACTTTGAGATATGAACCAGCAACAGACACAGAACCCATAACCCAGAGCTCCGCACACCCAGATGAGGCCAAGTATCTCTTGAGCAGGTGTGAGAAGGAGCCAATCTCAGGTGAAGGACTTGTGCGAGGACTAGAGTGGGACGAGAACGGTACTTACCTGCTCCTGCAGGGCAGGGCTATTCACCAAGAGCACAGAGGTGTAACAAAAGCTGCGTTCAGACTCTGAATACATGTGGCCATCCTGCAGCACGGGCAGAATTTTGCCCTTAAAGATTTCGGAATCAAGTGGCACAGGTTCCAGCAGACCTGGAGAAAAAACAGGAGAAGCAGCCTTGTGTTTATTGGCGAGATTCCCAGCAAACCACAGGAAAAAAGTGCTGTAGTGTCTGGTGTTTTTTCCTAATAAAAAATCAATCAGGCAAGAAGGTGCCTGTGCTGAAGAACAAAGTTCATTTTTCCAGTTACCACATACTGGAAATCGGTGTTACAAAGGGTACAGATAAGTTTAGGTAAAGATAACAGGCCATAACCTTCTTAAACACTGTTGCCCTATCAATTCTTTCTTGAAAGTGAATCACCAAACAGATCTATAATTATCTAGAAAAATCTAATGCAAAATGCTCTTTGAGGCACAGGAGCAGGAAATTCCCAACAGTTACACTGATTTTTAAATCTGTTTATGCTGTGCCTGTTATTGTGGTCTGCTGCTTGGATTTCTGCAATATTCCTTGGGATATCTAATTATGAAAAAGGGGTGGACATCAATTACATTTTCATGCCATACCTACATCAAGAGTGAGAAACCATGAACCATTTCACTGTTAGATCTGACACTAACGGTTTTTGACCAGGGAATGCGACAATGCCAAGTCTTAAGTCAGGTGCTTACAAAACTCCCAGGAGCAAAAGGTCTGAACTCCAGAGGAAATCTGTCACACTTTAACTGATGAAATTTACTCATGCGACCACGTATTCTACATTTTATTTGTGAGCAGATCATGAAAGGTTGCACAGCAAAATAGCTCCCTGACAAACAAAGCATACATAGGAATGTCTTACCAGAAATCTTATTCACACAGTCACCAAATTTGCTATTAAACCAACAAAATGCAAGACATTACCAGGAGCCATTTGGTTAAAATGCAGTTCTTACAGCATTACACTACTTTTAAACTAAGATACCGGCAAACATGTTTTAAGGCCTAATTTGTGAAAGATATCTTCACCTCAGGGCTGTACATCAGCTTCCACAAACAGACTGATGTTTATGCTAAAAACAAAATGGCATTGGACATAAGGAATTTATTGTTTAAGGAAATGACACAATACATGCTCTGTCCCTGAAACTACGCAGAAATGTTGCACCACTAGAAACATTTTTAGTTTCAAAGCATTTAATTTTTAAAAAACTAAAGTGGAGGAGGTCTTTGGGCTTCTGAATGGCATGTTCAGTCATGCACTGAAGTGGATACTAATGAAGAAAGATTGGTATCTAGGGTTGTTACTCTACACTCAGCTCTTTGGGAAAGCAGATAATGAAATAAGAACACTGTTTGTAATACTGGTCAACACATGAACTCCAAAAAGACAAAAGCAAGCTGAAGCACACTGTAGTTTTGTCAGCACATAAGCCAAATCACAGAAGTAGATTCTATTAAGCATTCCAAGGTATCCAATCCAGCTTATCTACATATAAACCACAGTGGGGTGGTGGAGAAAGATGGGATGCATAGTCGTTTGAAGTTCGTTCCCAGCTGGGAACGTCACAGATACAAGACTATGGAATTCTTTATACACCAGCCGCCATTGATGTAGAATGATTTAAGCTGTTACTTAAACACCTACTGTTAGTAAATGAACATAAAAGTTACATCAAGCTGACAGATCTGCATTAATAGCTCCTGAAGTCAAGGCAGACAAACTGAAAAACCTAAATATAAAGCAGTATATCTTTAATTCAATTTGGTGACCAGTCAGACACTGCAGGTCACTCTCCATGGTTTATATTGGAGCCGTGTTTCTTGTTGACAGGCCCTGTTCTTTTACACAACTGCTGCCCACAATTAATGTCATTTTCCCAATAACCACCATGACAATAAACTGTATTTGGGAACTGCACTGTAGCAAAATACAATCTGCTGGTATGGTTTAACTTTCGTTAATTATAATAGACCACTCTGCATGTGGCTTAAGTCCTACATTATCGTGGTTATAATAACTGAATTGATATGTTTTGACTTAAGTGACAATTAACAACAAACATAAACGTTAAGCACGAGTTTCCGCAAACAAAAGGGTAACGTTTTTTTTTTCGAAAAATAAACATCGTTAACTACTTAATTTCTTCCATTTGTTGAACAACTAGCTAGCAATTATTTGTTATATTGCGAAACATTTGTACATTATTCTGACGGCGTTTTCCCGTCGTGGCCATTTCACTGACCACCACATCGGCAAGCGCCGTTTTAGCCACGTACAGCTTAGCAACCGTTTCTAATTCGATTAAACAACCCACATTAACTGGTTAAGTGCATGGTTTATACTTAAGGGCTCCCACAATACATTTTAGCTAAATTAAATTAATTTTCTCTTTATTTCGTTACAAAAAAGACGAGCTTTCGTGTGTATTTAGTGGCCGAAACGACGCCGCGCGTGGTTCAGCTGGTCAGCCGGGTTTAGCTGGTTAGCTGAAGGTTGATTAACGCTGGAATAACCATCACCTGTGTCCGCTGCATTGCTCCCATTTTCCATCCTTTTGTTTTTAAATATCCTTTTTAGTCATTTCTCTTTTTTCCTCTCGGACAGCAGCATTGGCAGAGGCGTCCGTCTTTCGCTGGCAACATTCCCGTTTCTTATAAAATAACGTCAAAGAAGCAAAGAAAATACTAAAATAAAAATTCCGGCGGAAAAATGTTAAAAGTTAAGACTCCATGCGATATTACCACGTAGCCACTGGGTAATTATCGGACAAACGTTCCTTTATATATTAACAACGCAATTTATTCAAGGGAGAGAAAAAATGAAGGTGTTTTGCAACCAGGAAGCAGAGGGCGACCAGCCGAAAGCGTGCGAGGGTTATGCGCGAGGCCGGGGACGCCCGGGGTCCCCCGGACGGCGAGGCTCACGCGCCGTCCCGGCCAGTTCACGCGAAGGGCCGCTGAAAGTCACGCAGTCCTCCGGCGCGTCAAATAGAAACAGAAAGTTTGCGCGCATCCATTTTGCGAACCGTTTCCTCTGCTCTCTCACACTCCCTCTCCCTCCCTCTGTCTGCTAAGCGCAGCGCGTCATGCGCAGATCGCCGCCTTCTCCACGATCCCAGAAGAGTAGCCCCAATATAATATCCGTTGCAATACTACAGTCCTCTGTTACTCACACAAGCGTCTTTTTGTTATTGGTGTTTCCATTTCAGTGTTCCAGGTGTCATATTATTATACTAAGTTAAAATATTCAGATGCATGGGGTAGTCGTTTATGTATGTACTGCAAGCTGCCATAACCAACTCCCCACATAGATCACCTGGTTTGCTTCGTTTGTTTTCGCTGCTTTTCATATGAACGGCATGGAACAGCCTGTATACCTGGACTTCGATTTGAACAGGGGGTTTAAGGTGTCCATCCGTTTAGGGGGAGACATAATTAGTGGAGGCGGTGAAGTTGTATTGAACGGTTTTGATTATTGGGGAATTACAATCACCCCACACCCGCGTAATTTACGCCCACGGACAGCCTTGCAAACTGAGAAGAAACAGAATCCATCTGTCAGTACTGTCCCTTTCATGTCACTCTCAGACTTACCGGTCATCTCCAAGGGAATCTCAAATTCAACAAACTGCCCTGCCCGGCAAACTCGACGGGGTATTTACTACAAGGATTTAATTGGCAGGTTATTCATATGGTAATATTCCTCAGCAGTAGCTTATTTTACGTGCCATTTTTTGGTGGGGGAAGGGGGTTACTAGCGATTATGGCTTAAATAGCTGCATTAAATAAAGATTTCAGACTAATCAATTGGAAACCATGCATTCCATTGCAATTTCCATAATATGATTTAATACTACACACATATTAAATGTTGCCTTAGTTATATAACTGTGAATAGTTGGTAGAAACATATGGAAAGAAAAAAACACTATATTGTTTACAGAGACGTGGTTTAAGGGTTAATATAAATTTTATTTTTTCTGGAATATTGACCAATATCACAATACATGTTATGTGTTTCAGTTTCAGGTTAAACTAGCGAACAAAACTGAAAGTGGTGACGTGTCCAAAACACGGAAATGGATCTGCAACAGCGGGTTAAATGGCACAATAACCAATATGCTTCCGGTAGGCTGCTGCGATCACTTTATCAAAATAAGAGCCTGCTATCTCCCTATGCACACAACGAATTTTTTAAGCGACCCGTGGTTTATGTATACGTCTGCATATACTTAAAACTTAAAATAATAGTTACTTACTTAATGCAGACAGTTAGAATGTTATGAAATCTAAATTTTTATTGTATTACATTGCATCTGTTAACATGTAACGTCCTAAACCGAAGGTTAGATGTGTCTGCTAGATTGTGGCAGGATTCTTGTAGGAGACTCTGACACATGAACAAGACAAGAAATACTAAAACAAGTAGGGAAGTGAACTACAGTGGTACCTCAGAATTCGAACTTAATCCGTTCAGAACTGTGGATCGAATCCACGAGTTGTGATCGAATTGTCCCCTTAAGAAATAATGGAAAACCAATTAATTGGTCCCCGGCCCCAAAAAATACACCTAAATATATATATATATATATATATATATATATATATATAGCATTTAAACACTAAATGAACATAATAAATCAAGAACATATACTGTACTAAACACATCTAAGCATATTTTTCAAAACAATAATTTGTAAAGTAAGAAAATAAATGTATCCAAACAATGTGTAAGGTTAAAAACAAATACAATGTGTCCTGCCCCCATTGTCCACTCCTTCTGTGTGCCACGCCCCCTCGTTAACCCCGTGTGGAATCCCCGTATGATCCGCTGTCTCTGGTTGTTGTTATTAGTCCTCTGTATTTAGTCGGCTTTTCAGTTCGTTTCCCCAGTCTGGTCATTGTATTGTCCTTCTGCGTTTTGCCTGCCTTACCTGTAATTAAACCCCGTATTCCCCGGCACTAATATATGGGCAGTGGTGGCTTAATGGTTAGGGTAGCGCACTTGTAATTGAAAGATTGCAGGTCCGAATCCCCCACCAGCAAGTCACCACTGAGGTACTCTGAGCAAGGTATCGTCCCCAAACACTGCTCCCTGGGCGCTGAATTAGCTGCCCCCTGCTATGTCACGAAAGTCACATATGGGTCAAATGCAGAGGTCACATTTTGTTGTTGCGCACTGTGTGCTGTGGTGTGTTGACAATGACCACTGATCACTAAATTCTAATTCTGATGTCTGCGCCTTTGGCTATGTTCCATCCCCGCCACATGACAGGGCAATATTATTATAATTAAATGTATTAATGGTTTATTATTAATATTAAAATAATGAATAAGAAGTCTTTATTTTAAAATGTATTTTAATATATAATAATAATTACTGTTACTGTCCATCATTGTCTAAATATATTTTTACTGTCTAAATGTATGTATTCCGCTAGTGTAAACATGCACAATGCTATCACAGCAAATGCCAGGCTGAGACGGAAGCGTTACCCTTTGTTTCCACTGAGAGGTGTGCCAGGACTCATTTCCCCGAGTGTACAAGTTATCTTAGGTCGGTGTTCACGGTTCCACTTCTGAGGTTCAAATTGAGTTCTAGGTAAAAAAAAAAAATCAAACTGGTTGCATTCTAATTAATTCAAGAACCGAGGTACCACTGTATTTATTTCTGCCGATTTTGAGTTGAAATAAATTCAAAATCAAGAGCATACCCATTTGGTTTAAAAGTTAATCTCTATGCTTAATATCTCGAAGACTAATATTTCATAAATATGAATAATAAAGTACATACTAATTATAAACTTCAAAATTATTATAGGTATAAAATTAGGGAAATAATTATTTGACCCCCCATTGAATTCCTATGTTCACCCATTTATAAAGAAATGAGAAGTTTATAATGTCAATGGTATTTTTATTTCAACATCAGAAGATAGATTTTCAACAAAACAAACAAGAAAAAAATCATTAAGTAACAGGTACAAATCAATTTGTTATTTATCTAGGGAAATAAGTATTTGATCCCCTACAAGTCAGCAAGACATTAACACATTAACACAAAACAAGTAGTACTTCATTAAGTATGAACAAATACCAAGCCAGCATTCATATTTAATGGCATTACTTTGTTTAAAGAGTATTCTTTGGTCATTAACCTTTCTAGATCTTCAGTCTTATCACAATGAGAGACACCAGGTAGCTGTCTAAGGATATCAGAGACAAGGTTGTTGACCTTGAGAAGGTGGAAGGGCTACATGACCATCAGCAAGCACCTTGGTGAGAAAGTGACGACTGTTGGTTGAGTTATTTGCAAATGGAAGAAAGACAGAATAACTGTCAATCACCCTGGATCTTGGGCCCCAAGGAAGATTTCATCTTGTGCAGCATCAATGACCTTAAGAACACTGAGGGCTAACCCCAGAACTACACAGGAGGAGCTTGTTAATGATCTCAAAGCAATAGGGATCTCAGTTGCCAAGAAAAACATTGGCAACACGGTATGCGGTTATAGTTTGAAATCCTGCAGTGCTCACAAAGTAGCCCTGTTCATGAGGGCCCATGTTCAGACCCATCTGAAGTATGCCAGTGAACACTGGAATAATTCCAATGAGGCTTGGAAGAATGTGATATGGCCAGATGAGACCAAAATCGAGCTGTTTGGCATCAACTCTACTCGTGTTTGGAAGGATGCTGGCTGTAACCCCAGGAACACCATCCCTATTGTAAAACACAGAGGTGGAAGCATTATGCTTTGGGCATGTTTTTCTGCCAAGGGTACAAGATTGCTGCACTTCCCCAGTCCGGTCATTGTATTGTCTGTCTGTGTTTTGCCTGCCTTACCTGTAATTAAACCCCATAATCCCCAATAGCCTAACGTCTGCGCCGCTTAGCACAACAAAATTATTATTATTACATGTATTAATGGTTTATTATTAATATTAAAATAATGAATAAGAAATCTTTATTTTAAAATGTATTTTATTATACAATAATATTCACTGTTACTGTCATGTCATTGTCTAAATGTATTTTTACTGTTTAAATATATGTATTCAGCTAGCGTAAACATGCACGATGCTATCACAGTGAATGTGAGGCTGAGACTGAAGTGTTATCCTTTGTTTCTGCTGACAAACGTGCTGCATGACTCATTTCCCCCCACGTACAAGTTATCTTAGGTTGGCGTTCATGGTTTGACTCTGAGATTCAGATTGAGCCCTAGGTATTTTTTTTTCGAACTGCTTTGTTCGACTTTCGAGTTCTAATGAGTTTGAGAACTGAGGTACCACTGCATGTTTAAATGAAAGCTTACCAAGTTATATATTGATACAGTGAATTTTATCAGGGGTGCCCAAACTTTTATATGCCACTGTACATATTTTGTAAAGATCTGTTTGCATCGGAGAAAATGAAATCAGTGAAATTGCCAGTTGATCTGCACTGGAAGGGCACTTTATAATTGCACCCTTTTCCACCGGAAGGGTACCCAGAGGGACCGCTTAGACTATTGGAAGGGCAGATCATAGGGCAGTGCACCACATTCCCTCCACTGGAAAGGCACTTTATAACTGCAGCCTTTTCCACCGAAAGAGTACCCAAAGGGACTGCTTAGACCATTGTAAGGATACTTTATAGGGCACTGCACCACATTCTCTCCACTGGAAGGGCACTTTATAACTGCACCCTGTTCCACTGGAAGGGTACCCATAGGGACCATTTAGACCATCGGAAGGGCACATCATAGAGCACTGTACCGCATTTCATATTTCATCTCTCATGGGGGAATATTTCCCTCAAGGGGACAACCCTATGTGGCTTTCCATGTGAAGGGTCAGGTAGGAATTTTTGCCTCTCTTGAGGGCACTTTAGTAACATTTTGTTCAACTATGGGGTCCACTAATGAATAGATGTATTACTGATGTGTTGCTACAACAACTGTGGAATATCCAGGAAAATGTAGACAAAATGGGATGCACTCACTTTGCTCCTGGTGGGAGCAGTGTGGCAGTCCGAGGTGTGTGTGTGTGTGGGGGGGGTGGTAATTTGTTTGTGATAATTTTACTTTGTAACCCAGGTGAAATTACCAAGTATGTGCTCCTCTTCAGTTCTATAAAAGACAGGAGTGAAAGATTGCACTTCTCCGCCAACCCTACTTTATATAAATATGTGTAGTCTATAATCGTAATCAACAATTTTCCAGCTGGACTGTTACAACACAAGTAACTACTGAATCAATGTGGTAAGCATTTGCAACAAGATTTAAATCCTTGTTGTGCGGGAGGGCGCTATTTATGTCATAACCACCAGGTGGCGACATCCCGGTATCGTAACTTTCATGTGTAAACTATAGCGTTCAGGCTTGTTGGAGTAATTATGTTTATGTGCACTGAATTGATGTATTTAGTTTTAACAAGGCTGGTGAGATAATCTCACTGTTGTGTCAACTCTCAATACACTCAAACACTGCTTTTGTGATATTTTTTGTCCTTGTGTATTGGCTATATATTCAGATTTTGTAAGCAGAATCCTTACTATTTTAAAAGACACATAATGATCAATGCTGTCATGACCAAAGAGTGAGGTTTTTGTTCTTGAGGCTGTTTAGTCTTGACTGGCGAATAAAGGCCTTTTCACCCAAGCGGCAGTCCTTTCAGAGGAAGAGATGTGGTACAGTTCCGCTGCAGCACAAGAGCAAGGACCTGTTCCCTGCTGACTTTCCTACGGAGTGACAGGCTTCTCTGACTGCATGCACGCAAAGGGCAGCGGAGATACAGGCAGCAGGGACTGTTCTGCATCTGCATGGCCGCCACGCGCGGATGCTGGGGAGGAGCTCTGCGCGGAGACGCTGTCATCGCTAGCGGCCGCTCACTGTGAACAGGCGCTCAATGGCTGAGTTAGCAGAAGCCAAATCCAGCAGGGTACAGAGAGCAAAAGGCCTATACTGAGGCCATAATGTCCTCTATGTGTCGGACAGTGAGGTCAAACTTGAATTGCATATTCATTCATGTTATTAAGTTTGTTCTTTAATACTTTATATCACACAATGAACAATATGGAAACTCATAATAAAGATAATTAATTGTTCAGCATTATTAAATTTTTCTAAAGGTTTTGGTAACAAATTTATATTTGTCCTATGGAAAAACTGAAATGCTATTCATTATTAATTGAAAAATGTTCCCCTGACAGTTTGCTTACTACATAACAAAGACATCACAGTTGAAGCTAAAGAAGAACTAAATAAATTTTCATTTAACTGGAATGGCATTTATTCTTGGCTTGCAACAAAGATATTGTAAAAATGCTGCTTCGACTGTGTTAATCTGCCTTCCTACAGCTGCTTGATGGCCAGCCAGTGTAAGCTCTCCTGCAAGCTCAGCTGGGCAGAAAACTGCTGCTAAGTTAAACTCGTACTTTACAAAAGTTGAAGTTAATTACATGCAATGTAACTAGCAGGATCTGGCATGGGCTCAGGATCAATTATGCTGGCAAAGGGGAGCACAGTGCTTAAGAGAAGTAAATAAATTGAAGGTATGTGTCTGAATGTAGGACAACAGACTTCACTGTTGCGCAAACCTCTGCAAAAGATATGGTCTGAGATATGAGTGTGGAGGCAGTTCTAAGATAACCATAAAAAAGGCTGAGGTCCACACAGGAGCATTTTACGTATTCTTTGATGTGCTGCTCAGAAAAAACTGGAGGGGACTTTTCACAGTGTTATTGTTGATCTGCAAGCCCAGCCCATCAGAAGAGAGTTCTAACTTTGCGGAATGTGGGAGAGATGTCTGGTGTAACCATCTGAAGCCTGTCACCAAAGGAGCTGGCAGAACCTCTGTGATGACATTAGCCTCTGTGATGACATTAACCCGGGAAGGACCATCAGATTTGGATGGAAGAAAGTTTGTAAAGGAACTAAATGCAGAGGACACATTTCATGTTGTGTGCTGTGGTGTGTTAACAATGACCACTGACCACCAATTTGTATATTTTTTTAATAGGGGGCGGCATGGTGGTTAACGCTGCCACCTCTCACCTCTAGGATCTGAGTTCAAGTCTCCTCCAGGGTTCTGTGTGTAGAGTTTGCATGTTCTCCCCATATTGTCATGGGGTTTCCTCCAGGTACTCCAGACCCCCCCTCCCCAGCCAAAGTCCAAAAACATGCTGAGGCTAATTGGAGTTGTCAGGCTGCCTATAGGGGTGTGTGTGTGTGTGTGTGCCCTGTGATGGATTGGTGCCCCATCCCGGGTTGTTCCCAGCCTTGTGCCTATAGGCTCCAGACAGGATAAGTAGTTTCAGAAGATGGATGGATTTCTTTTAATATAAAAGTTTTATGTTTAATTTTTTTAACTATTAATTTTTTACTCTAGTGTAATATACACCATTATTGTATGGGACAGTTCTGTTTTTCTTATTTGTGACATTGATAATGAAAATATGTTTTTTCAATTAGCACTAACAATTATTTGTGTTTCTCTCCACCTAACAATTACGCTTAGGGCAGCAAAATGGCCAGCAGTGGCTCTGATTCTTGTGATGATATAACTCAGGGGTGTGACGAGAGGAAGACAAGAAGGGAGAAGATTTAGAGCTAGAAGTGTGACTGTAGAATGCTTGATCCAGCATCAAAGGGTCAGACTATGTTAAATGTAACTTGTCGGCCATTTTAATTTGGGTTCTTGTTTTAAGGGCAATTTATACATTTTATTATTTATTGTCTTGTTAAGTGTTCTGTCTTCAAATATTTATTGTTGTGCGTGTTTTGTTTTTATGTTTCTTATGTAATGTTATAATAAAAAATAGTTTGCTGCATTTATGCGTTTGTGTCACTTCTGAGGCAAAGGACCTTTGCTGGTGGTCGCTTGGGCCGGGGGGGATGGGGGGGAGGCCAGGGGGTTTTTTGATTGGCTCAGATTTCACAGGGGGCGCCAAGTATGCCAGAACTGCTGCTGCTTGCACCAACATGAAAATTCACTTTGGACTGAATGAATTAAGTTGAGAACAGTGGGTAGTGATCAGGCGCTCAGTTGTACAGATGGTGTCAGGGGTGTGCGCCCGTCTCGGCAGAGCCGGCCGGAGCCAATATGGTGCCCTAGGCAAGCTCCACCCTGGGGTGAGCTGGGAGGTGGTGCCAGCCATGAATATCTGGTAGCATTAGCAGGAGCGCTGGCTGTGTGCTATGGTAACGTGCCCATAGAAGACCACCTCTAGGTGTCCACACGATTGACCGGCCCTGCATTTCGGCCCTTGCAGAATGGTGCAGTTCTTAAGGTGCCTCCAGCCTGCCAGATGCATCTGTGCATCGTTAACACACTTCCATCTGCAGGCCCCAGGTCTGTAACACACATCCGACATGTCTCACTCCAATGACCATAATACACATACTGCAAATCACTCCACTTTGTCTGTAATACGCATATAGCACGTCTCTCTACTGTGTCTATAATATGCATCCAGCATGTCTCTCTGGCATGTTCGTAAAACACATCTAGCACGTCTCTCTCCTGTTTCTGTAATGTGCATCCAACATGTCACTTTGCAGTGGCCATTACATGCATTCAGCATGTCTCTCTGCGTCTCTGTAATACGCATCCAACACATCTCTCTACAGTGACCATAGCATACATTCAGGCCGTCTCCCTGCTGTGACTGTAACACACATCCAGCAAGTCTCTCTGCTGTATCTGTAATACACATACAACATGTCTTTCTGCCGTGTCCGTAACATGCATCCACCACGTCTGTCTGGCGTGACCATAACACATATTCAGCACATCTCTCTGTCTTGTCTGTAACATGCATCCAGCACGTCTCACTGCAGTGACTATAACATACATCCAGCATGTCTCTGTACTGTGCCTTCATATTAGAACCCTGGGGGGAATTCTTGTGCGTACAGTACAGCAGCGAGATACATGTAGTACAGACCAACATACGCTAATGAGAAACAGATAAGGCGCAAAGACATATAGCGTGTATATAACGCAGACAAATAAATGTTGTGCAAACAAATGAAAAAGTACAAAGTACACAGAGTCCTGAAAAAAACAATATTATGGAATATCAATCAAATAAATATAGTGGAATCCACTTATAGTGATCACATCTATTTGGGTGAAATTTATCACTATAAGCGGAAATTTGTTTTAACTGAATTGTTTCTATTTTTTTTATGAGGCAGATTACCATCTAATTGACATTTGTATATTTATTACATAAATATAAGGTAATAGAACGGACAGTGTTGCTACTGTATATGCAGAATTTTATTGACTTTCAAAATACAGTGCAGCTGTTTCAAGCACCTATATAATTACAGTACTGTACAAATTAAATTACTGAACTATGTACAATTCAAATAAGCTGTAATACTGCCAGCTGTAACTGGCATGTCTCGCGAGTGCGTGTATATAGCCCGTATATGTCTTGTATATAGCCTGTTTATACTTTTTAGCGTAGGTACCCGTTGTGCTGTTTATCTGGTTGTCGCATGTGCCTTGAACTGTTGTTGTACTCAGTTCTTGCCTGATGCTCTTAGCCGTTGTGTAATTTCCCACCATGTGTGACTTTACAGTATTTGGTGTATCTCCCTGTGCTTCCCTGTCCTTTATGTGTTTTGTGTTATTGATGCTTGTTGTGCAGTCCCTTAAGGAGTAACATAAAGAACAATTTCATGTCAGTCCGCCTCTCGTCGTTTTCATTTGCTACCTCCTTGATTCCTCCAATTAAAAATCTGAAAGCACCGGGAGTTTACTATGTCTTCCCACAAGCAGTCAGAGCTCTAAACTCACTGCCACCACCAAAGAACTGATGAAAATCACACAAATGTTAAATCTCAGAAAATGCAACCTTCTGATCAAATTTTGTACATTTGCACAATTTGCACAACTCCACAAATATGCACAATTCTACCTCCTGCTAAATTTGTTCATGCTTACTTTGTATATCTGATATTTTTGCACATGTTTTTGTCTTGTTCTGTTTGTCTTTACAATATCATAATGCACAGCCACTTTCAAAACGTCTTATGTCCTCCTGCAGTCCCTGTTTAATGTACAGAGATGGTATTTAAGTGTGTACAGAACATTTCATAGCTCTCAAGGTACTTAAGTGTGTAATCTCTGTTTATAAGGTACTTCACTGTATACTTTCTGTTTATATTTTTCTATTTTTTATATTCTACGCACCATGGGGAGGGCTGGGTGAAACAGCATTTTGATGCACTGTATACCATGTATATTGCTGTATTGACAATAAATCCCTCTTGAATCTTGAATCAAAGACGAGATGCTGTTCCAGTATGAGGTATGGGGGTGAGGGTGTAACGCCAGGAGGTGCTGTAGTGTATGATGGTAGTAAGGAGGGAAGGATATTCCATTAGCGCTTCTTAACATTGCATGGAGGAATGAGCCAATGGGTAAGGTACTTCAAGAGAGTGCCCCCTGGGACGGTTGGGCAGTACTGTTTATCCTCTTCTCCACTACTGACTCCATTGGGAGTCCTGTGATGGAGCTGGGCTTCCTGGTGAGTTTGTTTAGTCTCAAGAGCTCCAGTTCATGCCAAAAGTCCACCACCAAACTCGTTTGTCTTGCTGGTGTTCAGCAAAGTCCTCTATAAGTCCTCTGTAATCTGATTCAGCCTTGTTGCTCGTGTATCCTACAATGGAGGAGTCATCAGAGAACTTTTGTAGATGGTAAGGGCTGATGTTCTACTGGACGACAGATATGTAAAGCAGGGGTGTCAAACTCCAGTCCTGGGGGGCCAGAGCCATGCATAGTTTCTGGTTTACCCTCATTTAACACACCTTTTAACACACCTTATTCGACTCCTTACCAATTACCACAGCTCTTGAGCTGAATCATTTGTGGTAGAATAGGAAAGAACTAAGCTACACAGGGCTCCTGCCGCCCAAGACTGGAGTTTGACACCCATGATGTAGAGGGTGAACAAGAAGAGACATAACATGGTTCCCTGAAGTGCCCCAATGTTGCTCGCCACCATCTCCAAAGCACAGTCCTGAAACCTTACAAACTACCATCTGTTAGTCAGTTAGGGGATAATCCAGGAGCCTACATGGTCTTCAGCTTGTTTCTCTATTGGAAATACTTAATGGTGGTGTAGGCCCTGGAACATGATTCTGACTATGATGCCACTTTTGTCTAGGTGGGAGTAGGCTCTGTGAAGCATGTGGATGAGGTCATCGTCCACACCATTGTGTATCTCATAGGTAAAATGCAGGAGATCTAGGTGGTCAGCTACCAGGAAAGCTGTTTCAGTACCAGCCTCTCAAAAGTCAGAAGTCCTATGAGGAGCTGGAGCATCTTTTCTTTAGACCAGGGACCACACAGGATGCCTTCCAGAGCTGGGCAGATTCAGAAGAATTGAGAACAGGTACTGTAGAGCCTGCAGAGATGGCTGGCACATGTCTGTAGCACCCTGGGGCTGATTCCATCAGGCCTCACAGTCATGCCTGTGCCGAGAGAGACAGACTGACAAGTGGGGTGGGGCTGGAGACCTTGGATTTGTTTTTTTTGGTGGTGAAGTGACAGGGAAGTGTGAAGGTTGTGGAGGAGGGAGAGGGCAATGAGGAGCCTAGAACCCCCCCCCCCCCCAGCTGGCACACTGAAGCTGGTGGCATCGGGGGAGGACTGGCTTGGTACCTGAGAGCCAAATCTGTCTGTGCTCCACTTTACTGCAATTTTCCCTGCTTGCTTGTTGCCAGGGATGGTCCTCTTCCCGTTCCACAGTTCCATCATGCTGTTCTGCTATTTATTGTGTTCCCAGCTATTCCCTGTGGTGTTTTTTTTCCCTCCAGGAGTTGAATCTTCAGGTCCACCGGCACTGCTTCATCTCTTTGTCTCCAGACCTGAAGGCCCTTTGCTCCTTGGTTAGAAGGTCCTACAGGTCCTTCATGATTCACGGTTTGTGAGGATTCTGTTATACAAACACAAGCGGATGTAGTCTGTAGCCCCTCAAAGTCCTCAGTGTATGACTCACAGAGCATATCCCAGACTGTCTCCTCAAAGCCTTCCTGCAAAGCCTCCATAGTTCATTTTCTTACTGTCTTGGTGTTGTACTACTAGTTTGTCGATTGAGGTAAGATGTGCCATATTGTGGTCGGAGTTGCCCTAGTGTGGTAAAGCGATGGGCTTATATGCATCCTTAGCATATAACAAGACCAGGTTTCCTTTCCGTAACCTTCCTTCTATTAACACGCGTCCAGCCCGGCTCTCCACCGCTATCACTGACACGCATCCAGCCCACCTATCCGCCGCTGTTATTATCACGCATCCAGTCCGTTTCTTCCCCGCTGGCTTCACCGCGCATCCAGTTCGTCTCTCCGCCGCTGTCATTAACACGCATCCAGCCCGTCTCTCCGCCGCTGTCATTAACACGCATCCAGCCAGTCTCTCCGCAGTGCGAAGATGGCGACGGACGGAGCAGGAGGGGAGACGCCGGCCCCGGTTCAGGCGTTAACGGCGGCGGCTTACGGTGGTCTCCGGACGGTAAGACTGACTACATAAACGCTGAAATACGGTTTTCTTGTAATTGTTTTGGTTGCCGGATATTTTGATTAAGGAATCGTAAACCTTAGCTTGTACACCCGGCTTACGTTTATCGGTCAATGTGTTTAAGTAGGTAACCAGCGCGCAATTTCCACAAAAAATGGACAGTATTTAATAGGGGCCGATTAGGAAAACATTTGCAGTCTTTAATTTCAGATGCATTTAAAATAATGTTTTCAGCGTGGGCAAAGTCGATCGGAGATGTCTTACTGTGCAGCACAATATATTAAAGATTTGTGTTACCCCCTTCGTGTTGGAGTGCTTTAAATGGCTCTCTCTCTTAAATCTCTTAACGTATTGTTTTACGCCATTTAAACACTGTAATGTATATGACATAATTTACCTTATACATACATACATACATACATACATACATTCATTGGAAATGCACCACCCATCAGAGCAAACATACAATGCAGATGGTCAATTGAATGAACATCAGCGGCGCTCGAAGTGTTATATTTAATGTGTCAATAGCCGTAAAATATTTATGTAGATTGCGTACAGATTATTGCAGTTTTTCTCGGCTGACATGAACGTTATAGTGGAAAATGCTGTTTCATTCAAAATATAGGTCGTGTCATTTGGAAGCGAAGATGCGACAACAGTTCTTTTACAAAATTAGCCGGTTAGGAACTTCAGTGGTGTACATTTAATAAATGAATACACTATATAAGCACCTTTAAGCAGTGTTGCCCAAACCGGTGAAGTCACTAGATGGTCGCAGATTCCAGTGTATGAGTCAGACGAAGGTCTATTCCCCAGTGAGATGATTTTTTTTTTTTTTTTGGGGGGGGGGGGGGGGGGGGGGGTGTTGGGACATGCCGTTT
>JAABNY020000001.1:7897936-7911858 GCA_015164015.2 Brevimyrus niger
GAGGGGAACCAGTGTATTGGGGAGGCGTATGTGTCGAATACTTGAGGAATGTTTAAACTAGGGACTGGGGGGGCAGGGAGGTTAGTTACAAATTTATGTGGGGAGAGACGGAAAGCCCAAATAAATATTAAAAGTGGGCACAGTAAAAGGCCTACCCTTTGCAGTCTGTATATATAAAGCGGAGGCTTTAATTTCTTCGGACACTTACTACATTATAGGAATAACTGAAACATGTATGAGGGACAATGATGGTAAAGAATATAATATGGATGGTTATACATTGTTCTGTAGAGACCAGATAGGCAAGAAGGGAGGTTGTGTTGCAGTATACGTAAAAGAAAATTGCAGGCAAGGAAGCGCACTGATAAAAATAAAAGTACAGAAGCTGTATGGATAAAACTAAATGCTAAAAACTCAAATGGTCTAATTGTCAGGGTTTGTTATAGAGCACCTAATGTAGCTGCAGAAGGAAGCAGAATGTTATATGACGATATCAGGATTATGAGTAATAAAAATGATGTGGTTGTTATGGGTGATTTTAATTCACCTGGGATACAGTGGGACACAGTCTCTGGCTCTTCTGTAAATGAACTTAAGAAGGTTTAATTAGTACAGGATTGTTTTTTTTACTCAGTTTGTTAATACCCCTACCAGGGGAGAAGCCCTTCTTGATCTTTTCTCTAATAACCAGGATAGGACTGGAAAATGAGAGGGTTTAGAACCATTGGACGGTAGTTATCATAACATGGATAACTTTGAGGTTAATTTTAGTGTCTGAAGAGCAAAGACCAAAACAAAAGTATACAATGTTAGGACCTAACTTTAATGGTATGAGAAAATAGAAACCGTAAACTGGATGGAGTTAAATAGCAAAATAGTTGAAGAGGCATGGGAATTTTTTAAAAGCACTTTGTTGCAAGTGCAAGAGGACTTACCTGTTTCCAGCAAAACTTAATCTAGGAAACTGCAACCAAGTTGGAAATTAAGAATAAAGTCAGGAGGAAAAGGGCTCTGTTCCACAAATGGAAAACAACTAATGATTTCAAAATTAAGCCGGAGTATCTAAGCCTCCAGGTTGAGTTAAAAAAACAATATTAGACTGTCTAAGAGGAATGTAGAAAGAAGAATTGCACTGGAGGCTAAGGATGACAATAAAATTTTCAAGGTACCACTGTATATGTATGACTGAGGCTAATGTGGTACTAAGCCTAGCTAAGCTCAAAATAAATAAATCGCAGGGCCTTGATGACATCTTACCTATAGTTTTAAAGGAGATGAGGGATATTATTAGCCAACCTTTTAACTTTAATATTCCAGAAATCTTCGGGTATGGTACCTTCTGATTGGAAGCATGCTAATATAATTCAAAAAAGGGGATAGAAGTAATCCAGCAAACTAAAGGCCAATCAGTTTAACTAGCATAATTGGGAAAAATAATGGAAGCTATAATTCAAGTTAAAATGGTAGATTACCTGGATGCAAATAACATTCTGAGGGATAACCAACATGGATTTAGGAGAGGTAGATCCTGTTTAACTAATTTACTTGAGTTCTTTTAAGAAGCTGCAAGAGATATTGATCACAAAAAGGCCTACGATGTGATCTACTTAGATTTCCAGAAGGCCTTTGATGTTGTTCCTCACAAAAGTCTCTTGCTAAAGCTCAAAACTGCAGGGATTTTAGGAACTATGGCAGCATGGTTCAAAAACTGGTTAACAGATACGATGCAGCGGGTAGGTATTAGAGGCAAAATGTCACAGTGGGCCTGAGTTCATAGTGGGGTACCGCAGGGTTCAATTTTAGGACCACTATTGTTCCTATTTTACATTAATGATATTGTCACCAATACATGCAATAAACTGGTTAAATTTGCAGATGATGCCAAGGTGGGTGGTGTTGCAGATACTGATCTAGCAGCAGAGAGGCTACAACAGGATCTGGATTTAATTAGCGACTGGGCTGATACTTGGCAGATGAAATTTAACATAGATAAATGTAAGGTAATCCATGCAGGGAGCAGAAATATAAAGTACAGATATTTTATGGGTTCCAATGAAATAAAGGTAGCTGATTATGAGAAAGATCTCGGTGTGTATGTTGATGCTTCCATGTCCCACTCTCACCAGTGTGGGGAAGCAATAAAAAAGGCCAATAGGATGTTAGGTTACAGCTCTAGGTGTGTGGAGTTTAAGTCAAGGGAAGTGATACTACAATTATATAATTCCTTGGTAAGACCCCACCTAGAATATTGTGTGCAGGTTTGGCCACTATACCTTAAAAAGGACATTGCTGCCTTGGAAATGGTGCAACGTAAGGCTACGAGAATGATTCCTGGTCTTAGAGGAATGTCTTAAGAGAAGAGGTTAGCTGAGCTGAATCTGTTTAGTCTCAAGCAAAGGAGACTAAGTGGGGACATGATCCAGGTATATAATATTCTGGTCTGGATGCTGTTAAGCCAAATGGCTAATTCAATATTAGTTTAAACACTAGAACTCGTGGCCATAAGTGGAAATTAGCAGGAGAACATTTTAAAATGAATTTGATCACTTTTTTACACAGCGTGTAGGGTATGGAATAGTCTTCCTGCTAGTGTAGCGCAAGCTAAAACCCTGGGTTCCTTTAAATTAGAGCTAGATAAGACTATAACAACTCTGAGCTATTAGTTAAGTTCTCCCCAGACGAGCTTGATGGGCCGAATGGCCTCATCTCCTTTGTAATGATCTTATTGGAGATTTATATATGTTTATGTATAATAATTGTGGCACTTTGTAGGATGCTCAGGGTATGTAATATTTAAAGCTTCCTGACAATCTGAACCATTCTGCCCTGTCAAATACAGTCTTTCACTTTTTGCCACTGTGTATTGAGATTGAACGAGATTGGCTGGGGATTAAACGGCGATGCACCCTGCATAAACACAGCCTAACTGGCCATTCTGCGTGTAACCTGAGACAGCAGCTGGCTTTTAAAATCATGGCTGTACTTCTGTGAAGCTCAGATTCCTAAGGCAGAAAATTCATCACGTTACAGGCCACATTCAGTGTAGCGTGTGTAACATGTCAGGCAGGTTCCAGCTGTAGTGTGTGTAACATGTCAGGCAGGTTCCAGCTGTAGCGTGTGTAACATGTCAGGCTCCAGCTGTAGTGTGTGTAACATGTCAGGCAGGCTCCAGCTGTAGCATGTAGCATGAGTGGAGTGTGAGGCAGGATCCAGGTGTCACGTGTGATGTCTCTAAACTCACATGGCTGCCTCCTCCCCCCAGGCTCGCAGGAAGGAGGTGTTCATCCAGGAGCGCTACGGCCACTTCAACCTGAGCGACCCCTTCCTGGCACTGCAGCGTGACTTCGAGGCCGGCGCCGGGGACCAGGAGAGGCGCTCCCTGTGCAGCAGCCCCCTGTCCGTGCTGGAGGCGGTCATGGCGCACTGCCGCAAAATGCAGGAGAGGATGTCGGTGCAGCTGGAGGCCGCCGAGGGCAGGCAGAAGAAGGTTGGCCTCGGTGTCTGCATGTTCATGCTGAAGGCAGTGTTCCTCAGTCTGGTCCTCAGGCAACCCCCAGAAAGTTCACCTTTCCGCGAGTGTCCGGGGGGGTCTCCAAGGACTGGTTTGAGAAACACTGATCCATGAGTATCATCAAAGACTCAGTCTTTGCTCTTTCTTGAAATTTATTCTGTGCTTCCTCCAAGGTTTGTGAAGAAAATCCAAGAGCTGTTGCTGAATTTTACAGACAGCTGATAGGTTTACTGTGATTCCCGTGTGACTCAGCCCTGATCGTGTATCGCGCACGGAGACTGCGTCCTTCATCTGAGCTCCTTGCGTGATGAAACTGACTCGCGCACGCATGCCTTTCTGGGTCTGCTTCTCCTCTGACACTGTATGTCTGACCAACAGCTGGAGCAAGAGAAGCTGCAGCTGCAGTCGCTGGAGGTGGAGCACCGGAAGCTGTCTGCGCAGCTGAAGGACGAGCGCGAGAAGAACAAGCACGTGGTGATGATGCTTGTGCGTGAGTGTAAGCAGCTAGCATCCCGCGTGGCCGAGGAGAGCCAGCGCTTTGACGAGCTGTCCGCCCGGCTCGAGGAGGAGGGCCGCGTCTCCAGCCGCCTGCAGGAGGAGCTCACCGTCGAACGCCACAAGGGGCAGCAGATGGAGGCTGAGATGGAGAAGCAGCTGTCGGAGATGGATACGGACCGCGAGCAGCTGCGAGCTCGGCTGGGTCGCGAAGAAGCCCGCTCTGCCGATCTGAGGGCCCAGAGTGACTGTCTGCGGCAGAAGGTGGAGCAGCTTCAGGTTGATCAGGATGTGGGCAGGGCACCCCCTGCTGGTCAGGCCGCCCAGCCCAAGGCCACCGTCTCTGTCGCCGTGGCGACAGACCCGCTGAGCTTCCGTCAAGCATCCTGCCAGACGGACCCGTCTCACGTGGAGGACGGTCCCAGGAAGGCCCCTCTCACTGTCCCTGTCAAGCCCTCCGTCACTGGCTATGCCGGCATGAGCCTGCCCAAATCCCAGAATCCCCCAAGGGCCATGACTCATGGAAACTCCATCGGTGGTATGCAGACTGAAAACGGGCTGTCCTCCTCACCTGGCACCGGCTCTACCCTGCCTGCCGGGGCAAGCCCCCGAGTCCAGGCCGCTCGCTATAAGTTCCAGTCCGTCCCTACGGAGCAGGACCAGAACGGCAATGCCACCCCGAGCCCACCATCCCGGGACGAGTCTCCAACCAGCCGAGACAACCTAGCGGCCAAGCAGCAAGCCCGTCACACGGTCACACAAGTCCTGTCCCGTTTCACAAGCCCCCCCGGCTCTGGCCCCCTGCGGCCTGGCCTGCCACACTCCACCTCCGAGGGGGGGCCTTTTCCAGGTCGGCTGAGCCACCCCCAGATGAGCATCAAGTCCCCTACGGTGGGCAGGATAGATCGCGGGAATCCGCCGCCAATACCACCCAAAAAGCCCGGCCTCTCGCAGACCCCATCCCCCCCCCACCCCCCTATCAAGGTAGTTGGGGAGGGCAGCAGGTCCCCAGCCACTAGCCTGGGGGCAACTTCCAAACCTGCCACGCCCCAGCTGCCACCCAAGCCCGCCATCGCTTTGGGGGGCACGGGGGCCGGCTGCCCCGTCCCAGCCCTGACGGCATCTCAGGTGGGTGCCTGCCCCCCCCAGCCACCGGGGCCGCACCAGGGAGCATGCTCAGAGTGTCCCCCTGTTGCCATTGCAGCTGTCAGTAGCTCCTCCATAAATCCTGTTGTCACGTCATGCTGTAGACCCCGTGACACAGAGCTCCCCCTGGCAGCAGCCTCAGGTAGTACACCGTCTGTCTGTCTCTCTCCCAGGTCTCTCCTTTTGCATTAGATAGCTGCAGACATCTGATTAAACAAACAATTTCATACTTTCAGGGTAAAATTACACACAGAAGCTGAAGAATTTGTTAATATTACAAAAAAATGCTTCTTTTCTTACAGCCACTTAACCTTATGCTTCAGGAAACTTTGTAGTCTCCCACTTGCTAGCTTGCTTAGTTGGCTAAGCAATACCAGGATTGTGTAGCCTCTGATATTGCTGATAGACTTTGATGTTGCTTAAACAGACTTTAAATATGGCTTCAACCAGCTATCGCCTGCGTTGTGAGCTCTGCTGGGCTTCCCGTTCCGTCGGTGACCAGTTACATTCTGAAGCTGATGCCAGAAGCTCCTCCCTCTCCTCTCCTCCCTTCTCCTCTCCCCTATCCCCGCTTTGTTCTGTGGCCTTCTTTTCAGAATTCCCTGCTCTGCCAATCCAGCCGCACCTCCCCGTCTTCTCCCCTGTCTCCGCTTGGCATGTATGATCAGCAACCTTAGGAGCATTAGAACATGTCCGTTCTCCTCCTCGAGAAGCGAATGTCTTTCGAGTGCTCCTAGCTTGCGTGCTTCAAACTGTCTGAAGGGTCTCATGCTGAACATCACAGCATTTACCTGAACAAATTTCTCCTGAGCTGGTTTCCACCTTCTGATTTGCTGCACTAATGGATTATAATGTTAGTTAATAAATTTCACAAAACTTTTCACACATGCCTCACTTTTGCCTGTCATTGGGGTGTTTTTTGTCAGTTCCATTGTGCGCATCTGTTTAAATGTTGCAGCCAATACTGTTTACTTAAATTGGAGTCTTTTTTTCCAAGATCCTAATGCACTTTATAATTATCATATTGTGTGTGTAGAGTGTGGGATGCACAGAAGATATCAGGGAAATTTCATTGTTTCTTAATCAGATTCCTTGCTGACCTGCAGTTTGATAAGTTGAGGACAGTTAGTCAGTGTCAGAATATCAGAATATTTTGGACTTTGTGGCATCCAGGGCAGGCTGCTGAGGTTCTCGTTGTGGCCGGCAGCATCACTCATGTCCTTTCGAGGACAACAACACACGCATTCTCTTGTCTAGTCTTCTAGTTAATGTGTCCTGAAAGGTTTTATGAGGTAAAACCCTGGAGCTGAATCCCCTGCCTTTTAGAACCTCCCGATAACAATGCCTTTCACTTTCCCATTAGGTTGAGCTTGATTGATTGGCATTGAGGAATCTGGTGTGTCTGCCCTCTGCTGTCAGTGGCTTTGGGTGGGTCACCATAGCAACGAGTGATGTTTACGCTCAGGACAGCATGATCACAGACTTGGCTGCATCCGCATCTGCAGAGAGAGCTGTATCAGGAGGCTGTGGTTGGGTATTTGCCTGCAGGTGACGCGGCCCCACCGTAAATGTTGTCACTTTGACTCCCAGGCTGGTGTCCCACCGTAGTTCCCCTGCCCAGCCCCGGTGGCCCCGTCCCCCTGGCTGACGGGTGCGACCTCCTCCTCCAAGCTGCTATCCAGGGAAACGTCACTTTACTGTCTATGCTGCTTAACCAAGACCCAATGGTTATCAGTCCCGTCAACGAAACCTCTGCCTTGTATTCTGCTGCTCAAAACAGACACACAGGTAAGGGCTGACAATCACGGCCTTCCTATGCTACTTCTTGTGATTTTGTCTCTTACATCTGTCCTCTCCCCTGCAACTGTGCCATAACGATTTCACTGTGTTCCTCTGAACGCGTGGTAATGAAGAACTGAAACTGAAACTGCAGGTAGTGTAATGTAGCTACAGAGGCTTTTCTCACTTTCGGTACTTGTACCTGTATGGCAAAGAGACAAAACCTAAGTGTTGTGAGTTTCTACTCCTCGTCCTTGAGAAAAAGATCCAGAGGTGGCTGCTAGGCTGTGTGATGGACTTTGTCTTTGTCCCTGATTACAGCTTACCTTACACTTTCCTTTTAGCAAGCAAAAGGGAGGGGGGGGGGATTTTTGGTTCCTCTTCTTCGTTGCCATCTGGATTTCCTTCTCTCATTTCTTTGTCTTCCCTTTTCCCTTGTACTGTATTATTCTGTCTTAATGATGTTGCAATGTATTACAACACACCCGTGTAAAGCACCTTGGGGAGGCTGTGTCATAAAAGGCGTTATATAAAAATAAATTGAATTGAATTGATTACAGCACAGCTCTCTCTAAAGTTTATTGTTTGAGAAATGCGTGCGTATACAATTTGCACATTCACTTAGATATCAGAGATATTAAACATCAGCTTCTCAGGGACTTTAACTGCCAGCATAGTACCAGAGAAAGACCTGGTGTGTCGTTGCGTGAAACGCCACAGCAAACGGCGGAGGTGCAATCCTGGAATTATCTGTTTCCGCCGGTGGTGATTAATTTTGGCTCTTGCTGCAAACACGCGTGGATCAAACAGCCACCTGCGTCTCGGCGCTGTCTGTGTGCCGAGTGGCCATCTGTCCCGGCTGATGTTCCAAAGGACGAGGGCTGTAAACCCGTACAATACCACGTCGGATGCTAATTTCCGCTCTGATTTCTGACAGCTGTTTAATATCTGCTGCAACCTCTTGAGCAGCGACATATGTGACAGGGAGTGTAGTAACTAATCCTGGTTTTCTTTTTTGATTAAAGAAAGTTTAATTGGGACAGTGTTTATTGACTCGGTCCTCAGAGACCCGCAGACGGTCCGTGTTTTTGCTCCCTCCTACATTCTGAGAAAAAAGGGTAAAAATTTGTATGTTTGTTTTTCATTGGGTCGAGCAATTGCACCCTTAGCTGTAGGTAATTGTACCTTTTAAGGTACAGAAATGGACTCTGAGGAACCATTTTGTACCATTAGTGGGTTAGTGCTGTGTCTGTGATCAGTAGGTTGCTGGTTCAAATCCCAGAGCCAGCTGGATGATTTTGCGATTGGCCCATCCTGCAGGTTCTCCAGGGAGTGTCTCTCAAAAAAAGCTTATTTTCACAACATTACATCGTCTCAAAGTGCTTTGCATTATCCCAGCCCAAAGCCCCCAGTGAGTAAGGCAGATGGGACAGTGCCAAGGAAAAATTCCCTAGTAGAATGAAACCTTGGGAGGAACCAGACTAAAGGGGGAGCCCATCCTGCAGGGGCCGGCAGAAGAAGCCCTTACCCTAACCAGACCCAAAGGGGGAGCCCATTCTCCAGGGGGCAGCAGAGGAAGTCCAAAATAATAAAGTGTAGAATTTTGAATAGTCCAGATATAGATGTGTAACATGCAGTGGCATAATTTTGCTTTAGATAAAAGTGCCTGCTTTTAAATGAAATATAAAATATTCTCCGCTCCCCCAGACTGTGTGAAGCTGCTGCTGGCTTCAGGGGCAACTTCCCAAGGCCCTGATAGACGTGGATTTACCCCTTTGCTCATCCTTGTCTCCCACGGCCACTTTCGGTAGGTATCTCCGTTAGCATAGCAGAAAAACAAAGCCGTAAATCTGCATCCTGGAGCCCATGGTGCGATACACCGACTGTACATAAAAGTGTAAATGGTCTGAAGAACTTGGCATTATAGTTGTGCTGTGTGGTTGTGGTATTTAACTGATGATTTTTTTTGAACTGCACCCCCACTGGGGGGCAGACTTCGCTGTTCCTAGCATGTGGTTCCTGGAGCCCAAAGTGTGTAAAGCGGCCCTGCTGGATGCCGGGGGCTCTCCGCACGCCTGTTACTGCTGTGAGTCCTCGTTCCACACTTCTGTTGTGTCTAAACGCTGCATGTTGCAGATTCCGGGTCATACTTACCGTAGAGGTTTCCATAGCAACAAGAAGGCTCCATCTCACATGTAGGGTAACCATTTTCATTTTTAGCCATTGTTACTGTGAGTATGATATTTTTTTTTTTTTAGCAATTTAGTTATGTATTTTAGTATTTTTTTCAACCTTCAGAATAGCATTGATTCAGTATGCGATAAGGATGTCCGTGATTAAACAGCTGCTGCAATGTTTCCCTTATAGGTCGGTTGAACACGCCTGCATGTGGTCAGCTGTCTGGGTCACACTAACGTAGAACCGGACATAATATACTCTTCAGCCACGCCACTCGCATCACTGCATCCAAGGGCTTAGAGGTTTGTCTTGGCTGTCATCCTTGCTTCAAGTGGAGGGATTAGACCACATGTTGTGAATGAGCGCAGTCCCACATCCCACCAGGAAGGGGCGCTGTTCACACCCCATTCCTGCATGTATGGTTGCCGTGGTGATTAAGGCTCTTACAATGTAAATGTTGTAAAGTGATATCGATGCAGCCTCCTTTAGCATATCTGTGTGAATGGAGACTGACATTACAGATCATGTACTTCAATACATCCATCCATTTTCCAAACCGCTTATCCTTCTGGGTCGTGGAGGGTCTCAGAAGCTACAGGTACAAGGCAGGGAACAACCTAGGATGGGGGGACCAGCCCATCACAGGGCACATATACTCATTCACTCACATCTATGGGCAATTTAGTAACGTCAATTAGCCTAAGCGTGTCTTTGGACTGTGGGGGGAAACCAGAGGAAACCCCACAACGGCATGGGGAGAACATGCAAACTCTACACACATGTGACCCAGGTGGAGACTCGAACCCTGGTCCCAGAGGTGTGAGGAGACAGTGTTTACCACTGCACCACCATGCCACCATGTATGTTAATACATGTGCAAAATTCAAATATAGTACAAATTTTTATTTAGATTGGCAAAATTATTTTGTGGTTCACCAAAATTCAGGTTTATTCCATGTAAGTACAATCTGACCAGGGTGAGCAGTGCATTTGACCCTCAATAATTTTACAATTTATTGAACTACAAGGTCCTTATGTCAGCGAAGCAGGCTGACTTTACATACCCATTGTCTGACGTCGTCTGTCTTCTTCTCTCTGAAGGGTACCTGCAACCATGCCTCCAGTTGCAGGGTCACTTGCACATTCAGTGAGTGGGTGGTTAATGGGCCCTAACGCTGTTAACTTTCTGATTCACAGCACCCTCTGGTGTTCGCGCTCAGATCCACACGGACTCTGCTGACCGGCGCCGGACGATCAAGAGAGAAGGCGCCCCTCACCGAGACTGTTCTAGATCCTGACCAAAACCCCGACCTGGCACTTCCATCTGAATAATAAGGTTAGCCCCTCTTCTGCCTCCCCCCCACCTTAAAAAACCCTGGAATTCCCCAGTGTAGCACAGAGCTGTTGATGTGTGAAGGTGGAACCGGTGTGATGGTGGCAAGGAGAGGTGTGCCCCCCCCCACCCCCGCTGCTCTGTCTCAGGGCAAGGACAGCGAGGGCAGCCAGGGGATGGAAGATGGAGAAACAACTGCGGGGGGGTGATTTTTTATGCATAAGGGGAGGGTGGTTGGTATAATTAAAAAGGAGCACGCCAGCAATCCTCTCTCTCCTGCTCCTCTTCTCCTCTGATTCACCCACCAATGCCCGAGTATGGGGGGGGGGGGACGGGATGCTGTCAGCTTCTCCTGTACCTTCAAGGTGATGCCGTTTGCTTCCCAGATTAGGAGCTCTCGCAGTCGTCGTGGCAGCTGCTCAGAAAGTGTCAGAAGGAAACGTCTTTCTTCTCTGACTGGCAAATTATGACACATCTGTATTCATCTGCCAGGATGATTTGTTCTCACTGTAGGTCGCACGGCCATCAGATGAGTCACTTTGTGTTTGAAGGTCACCTTGACTGATGTACAGATTCCCCCTACCAGCTACTTTAGAATGAGAATTCGTGGTGGTGAATTGTTCACAATGACTACACTTAACATTTAATAAACACCACACAGATCTTAGGTTAAAAACAGTACACAAGAAGATTCAGATAGATTCTTATAGGATTCAGGCAGTATACTATACAAAATTTATGCGATACTTCCTCTGACAGGTGGCACTGTGTAGCTCTGTGGGTTTGGACCCAGAAGGATGTTGGTTCAGATCCTGTGGCTGGCAGAATGATTTCACAGTTGAAAGGTTCACAGTACGGCCCCTGACACTGTACCAGGGATTGGCTGCTTTCTCAATTGTCATATTTTTACTTGCTATTCTCTGATCACTCTTTAAGGGGAGAAGCTCTTTGCTGTTTCTCACACCAAAGCAGCTAAAGACAGTTTAGTTTTGCTGTTGAATTAGTGTGTAAGGGGCTGGAGTCCAGGGCTTCTTCCTAATTCAGCTGTTGTGCGCCCTCTGTTGGTCATAATCGTTAATGCATGTGTACACGAAGTACAAGTGGCCTTCTCCTTTTCTCAAGGATATTGTAATGTTGACTTTCATAAACTAAGGAAGTTCTCAGGAGTATTTAGCCAGCCAAATTTATGGAACTAGAGTTTATGATTAGACATGCAGGCTAGTAAGTTGTGCATCCTGCAGAAGTCCAAGAGAATGTACTTTTTCATCTCTGGCTGCTGCAGATTCATATAATTTATTACCCCCTTGTGTGGTGCTTTCTCTTACATGGCTGTCAGCAGAGGTGTCCTGCTAATTACTGCATAAACACCCTTCTGGTTGTGCATTAAATGGGGCATATGGTGCTGTTTTTGTTTCAGAGTTTTTAAGGCTGTCATTGGAAACTGTGGGGGCTTCCTGCTCCAGGGGAGTGTGGCTGTACCCTGCTGGGTATTAACTTGACGAGGGGCATGGCAGAGGGCTAGCTCGCCATGCGGGGCCCCGAGGACCGGGCCACAGCGCCCCCTGTGTTGAGGGGCAGAACATCCCGGCAGGAAGGTTGCAGATCTAAGCCCGATGAGGATGATCTAATTCCTCTGCAGTGAGCCCCACAAATGTGCATATAGCACCAGGTTTTGTTTTAGGAGAGACAAGCTTTGCAGAGAGAGACACCGACTTTTAATGAAATAGATAATGAATGAATGCACTGGGGTGTGTCACAGTGATCAGTCACAGTGACAGTGTGGTGTCCCCGCCTGGGGGGCACAATGCACTTCCTGTCACTCTTCTGTTGGCTCCGGGTCTCGCCCCCACAGGCCAGAATAGCTGCTGCGGTTGCATGTCTGCTGCGCTGCTGCTCAGAGTCACTGGGTAACCTGCTGGCTGTACGCCTGTGCAGGAAGCCTTCCCACAGAGTCAGGGACAAATTGCTGGGGGGGAGCATTGCTGACTTCATTGCTGACTTCATTGCTGGTCACTCTGCCTGCTATACTGCAGATGGGGGTCCAGGTTCCATCACTCCAGACCTGCTGTGGAGGACCCTGGCCCAGGTCAACACCATGTGGCACCTGCCTGAGGACCCTAGAGGTGCGTCTAGAAGCAAAAATGTTCTTTTCCTACCCAGTTATACCAGAGCTGGTCCAAGCCATCCTCAAGTGAGCTTCCTGCTTTATTTTTTAAACATACAGAAGACCGAACTGATAAATTTCTGCATTTTAATTAGTTGACTCACACAGTGATCTCAGCCTCTGCTTCCCTGAGTGACGTTGTAGGCTGGTGAAACTGAAAGGCTTTTCTGGCCATGTGGTTGGGTTTCACTCTTCAGGTCCATTGTTCTCCCATCAAATTGGAGCAGGAACCAAATGTGAACATGTGCCAGATGGGAAGACAAACTGGACGGGAACACAAACCTAACAAGCATACAAAGCAAACAGGAACATGTGCCAGATTTGAATGTGTGACGAAAGGGAGCACATACCACACAGTAACACAAATTGATTGGGAACACAAACTGGATGGGAACGCACACTGGATAGGAACGCAAATTGATTGGAAACACAAACCAGGCGGGAACTCGCGCCGGACGGGAACACGATGATGCGAATTCCAATTACCAGTGCAAATAACAAATAAAGCATCATTTCATTAGGACAATAGTTGTCAGCATTTAAGCTCAGACTCCATAAGAGACTTTTTAATGAAAATTGTGTAATGAGGTGAAGAAACAGGAGAGGGCAGGCTAACGCTGCCAGCATGTTCTCGCAAGACTCTTTGACCTATTTGTTCCACCAGGGGGCGCCGTGTAGAAGCCAAGGTATCAACGTTCTTGCTGTACTCCCCCCTGGTGACCTGATGCAGGAATCCCAGACAGTGTGTTTCAAGGGGTTTGAGGCAGAAACCTACAGGTGAGTTCACGGCGCTCTCATGCGTCAGCTATGACCAGCTGCTGAACACAGCTGTACTTAACAGGATGGATACAGGCCGCTGAACATGCGTCGTGTTACAGCTGTGCAGACGTTGCTCTTGGAAACGCACAGTATTCCCAGGCAAGTGGAAGGGTTTTGTGATGACAGATGGTATTGAAATCTTTCTGTCAATAGCGTGCTAAATTGCAATTAACTATAATTTTAGTACTAATGGGAATAGTTGAATTGGAGCTGTTTTCAGGTCTCTTCTGTTTCTCGGTTCAGCTAAAAGGCCATCTTTGGCCCCCAAGGCAGATACTGAAGCCAGCAGCCAGACAGGAACACCAAGGGTACAGCAGGAATCTACGGCTGGCTGCTTCAGATGTGCTTCTGACGCAGGTTAAAGCGGCCTTTTCAGTCTGCAGAACAGAAGCCTGCAGGACGGTGAATAATGGCTTGAATCATACGCAATAACTGTCATTGCATTGTGTGCAGGAAACAAGACAAGCTTACTGAGTTTGTGGATGTGGATGAGGTCA
>JAABNY020000001.1:7911958-7943478 GCA_015164015.2 Brevimyrus niger
CACCCCCCCACAAGCCAGCAGCAGAACAAGGCAAGTAACTCCCAGTATTACCCAGGACGCACACGATCAGAACAAGACCCACAAGCTGACGTCCAAACTCTCCATCTCTGTATATGATAGAATTAGGATCTAGGATCATGTTTTGTACTTGTTAAACCATATTTGTTACTCTGTGTAACATTGTGAACTTGGGGACCATACTTTTATTATCTTAGTAAGTCAAAACTGAAAGGACAGTAAAATTTTCAAAGTTTTCTTTTAAGGAAAAAAAAATATTCTGGATCAAAGCAGAAACTGGCCACTTTTTGGTATTGAGTATTTTAAAATATAAATGTGCTCTATGTTTAAATAGTTCCAAGGTTATTTAAAATGCTGTTGAAATTAATCAGGGTTTTACCAAATATTTGTAAATATGAAATAGGAGTTTATGGTATACAGGTTAGTGAAATATGTGAGATACTTGTAAAGACTTTGATAATACTGTACATACAGAGGGTGGACAAAATAATGGAAACACCACATGAAAAAAGGAAATAACTTGATCACAATTACAAAAGCAGATAATGTGAGTCATATTGAGACTGTGTAGTGTTGGCATGATGTGTTTCAACTGTAAGAAATCTGAGAATGAGCACCTTCAAGTGTGATGTTCCAAAGTCGGGACTGAATTGCAGGTGCATTGATCAGAAAAACTGTAGAATTATTAAAAACATTAAATCAAGACTAAAATGGTTCAAAAATACCCACTTCAAAAGCAAAACAAACTGTATCGGCAAAGTGGAACAGTGGTCACCAGAAGGACCACTGAAGGGCAGCATGAAAAACTACTACAGAACTGAGTCAGCCCCTCTGGGATCCAGTGCCAGGGAGTCTGTACAATCTCAGATCACACATCTGGACATTAAACCAGGAACTGACTGTATCCAAGGCCAACTTACAAAGGTGCATTGCTTGCTGTAATGAGCATGCATACTGGTCCCCTGAGTCATTAGATGTGAGCATCATTGAATATCTTTGGAACTTTCTGGAGTGCAGAGTATCGATCACCTCCTGCATCCCTGAGAGAACCAGAGGCTTTTCTTTCAGAAGAATGGTGCAGGATCTCACTGTACTAGGTTCTGGGGAGGATGACATACCATGTCTGACGAAACATAGTTGCTCTGAAGGCAAGGGTGGTCCTGCTCTCCTTATTTGCTCCTTGACATTAATATGCTGTTAGGTGTTTCTGTTCTTTAATTCACCCACTGCATGTTTGTAATCTAAAAAATGGGTTCATACATTTTCACTTGTTTCAAAGTGAACGAAAAGTGGCAATAAGTATTTGCAAATACAGGACATTTCCTTTCAATTCTAAGCCATAATAAACCATTTAAAGTCCAATTCAAAGCCCTGTTCAAATTCACAGCCACAGTTTTCTCTTTGTTTTACCTGCTCCCTTTTCCTTTACACTTGTACTACTCATTCTGCTGAATAACTTACTGAGCTGTTTTGTGTTGAGATGTGACGGTGATTCACTGAAACCTGAAGAAGTGTCCTGCTTTCTGCAAGCACAACCATTAAAAAAAATCTGCACTCTCTATTCTCTGGTTCACATATTTATTTATAAGCAAAGGGTTCCACATTGTTGACTTTGGACAGAATAGTCCTCAGAATTGAAACATGAATAAAAAAAAGCTCCTTGGATCTTTGGCCAGTGTGTGGCTCTGTGATTGAGGATCGGAAGGGATACTGGCAGAATGATGATGTAAACGGCATTGTGAGCAAGGCCCTTGACCCCCAAATTCTCCTGAGGTGCAGGCTGACCTGCCTTATGACCCTAAACTTGCGCTCGCCTGTCTGTATTTGTCTGTGTGTCTCACGGAGAGTAAGACGGGAGAAAACGTCACTGTTTTCTGTTCTAACTTAAAACCAAATTCTTGGCCATTAAATTTTTAAGTGCTTCCACTGGGACAGTGCAGTTATAAAATCACTCAAAACGTGCGGTCGTGGGCGGCCGATGTCTCGACGAGCGGACGGGCAGGTCCTCAGAGGCGCGTGTCCTGCACCTCGTCTTCTGTCTCCTCCTGTAGGGCACTGATGGGCACCTTGGACATGTGTTTGCAGGAGTTGTGCCGGTGCAGTGGGAAGAGCTTCAGACGTTCAGAGTGGCTGATGGCCTGCTTCAGCTGGCTGGTCTCGTTCAGCAGCTTCTGGATGGAGTCGTACGCCTTAATGCGGCTGCCCTCTATCATCTTTGGTGGGCAGGGGGGTGAATTTAGTGGGGGCAGAATGTATCAGAAACAAAACTCAGTCAGAAATGACCAATTTGTACCTTTCAGGGTACAATTACTTGACAGTGGGTCTGTACCCCCAAGGGTCTGCTAATTTTAAGTTACAGAAATGGACTGAGGGATATTTTTTGTATGACTGGGGGTACATTAGTATTGTTTGTACCTTGAGGAACAAAACTGTGCCAGTGAGTGCTTCTGACAGTGCGGGTGTAGAGACCCCCAGCCAACATTTCTGCTCCCTCTCAGCTCCCGGCCAATCAAGAACACACAGGTGCACTGGGAGCTGGGAGGGAGCAAAAATGTGGGCTGTCTTGGGGGTCCCTGAGGACTGGCCTGAGAAACACTGACTTAAGCAATTCTATAAGAATTGTGCCCTTAGATTAATGAGATTACAGATGAGTCTGTAAATTTAATGCTATTTATTTTAAATGTTCCCACCTGGTAAACAACTGAAATGACCCCTTTTCTGTTTACTGTAGTCATATAATGGTACATCATAGTATGTGCAAATGAATGCTGCAGATGGGAATGTTTTATGTCATATAATAGGAGGCGTAGAGTTGCTTCGGTGATGACATCATCACCGTTTGAGATTTCATCACCGGGTAACCCCAAAACGGAACCCTTGAATTTGCCTGCTCTTCCTTCACCCGCTGCAAGCACTGACTGGATTGGTTGGGAAGACCGTTAAGCGAGGGATGGGTAGACGACAGAGACCCACCAGGAAGGACTGACACTCCAGCAGAGGCTCGACACGGTGCTCGGACAGCATAACTGTGCAGTTCGAGAAGGAGAGCTTCAGCGTCTTTCTCAGCACCTGCAGTGTTCTGTGCAGGGATAGACATCTGTCACTGCGAGCCTGGGTGCTTACAGGTGCTACCATAGCACTGGAGGCACATGCACACTGTGTATGCAGTTATGCTTTTTCATGCTTTTTATTATTTACAAACTATTCCTTCTGCTTGTAGCATTGCTAACACTGCTACTGCTCTGTGTTCTGGCAGCAGCCGAGTCAGTCTGTGGGATTATTGTCTTTAGCCCTGAGAACGTTATGGGTCGTGTGCAAGGAGATGGTTGGCTGGAACAAACATCCTTAATTGCGGTAATTGAGCTGAAGCTTTCAAGCATCATTTAGGATGGGGGCAGCGTAAACACGCGTCCGGGTTGGGGTCAGACCCAAGCGACCACTCACATGGGGTCCAGGTAGGCGCTGGGTTCGTCCAGGAGCAGGATACGGGCCTTGCTCAGGATGGATCTGGCCAGGCACACCAGCTGCTTGTGGCCATTGCTCAAAACGTAGCCGCCTTCCTCCAGCTGGAAGTCCAGCTTGTCAGGGAACTGCTCGATGACGGACTTCAAGCCCACCTGAAATCCAGACGCCCTTCAGGTTCAGCTACATGCACACCTTATTGCACATGATTACGATGTGTTTCTCAACCCAGCCTTCAGGCACTTCCAGTCAGTCCACATTTTTGCTCCCCCCCCAGCTCTCAACCAATCAGGAACACCGAATTCCTGGCACAGGTGTGCAGGGAGCAGGGATGGAGCGAAAATGTGGACTGGGTGTGGGGTCTCTGAGGACTAGATTGAGAAAGGCTGCACTAAATCAACAAGGATCATTAAGTAAGGTTGGGAAGAAGAAAGCACTTCCAAAAATGGGTCTACTGGGTGTTTTGGTTGTTTCGTCAGTTTTGGGGCATACTTCCTCTGCAACTCTCCAGAGCTCCTCTTCACTATGGCGACCATGTGGATCCAGATTCATGCGGAACGACCCCGTCAGGATGAAAACTTTCTGTAAATAAGGCGGTGGGGGTGGGACAGGGAGAGTCAAGTGATCTATTCATTTTTAAATGGGGGTGGGGCATTTGTTGACGTAATAATACTATTATTAGGTTCTTGCTTTATTGGAAGATGTTGTGTAGCTCTTACACTGGTACCTGGGCATTCATTGGAAGCCCAGCCATGTTGCACTTATGCCTAGTCGACTCCTCGACAGCCATGTGTTTGTGACGTGCCATTCGCCTCATTTATACATCACTTTGGGGTGCATTAGCACTAAATGGAAGTAAATATAGATGGTAATGGGATGGCAAGGGGTGGCCTGTTCAGAGTCACCTGCGGCACGACACCAAAGGCCTTCCTCCAAGTCTGCAGGGGCACGGAGTTCCAGGAGATGCCGTCGATGGAGATATCCCCGTCGCTGGAAGCCAGACGCAGCAGCGCGGACAGCAGCGTGCTCTTGCCTGATCCCGTCCTGCCCAGCACACCCACCTGAGGGCACAGACATTCAGCAGGAAGCGGCTTACGGGAATCGCGGAGCGGGCAGGCTGCCGCTGTAGGTGTCAGTCCCCTGGGCCGAGGCCACAAATATGTAGCCGCTCTGGCAACAATGATTATCAGCTTCAAACAGGTGCATGAATTCAGCGACTTCATGTTGCAGGAACTTGGCAGCTTTCCTGTTATCATGTGCACATGCTCCGCAGTCATTACCACCTCTGCCATTGCCTTTAGATGTGTTGTCATTGAAAACTAGCTAAAGTTAAAGAGAGCTTTTTTGTACAGCGATGCTCTCCTATGTTTAACCCTATGCCACTAGCACAGTCTGAGCACCACTAGCTTGAGTAACATGATTATCATGCATTTGTGAGCTCAGACGGATTCACGGCATACATAATGTGTCACACGTGTGTTTCTCAGGTACAGTAGAGGCTTGTGCAGAGTCTGCCATTTCCTAGGATCCTCGTTTTTCAGAACCGAGCAGTGATGTTTTTTGGTGTGTAAACGTTAACGGACCGAGTGTTGGCATGGTACTTTTGTGGAATATTTGTACTCTATTTGTACTCCAGGAATTTTTGTAACGAGATAAAAGAGGAATGTTTCTGGCACTGAACAACCCATAATAAAGGCACTGAGTACATAAACACGCTGAGCTTGGGTTACACACAGTAACCAACACAAAAGTGTCCGTACCCTCTGGCCGCCCTCGATGCTGAAGGACAGGTTGTGGAGGATGAACCTCCCACCCTCGGTGTACTTGGCGCTGAGGTTGCTGACCTCCATGTGACCTTTGGAGGGCCAATCTTTGTGTTTATGGCTGTTCTCGATGACCAGGTCTGTGTTCTTCCCTGGGGACTCCTCTGATGGCAGGTCGATGAATTTGAAGATCCGGTCGACGGAGCGCATCTTGAACACAACGTGAACCACATCTGTCTGGGTTTTGCAATGGTGCTCAGCTGCAAAAAACACAACTGGCCCAGGGTTTATGGGGAATGTTGACAGGTAGAGGTTAAGGAAAGCTAAGAATGTCTGCACTTCTATATCTACTGAATCTCGATGACCAATGTCTGTATGATTCAACCAAGAAAGACACAGATGAGTAGAACACATGGGGGGTATTTTCCGTATCGCTTAAATCATCCAAGATCAGATGCCTCATCTTGGATGAGTTAATGCCGTTGAAACTCATCCGGGATATGTAGTTTTTTCTAGCTAGATCCACTCATCTGAGATGATTGTGAGCGCCTGCGCTGCTTGAAAAGCCCATATATATCGAGACTAGAAAACTTGATCGGCAAGTTGCTCATTGGCTTCCACAAAATGTCAAAAAAACACAGGGCGCAAATCTGAACAGGACCTTTTATTAGAGGGGTATGAAGAATCTAATTGAAAGATTTAATATGTACTAAAGAAAAGACGGCTGGCAAAAAGTGTCCAACAAATTAAATGTGTAAGTAGTCTTTAGTTATTGTATTTATCACTTGAATGTAGTATTACATTTCCCTCAAATACAAGCACATGGGAACAAGTTAAAGTGGAGTACAAAAATATATTTCAAACTGGTAAACAGAACATTTATATATAATGTGTATACATTACCTGCAATGGCATGAAACACCTCTTTAATTGCCTGCACTCGCAGGTGTCCAGGAAAAACAATTGCGAATTGTCTGGAAAACTGTATTCTTTTTCATTTTCTGTGTGGCTGTGAGCCTGACTTCGCCTAGTTCGACTACTATACAATAAATCTTTAAGATATAATATTCCATCTCTGCTTTTCTTTAGAAAAGAATATCATCCGGCAACAATAAAGAATCTTGCAATTTGAAATTCCCTTATTATTTGTGCACCAATTGCAATTAGTCGTTCATCCGTAAATGGTGAGGCCATGACTGAACGGACTTCCATGCACGGACATTGACTAACTGTGTGAGCTAATCCTTGTTTACGCAGAACAAACCTGCTCTGAGCTAGATTTGCTGCTATGACAACACATCCAGCAATTTCGAAAAAATGACACATCTAGGATCATGCCAAATCATCAACAATTACATCCGGCTAAATGAGTAATCCACATACGAAAAATAACCCCATGTTCTTCCTCCACCATGACAAACTATTTTCAAACAGAAGTGTTCATTCACCTCAGTCTGCTGGTGACTTGTATAAGCATGCAGTTGAAAGAGATGGAAAGTTCAGGTTCAGAAAGTACAAATCCAGACCAAGATTTTGTTTCAACCAATCAATTGATGATAAAGAGTCACAGTCACAGAGTACTGAACTGATTGGTGGAAACAAAATCTTGGTCTGGGTTTGTACTCTCTGAGCCTGAACTTCCCCCCCTTCGGCAGTTGGTTGCATGAGTGCAGGGTAGTAGTGGGGTTTGAAGTCGGCATACCAGGCTGTCCACAGTGATGCTGGTGATAACGGCCCATTGGAAGGTACCCAGAATTAACATGGCCAGGACTATGATGATGCCTATTTCACCTTGTTTATCTTCTGTGGACCAGGAAAAAATGCCTTTATTAACCTTAAATCCCATTTCACAGACAATAATTTACACGTCATACAAATCAGTGGCACAGGGAGTTTTAACTTGAAACCTGTTAGAGACTGTGAGCTGGGGCTCCCCAGTAGGAAGCTCATGGGATACATCTGTTTGGCTAATTTGATCATTAGCACCCCCCTTCCCCCCAATGGCTCATGGCTTTGTATTATTGAAGGAAATTGCCCCTCTGGGCTGGTTTAGGCTTTGAAATCCACCACGGGTGGTGTCATTGTGTGTTGTCAGTTACAGAGCAAGTAGGCAGTTGGTCCCCGAGGACTGGTCTGGGAAACACTGGTGAATCCTGGCCCATAAGGGACTAGAAGCCTCACTTCTCTGATAAAGTTAGAGCCCAAGCAGCGCTTCAACAAGAGATTCCGATATGTATAAACAACCTTACGATTGGTGCCGACAGCGATGAAGGCGGTGGCGGTGAAGAAGAGGACGAAGATGATGTCGCAGCGAAAAAGGAACCAGCGCAGCGTAGACAGGTAGAGGTACCAGATGGCTGTGTGGGTGTTGAGAGCTTTGTGGAACAGAGTCTCAAAGTAGGTTTGCCTCCCAAAGCCTCGGATGGTCCACAGGCCTTTGAGGGAGATGATTAGGTGGGAGAAGATTGGGCTACGGGCTGAAAGGTAATGGGAGATCAGAGATCAGAGGAGACCAGGGTGTGACCTCAAAGGCAAAGAAAGAGATTCATTAGTGTTCGGATTAGGCACTAGTTTATAAATAAAATCAGTGCCCAAGCCCTGAAATAACAGCAGCTCAATGCTTAGTTATTCCAAGGTTTAATAAAGGCCGCACAGCAAAGTCTGTGCTTTTATGAAACCTCCTAATTTAGATTGTCCCAGTCCGGTCCTCGGGGAGCCACGATAGTCCACGTTTTTGCAGAACTGGGAGGGAGAAAAACGTGGACCGTCTGTGGGTCCCCAAAGGACCAAGTTGAGAAACATCGCTCTAACTGGCTGTTTGTACAGGCAGCATTTTACATACTGCACTCGAAATTTCATTCTGAAAATGTCCGGAAGGGGAAAGGGAAAGAGGAGATTATCTTTGTTTCCTCTTGCTTACACAGAAGTGTTAAAAGATGCTCTTTAAAGTGATGCTTTACTATAGCACAATTTGTTCAACCATGTCAGCTGCATATTTACAACTGCATCCCATAATAATCTAACACTATTAATGGAGGAGTGCTCATTTTGTTCCTGAACACCTTTTAAGAGAAATAGCGCAAATATGGCGCACATATATTATGAGATCATTTTTGCCAGTGACCCTCTGACAGTTTCCTCAAACGTCCCAGGACAGCATCACAGGAAATCTGCAGCCTGGATCCTGACTCCACATCCCACGCAGTGACACATCCTCTGAAACCGTTCAGGCAGTGCAGGACGTCCCAGACTGACACAACCAGGACGACAGTCATGAAGATTGTGGTTATTGTGGAAAAGTGTTAGTGCTTCAAAAGCTAAGAGAGTGATAGGTGACCTCTGGCTCTATTCTCTCCCTCTCTGACTCACCCCTCCATCCCACTTTCTACCATCTGCATGACCTTTGACCTCATCTACTGGTGCCTGGCCCCTGCCAACTCAATGGGGATTACTTGATCATGTGACCATCCCAGTTCCTAGTGTGCCTGTACCAGATATTTGGTGCTCTGGATTGGCTGAGAGTGGGGCGGGGGGGAGCAAAAATATGGCCTGAAAGTCAGGGGGCTGAAAGTCACTGATCTATATCTTGTCTCCAGTAACATTCAGCAGCGTCTCACCTTCTGCCTCCAGTTGCTTCAGCTGCTGACCTGTACGAAGGAAGTACTTCCTCATCAAGATGAAGATGACAGCGAGGGGAATGGCTGCGATGAAGATGTAGGGGCGTATAATGGAGACCACAAAAATGGCCCCCAGTACGATAAGTGTGAGCTGGAGGGAGACAACAGAAACACGCTCCCTTAGTGAGTATTAGGAGAGTCTGCTTTCAGTTTGAAGCACTCTGTCAACCCTGGGATTTGAATCAGTGACCTTCTGATAACAGGCACAGGGTCTAAACCAGGGGTCTCCAACTCTGGTCCTGGAGAGCTACCGTCTAGTAGGTTTTCTATCATACCCGACTTCTGATGAGCCACACCTGTTCTCAGGGCCATGTGTGGCTCATCAGAATCCAAGTGGGACAGAAAACCTACTGGATAGTAGCTCTCCAGGACCGGAGTTGGAGACCCCTGGTCTGAACCCATTGTGTCCTAACCCACCCTGTCTCCAAAATCATGTCCTTCACGCCAGATACCTAAGGATAACAGTGTTGTCTTCTTACATTCTTCTGCTCTATCAACTGAGCTATTAAAGGGCATATATTCAGTTCGATCAGTCTAGAGTGGATATTATACAGTACATGGAAATTCAGCTGAACAGAAAACTAACAATCAATTTTAAATTACAAAGCAAATGCATCTATGTAAATCCTAAAATTGGGGGCTATAATTTGACTTCCAGTTGGTCAAAATCATGCCCTGCAAACCAGTGACCTAAGGATATCAACTGATGTTTCACTACAGTCCTCTGCACTACCAACTGAGCTATCAAAGGAGACGCAATTGACTTGTCAGTTAGTGCTGACAGGTAATCTAACAATCTAACCATTTAACAACAACATTTATCTTATTCAGAAACAACAAAAAAGTGAAAAAATTAAGTTACAAAAAACTTAAAAACTTAAAAAGTTAATTACAAACATAGAGGATAAAGTGTGACAACTGTCATACATGTATATACATACATATTGCTGGAAAGGTATGACCGGTATAATAGTTGTCTGTTCAGATGCAGATCGTACAGTAATCCAAACATTTAACAAGTATTTTCTCATTCTGAAACACACAGCATGTATATACCTTGTTAAGCTTAATCTTACTTCATATGAATACAAAATAAAGGTTATAAAAAAACTGAACATTTCAGGTTGTGTCAGTAAAGATGCAGAGGGTGCACTGGTTGATAATACACAGTTGCAGAAATATTAATGAAGCATACACATTACTCTGAGAATCAGGTGTGTGTTTTTCAGTTTAAATAGATAAACCCACCTGTATGAAATCGAACAAGATGAGGGGCAGCATGTCATCGATGGTCGCCATGTCCTTGGTGAAACGGTTTATGATTCGGCCTGAGGAGAGCGACACATGGTGTGTACGGGGACGAGTGCGGCGTAAGCGCAGGATCCGGCGGCGTGGCACCAAGCTTCCCCCCACCCCCACCCCTGGCACACTGACCCGTCTTCATGGTGTTCAGCACTGCCATGGGGGCCCGCAGCAGTGCCCGCAGCATCTTCTGGTGCAGCCGCTTGGACACGGTGAGCAGCGTGTGCACCAGCGGAAGGCCCCGGAAGAAGCCCAGGGCCAGGATGCTCTCTGACGTGGCCACATAGATGTAGACTATGTAGTAGGCGCTGGTAGGTGTGATGATCACGGCCCGGGCAGGCCCTGGGGAGGACGTGTTGCAGTGGACTGTCTCATTTTCCTCCTTCCAGATCTTACTGGTTGAGTAAGAAAATAAGAACATAAGAAATTTACAAACTAGAGGAGGCCATTCGGCCCATCAAGCTCGTTTGGAGAAAACTTAACTAATAGCTCAAAGTTGTTAAAATCTTATGTAGCTCTGATTTAAAGGATCCCAGGGTTTTGGCTTCTGCTACACTAGCAGGAAGACTATTCCATACTCGAACTACACGCTTGGTAAAGAAGTGCTTCCTCAAATTTGTTTTAAAATGCTCTCCCGCTAATTTCCACTTATGGCCACAAGTTCTAGTATTAGTGGAGTAGTAGGGAATAAGGTTTAAGACTCTTGTAGGACAACTGGCTCATTATACCCCTCTGTGACCGATTCTGCTCCTAATCCCCAACAGAATAACTGGTAACCCTGATTCAGTGTTTCTCAATCCAGTCCGCAGGGATGCCCAGACAGTCCACATTTTTGCTCCCTCCCAGCTCCCAGCCAATCAAGAGCAACCTGTGACAGGTGTGTTGGGAACTGAGTGGGAGCAAAAATTTGGACTGTCTGGGGGTTTCAGAGGACTGGGTTGGGGAACACTGCTCTAAGGCTTCTGAAAATTACTCTAACACAAAAATAGAATTAATGTCCCTGAAGATGTTTTTTTCACATCATAGAAAGATTGACATGGGAAAGAGACTCACTCTGTTAACAGGAATATCCCAACAACAGATCCAGCCACCTGTATCAGTCAAGGGAAATTATCAGAATGTGAATCATTTTTGTAAAACTAATTTGGTTAGTGTTGGATTTCTTACTCTTTAGAGAAGCAATGATTTAGTTCATACTCATAAAATGTTAAAATATACATTCATAAACCCCTTTCCACATATAGCTTAATCAAGATTTGCCATAAAATTATCAGGATATGACAAAAAGGAATTCTCTTACCTCCAGCACAAAAACAAAAGCAATGAAGATGAGAACATAAATAAGATTTCTGTTTTCTGAAAAGTAGCGCAAGTACGTGCTCCACGAGGTGGTTTGAAAAACGTTATCGCGGTCATCTGCAAAGCATTCCTGAAAAATGATAGAAAACGATTCAGTTATGATTCCAGACCTAAACCACACCTAAACCCAGACTACTCTAAAGCTTTGGGGTCTTACATTCAAATTCATTCTAGCTAAATTTAGCTTTTAAGTCAGTAAACTGATGAGAGTGAATTCTTATATTTTATCATTCAGTGAATCACCAATTCCAAACACAGCTGGCCACTATTGATAGACAGTATTATAGTATTATTATATATGTACACACTTAGTGGCCAATTATATTATTAGGGAGCTAGCTGCCTAACAACCTTTACAAAGCAGCCCCTGAGTAGTTCATCTTTCCCACTGCCGCGTCCTGGCTGTAAAGGTGAGATTGTGTCTGGGAGTAACGGCGGTGCTGAGCAGACCAGCAGCCCACCTCCATATTCTCCTCATCCACATCCTCGGTGATGTTGTACATGCTGTCTTTGGAAAGGCGGCGGGTGTAGATGTCCAGCTCCGAGGCCAGCTCACACTGCGGCGTCACCGACAGCTTCTTGCGGAAGGATGACTGCAGCTGCTCGCGGCGACCCTGGTCCTGGGCATTGGTGATGAAGGCCAGCACAGACTGCCGCCGTTGCCGCGGGAACTTCAGTCCGTGGTGGTACACATTGCCCCGGGGCAGGACCTCCTCTACCTGGTTGTCTTCAGGCACCACCGAGAACCGCCGATCCATCCGCTCATGGCCGCCTTCCTCTTCCGGCTGGATGAAGGAGAACTTACGAGAGGCCCCTAGTGGACTGAGGGGGACTGAGAGCTTCCTCCTGTCGGGGCCGCCCCCCTCGGGGGTCAGGGCCGTCTGCCGGAAGGACTCGGGCTGCGGGCCGGACGTCTCGTCGACGGAGATGCGCCGCAACGTCTCGGTGAGCACGGAGCAGCGGCGTTCGGCATTAATGCTGTCGTACGCCTCCAGGCCCAGCAGCAGCCCGCTGAAGTTCGGCCTCTGTGCCTGTAGCTCAGAGAAGGTGCCGTAGAAGTAGCAGGTGCCATTATGCAGCAGCAGGATGCGGTCGGCCCGCTTCAGGTGCTCCAGCTTACTGGTGACCACGACGCGCGTCTTGGAAGCCATGAGCTTGCACAGGCACCTGCAGGCCGTTGGTGGGAGAATGAGCCAATGAGTGGACATTAAAGGACATTATAACTGTGGGATTCTCGAATCTGATTGGTCAGAAGGATGTTGATTAACTTATTTTAAACGTGCAAAATCTTAGCTAGGAGAATCACTGGAGTAAGTCAATGGGCAATTTTGTACTAATGGTTTATTGCTCCCCGGTCGACCCAGAGGAGGATGGGGTTCCCTTCCCAGTCTCAAGGCTTCTTCCTGTTAGAGGGAGATTTTCCTTGCCACTGTCGCCTCAGGCTTGCTTGGTGGGGTTCTGGCCTGTTATATGTGAAGTGCTTGGTGACAATGGAAAGCGCTACATAAATAAAATTTAATTGAATTAAAATTGAATATGGTCATACCAATGGATGGTTTTTGAATTAACGATTAATGTTGGTGGCTTGGATCGTATCTAACAAAATGTTTAAACACTGTCAGAAGTTTACAGTAGTTCTACTGATAAATATGTTTTCCTCTCATACATATGACCCTTTACGCATTCAGATATCAGGTCTATTACACTGACATTTTACACTACAGCACGATGTAGGAACCTGCATCCAAAGCTCAGCCTTATATCTTCTGGGGATTTTAGTTTAAAGGTCTCATACATCATTGTTACTATCATACATCATCATTACTATCATACATCATTGTTACTATCATACATCATCATTACTATCATACATCATCGTTACTATCATACATCATCATTACTATCACAGCATAGCTGGTTAAACTCAATGGCTCAAATTAGGTGTGAATAAATATCGACCAATTAAGCGTCGTCCTGAACAGAGCAGAAGGGCCTGTCACGCTCACCTTTCAAATATCTCCTTTTCTGTCACGATGTCCAAGTGGGTGAAAGGAGAGTCGAGCAGGTAGAGATCTGCATCTTTGTATACTGCTCTGTAAGAGAAAAGCGTATTAAATTATCAGCACACACTTTTATTCAAAGGAATAAGCAACTGAGAAAGCATGGTTAGACAATGCCTGGACCGATAGGGATTTAAAGACCTTTCATAGTGCGCCAACGATGACATCACTCTGCTGACCCTGAGATTTTAACTGACAGCCACAGAGCCAAATGCTGCCCCAAAACAGCATCCTTCGAGCCGGATTTGAACCCGCGACCTAAGGCTATCAACTCCTAACCCACTACAGGCCTCCGCTCTACCAATTGAGCTATCGAAGGAGCCCGCATAATAGCTCTATGTTAATGTATTTACATTTAACTGCTATTTTCACATTCACAAACAAAAATATTTATATATAGTCAATCTTATAGTCAATAAAGTCTTATTCTACACATACAGTAAAAAGGTAGTAAATGTATTGAACATATCAGGAAGTGTCAGCAAAGACGCAGAAGGTGCAGTGACTGCTTGTATATAGTAACACAATTTATACTGATTTATCATTTATAATTAATAATAATACATCCTTCGGCTGCAAGGCAGCAATGCTCACTGCCAACCACTGTGCCACATTAATAATAATACTAATTATTAAATATTCATATTTAGCTTATGAACAGCACCCTCATTACATCATTTTAAATACATGGGTAGCACTCTGTGTGTGTGTCTGTGTGTATCTCTCTGTGCGTGTGTGTCTGTCTGTGTGTGTGTGTCTGCGTGTCTGTGTCTGTCTGTGTGTGTGTGTGTGTGTGTGTCTGTGCATTTGTGTGTGTCTCTGCCTGCCTGTGGTGTCTGTGTGTGTGTGTGTGTGTGTGTGTGTGGTGGAGGGGGTTCTTTGAAGCATTTTGCCTCTCACATCCAAAAAACATGCAGTCAGGTCAGCTGGTGCCTCTGAATTGCCCACAGTATGTATGTGTGCCCGCCAGGACGCAGGCACCCAGTGAAGGGGACCCGCCAGGACGCGGGCACCCAGTGAAGGGGGCCCGCCAGGACGCAGGCACCCAGTGAAGGGGGCCCACCAGGACGCAGGAACCCAGTGAAGGGGGCCCGCCAGGACGCAGGAACCCAGTGAAGGGGACCCGCCAGAACGCAGGCACCCAGTGAAGGGGGCCCACCAGGACGCAGGCACCCAGTAAAGGGGGCCCGCCAGGACGCAGGAACCCAGTGAAGGGGATCCGCCAGGACGCAGGCACACAGTGAAGGGTGCCCCCGGGTGCCTGTGACAGGTTCCAGAGCCATCCTGTCCCTGCACTGCATAAGTAACATGGATGATGACTATAATTGTTCCCAGTGATAATGAAACACTGTCAGAGGCTGCCTCAGCAAGCATTTTGTTCAGTGTTTGGGTCTTGGGTGTAACTTAATAATCGCTGCTGATTTCCATGCAACTGCACAGCTGAGGCAGCAGTTTGGCTACGCTGAGATGTTCGTCTCCTCGGTACCTGGCCAGGCAGATGCGTGCCCGCTGGCCCCCACTGAGAGTCACGCCCCCTTCTACTAGGGAAGTCTTGTCTTTGTCTGGTAGAAGTGCAAAATCCTGCAAGAAAGCACGACAAACACAGGCATCAGAGCTTATCTGTCTGATTCTGTGAGTGTATCCTGTGCCGTCTAACCAGAAAAACAAGAACAGAGCAATAAGACAAACTCAATATGATACTGTTTTACTTTCAAGAAATGTACAACATCTAGCTTTCCAAGAAGAATGCACATCTGGTGTGTGAACCTTGCATTCTTATATGGCTGCAGCAATCCTACACACATGGAGAGATACACCATAGATACACCACAGATACACCATGCAGTTACTTCTGTGGATAACTTAATCTTCACAGTGCATTGACTGCAAGGAAACAGATCCTGGGGAACTGAGAATGATCTGTTCAAACTAGCTGAATGCGTAGAACGTTACAGAAAGAATATAACTTCATACCTGCTGAGTTCCACTGGGAAAGCATTCGGGGAGAAACAAATGCTTCAGTAATATTACATACAAACATCTGCTGCACGCAGTATTGCTTCTATGAGAGCATTTTATTAACAGTTCCAACAGCAATCACACTGTCCTTATAGTACCCACCCCTGCCCCGTTTACGTTAAGTTTTTTCCCAAAGGTGATAAGGCTTTGAAGCTGTGGCTCAAGTTTAGTAACAAAATATTACAAATGTAGCGGCAAATGAAGCCGGGATGGACTTGGAACAATCTGAGGGTGTTTCAGCTGGAGAGTCACCGTACTGCACTCCACAGAAGAGCCGTACGGAGAGCCTGGTGTTCTGTCACAAGGCTCCCTACATCTCCGCGCCCATAAACGAAGCAGGGGCTCTTTTAAGACCAGAGATAGTGTGCAGACTGGCACCTCTCACAACTCATGGGGCAGAACAGATGATGCTCTGCTGTGTACAAGCCTTGCGGGCAGGTGTTCCAGAATGTTTCGCTTTTACTTGAAATTTATTTAGCGGCTAGCTTTATCCAAAGTGACTTTTTTTGAGACGGTACTTGAAGCAAATGTGGGTCGAGGGCCCGACTCAAGGGCCCAACAGTGAAACGACTCCGGCTATCCAGGGATTTGAGCTGGTGACTTTCCAATCGCAGAGCCCGAACCTGCTGTACCATATACTGGTCCCCAAAAACCACATCCTTTGAGCCGGAATCGAACCAGCGACCTAAGGATATCAGCTCTTATGCCACTACAGTCCTCCGCTCTACCAACTGAGCTATCGAAGGAGATGGTGCAAGCAGCCTCTGTTACTGCACATGGAAAAGTGATCCAACCATTGAACCAGCATGAACAAAAACGTAATTTAAGCACTGAGTGCTAATCCAGTGTGCTTTCACCTTAATTCCAGGTGCAAATTAACTATATGGATTGCAGGTACCAGTGGCCGCGGTGACACTGGGTTATGGTGGGATGACCGTGCAGTAACAGAGTGGCACTGTACAGTACCTCCTCCAGCTGGCAGGCCTTGATGACGCTGCTGTAGCGATACTCGTCGTATGCCAGGCCGAAGACAATGTTGTCACGGATGGTGCCCGGCATGATCCAGGGCGTCTGCGGCGAGAAGGAGATGCGGCCGCTGTGCTTTATGGTGCCCTGGGTGGGGACCAGCTCCCCCAGCATCATCATCAGCAGAGAGCTCTGCCAGCAGTGGACAGTATGAGATTCGTGGGTATTTTTACAATTAAGATTCTGGAAATGAATATATATCCCCCACAGGACTAATGCCATACTGCAGCGTTCCCCAATCCTGTTCATGGGGCCTCACAGGTGGTCCACGTTTTCGTTCCCTCCCTGCTCCTTGTCAGACAGTCAAGTTTTTGCTCCCTACTGGAAGCTGGGAGGGAGTAAAAATGTGGACTGTTTACAGGTCCCTGAGGACCGGATTGGGAAACACTGCCTTTCTGTCCACAAGCCGAAATAAAATAGAACTATTGTAATTCATGCAGGAGGTAATTTTCTGTTTTGTTTATTAACTCATACAAAAGTCTGAATACATCTAGTTTTAATGCTTTTGTCTCTATTTTAGCTATGTTATTCACTTTATAATAAAAGGCCTCGAGGCAATGAAGTAATACATATCGAATATTGTAACGATCAAGAGAAGTGTTCAGCATCACAAAATTTTAGAACTTTTCTAAATAGCCGCCTTTTGTATCAATGACAGCATTGCAGACTCATGGCATTCTCTCAGTCAGCTTCCAGATGTAGCCTCCTGGAATGCTTCTCCAAAAGTCCTGAAGGAGTTTCCGTAAGTCCTGGGCACATGTTGGCTACCTGCTCTTACTCTTCATTTGAACTCATCTCAAATCGGCTCTGTAGGGTTTAGGTTGGGGCCAGACATCTGTCACAGCACTCAACCCCTTTGCTTGTTCACAAGATAATACTTACTGTATAACCTTAAGGTGAGCTTAAGGTCATTATCTTGTTAAAAAACAAACAGTTTGTATGTTTTCTGGCTGAACTGGCAGTGATCAAGTCCCATTCAAAGAGATACATTTGATATTGCTGTTGGTAAATGGAACAAAGTAATAATTTTAAAAAACTGAATGATCCAGTGGATGATCCAGTGGACCTGCAGATGTGTGAGGCACTCTGCACATCATAAACTCATCCCTCCATTAGTGTGGCTTATTATTATTCTGCATGGATGCCTTTGTCTCACTGGGGGACTGGAGTGACGTTTTTATAATCAGGGACCGTCACTATATTGTTATACCTTTCCTGATCCAGTCGATCCTGCAACTGCCAGCATCTTCCCCTTTTCCAGGGAAAGACTGATGTTTTTCAACACGGGCGTCACATAGAGGTTGGTGAAGAAGAATCCAGCGTCTCCATTTGGGTGCTCGTTGACTTTGTTCTGTTTTTTGATCCTCTCAAAAAGTTCCCCTATTTCCTTAAAGCACAGAGAGAGCTGGCATTATTCTCCACGCTCCCTAAGCCTGTCCACTAGTACTGAGTGTTCTGTGTTTCACAGAGGGAAGTGGTCCAGTCTACCTTTTGTTGTTATTTAAAAATAAAACAAGAATTTTGTGCACAAATGACATTCTCTTTTAGAAACACTGTACAGATGAATAATTCACCCTTTAAGTGTGAATCACTGAGAATCAAACTCTGCTAATAAAATGGATTATTACCTCAGGCAACAAATAGAATTTAAGGGCTAAATAACATAAGAAAGTTGTATTATATTGCTTATTGTGGGACTCCCTGTTTCTCAGTTAAGTTTGCATTCCTAGTGTTAATGTTTCCCTTTTGTTGAACTACTCAGTCCCAGTGTTGATGACATGCAGCGACCGAACACAAACACTGCCTTTCCATACTAACCTCATCCCAGGAGGCACTAACATTTATCAGTTCTACGTCTTTTGTGGTCAGGTTATAGTCCAAAACTTTGTATTCTTCTTTAGTAAGAAATTCCTAAAAAAACACATACACACACATTTAGAAAGAGAAAATACCAGAGTATACCTGCAAATACTACAGAATAAAATGTTGAGTCAGCCGTATTCTCAGATAGAGCATTGCGTGCAGTTGGATAAAAAAAAAACAAAAAACAAGAGGAATGCAGGGAACAGCGTGTACTTTAGATATAAAGTATCCATGAAGCAGCAGTCAGGCTGGGCCAGCATAAGGACTGAGTAAACCACAGGACTCTTTTCTGTCTGCAAAACCATACATCTACTGTACACTACATCATCTCTCCGCGGTGCATAGACATGAAACCTGTGATGAATAATAGGATTGTTATTTGGATAAGAAAGGGCCTAATCCTTCTGCAGTATTATTGGTATTAAGCGATTCCCGGTCACATAAAGCTTCCTCTGAAGAACCCTCTGACAGCAGCTCAAACTGTTTCACTATTCTCAGTATCCTCTGCTGAACCAGGCTACTGTATAATCAAGTATGAAAGTTTCTCTAGAGCTCTTAGAACAAAGTAACCATAGGTCAAAAGTAAATGAATCACAAATCGTGCAGATTTTAACACACGGGAAGCCTACCTCTAGCTTGTTCACCAGACCCACAGTGTCGTACCACATCTGGATGGAGTTTGGCAGCTGCCGGGTGACCGTCATCCTTAGCACCATGCAGTAGGAGGCCGTGGTAAAGATTTGCCGCAAGATGATCCCCTTGGTGAGTGCGTAGGGCAAGACACCGGCAAGGACGACCAGAAAGGCCGAGAAGAAGTAAGCTGCACTGTAGACGTACCTGAGAGCGGCGATCTTCCTCGTTAGAGTCATCTCTTCCCTGGGGACAAAGAACACCGTTTTTATAAGATTTATAAGATTGCTGGGTAAGAACCATTTGCATACCACCAATGATGACAATGTTTAATATAACGATGCATGTTCATACATGAATTCATGTAGGATTAGTATGATGGTACATTCCTCTAAACAAAATGCTGATCCATATTCTAACCCATGAATTCTTACTGTCTGATGTTCTTAATGATGGTCTCCATGATCTCCTCCCAGCCATAAGCTTTGACTGAATGGATGTTCTCCACTATCTCAGAAGTGAGGGCCAGCCTCTGGCTGATCACCTTCGCTCTCTTCACTCTGAGGAAAAGGACAGCTACGTTCACCATCAGACATGCCATTTTTAAAAGGTCAATCTTGCTCTTGCTGTAGTCAAAAACATAACAAGTAAGAACCAATTTAAAACTAAATACACATTGCAGTGATACCCGACAAAATGTCACCTTGGGCCCCCCCACAAATTTTACCAACAATTTCACATATTCAAGGGCCTCTGTCAAGTGTTGGGCCCCTTGAATCTACTATGGAATTTATGCCCCTCTGAGGCCCTTGGACAGCTGTACCAAGTGAAGGGGCTGGGGTGCAGCTGCAGTGGCAGAGTGTGGACACCAGAGGGGGTCATGGAGTAGCCTCCTTAGCTACCTGATAGGGCCCATCCTCTGGGCCAGGCAGGCCTGAATGATAGCCAGCAGTGTCAGTGAGCCCAGCACGCTGAGTGCGTTGACGTCGATTAGATCCCAGATGAGGCCGACGCACAGGATGCATTGCATGGGCGAGATCCACACGAAGTGTGCCAGCCCGAGGCTCTGAGAGACAGAAGTGCAACAGCGGCAGACATGAGGAAAATGCTGCAGGAAGCGGCGCGCAGCCGAGCCACAGCCGTCACATGACCCAGTCACATGGCCCAGTGATAAGGTTCAGGCAGCAGGGCCTCTAAGGATAATGCGGAGCCTGGGATAGCAAACTGTTAATACGTTTGCAACTTGGAAGGCCTTGTTTGCCGGAGCGGAATGAGGTGCAGGTGAGAATTGCCTGGAGACGATGGCACTCTTCTCTGATATTCCACACTGCCGCACCACTTTTCGGGAGGGCTCCAAAACTCACTCTCGACTTGCCCTCTGAACTCTTACCTTCAGTAATGAACATTGTGATTCCCATATTGTTTTTTGCCACTTAATTATTATCAACTACATGCATATATATTTAAATCCTGAGCAGCATAAATGGATAGACAGCATTATTGCCACCCTGTCCACTAATGTAAGGATCCCCCACCTTTCGATCACTGTGGATTATGTGGTACAAAAATGTCACAGACAAGTAAAGCTTGTTGATTGTGATGCCGTTGGTGGATTGATTGGAGGGGAGAGAATTTAATGGAATAATTTTTTTCAGAAGTGATCAGAACATGGGAATGTCCATCCATTCATTTTCCAATGTGCTTATTCTACTGTCTACCCGGAAGCAACAGGCACAAAGCAGGGAACAACCCTGGACAGGGGGCCAGCCTATCACAGGGCACACTCACACACCTATGGTCAATTTAGCAACTCTAATTAGCCTCAGCATGTCTTTGGACTGTGGGGGGAATCCGGAAGAAACCCCACGACGGCACAGGGAGAACATGCAAACTCCACACACATGTAACCGAGGCGGAGACTCAAACTCAGGTCCCAGAGGTGTGAGGCAACAGTGCTAACCACTGCACCACCATGCCACCCCCACATGGGAATGTATTTTTGGAAATTAAAAAATCCTCAGTGCTCCAGGGGCTGAAAACTGAAATGAGTCCCCATAAACAAGGGCACAACTTTTGATTATGCATTGAGGGGTTGTATTGGCCATTTAAGGGGGTCCAGGGGGTTGTATTGGCCGGTTTTAAGTACTGGGGGGTTACAACCCCCCCCCCACATAATTTTCACCCATGTCTATAAAAGCATTCAATAATTGAAATGGCAGTTTGATTACCATTTCATGAGACCATAAATATATACTCACCTCGTCCAGTTTGTTTAGGTGTGTAGACATAAGACTAACCAGCTGGCCAGTGCTGATCTTGTCCAGGACTCGGCTGGAGAGCTTCAGAGTCTGAAGGGGTTGGAGATGTTCAAGACCCACTGTGACAATGTTTCCCAACCTGGTCCTTGGGGACCCACAGACAGTTCACGTTTTTGCTCCCTCCCAACTCCCGGGAGCAAAAACGTGGACTTTCTGGCAAAGAGCTATCCATCCATCCATTCATCCATCCATCCATCCATCCATCCATCCATCCATCCATCCATCCATCCATCCATCCATCCATCCATCCATCCATCCATTATCTCCGCTTATCCAATGTCGGTCGTGGGAGGCAGTCTTATCAGGGAAACCCAGACTTCCCCCTCCCCAGCCACTTCATCCAGCTCCTCTGGGGGAATCCCGAGGCGTTCCCAGGCCAACCGAGAGACCTAGTCCCTCCAGCGTGTCCTGGGTCTTCCCCGGGACCTCCTCCTAGTGGGACATGCCCGGAACACCTCACCAGGGAGGTGTCCAGGAGGCATCCTAAGCAGATGCCCGAGCCACCTCATCTGGCTCCTCTCAATGCGGAGGAGCAGCGACTCTACTCCGAGTCCCTCCCAAATGACCGAGCTCCTCTCTAAGGGAGAGCCCAGCCACCCTGCAGAGGAAACTAATTTCGGCCGCTTGCACTCGTGATCTCGCTCTTTTGGTCTCTACCCACAGTTCATGACCATAGGTGAGGGTAAGAACGTAGATCGACTGGTAATTCGAGAGCTTCGCCTTTTGGCTCAGCTCCTTCTTTACCATGACAGGCCGATGCAGCTCCCGCATTACTGCGGACGCCGCACCGATCCGCCTGTCGATCTCCAGCTCCATCGTCCCCCCACTCGTGAACAAGACCCCGAGCTACTTGGAGGGAGCAAAAACGTGGACTGTCTGTGGGTTGCTGAGGACCAGGTTGGGAAACAGGCATGCGTATTTCACATTACATATGATGAGAGATGCTACAGGGGATGGATTACCTTTTTATAAATCAGGCTGAAAAGGGCGATTCTGATCTCCATACCAAGATGGTGAAGACCAAAGATGGCTGGTTGAAGAAGGAGAAACCGGGCTATGAAGAGGAGGCACAGTCCCAGGGCCAGGTAGTAACCCTGTGCTCGCTCTTCCTCATGAAGAGGATCGAATGATGCAATGATCCGGCCCAAGATCTGAGGCTGCACCGTTTTCGATGCTTCCTGTGTGGGAGATTATTGGCATGGTGCTTCAGTGCATGGACAGAGAGGCAGAGTGAGGGAGCGGAAAGTCTGTGAGACTCTGCACGACGTGGTGCGGTCTTCAAGCCGCGCTGACGGAATCGGGCAGGTGCTGGTAACACACAACACTGTGACACATATACTTGAGCATGACTCAGCTCCCTATCGCAGTAGTGAGCGCTCACACTGTCTGTTCCATTGAACTTTCCCCATCACTATCAGCAGCAGTAACATATTCTGACATATTTGTTGGATTTTCGCCATGAATTACTTATTATAGTAAACTGTAGAAACTGGAGTCACGTTCTCTCGTCTCACAGTGTACATATATATAGCTCAGATGACAATAAAGATTACTTTATTTTATTAAATGATTCTGTTTTTGGCATTCCTGTAGGTGCTGTTGTTCAGATTGTCTATTTGAATGATTGGATAAGCTAGGTGTGGGATCATTAGCAGCTATACAGTTTTCGTATATATATATATGTATAGATGTATTTGCACAGTAATTTTGAGCTATGAACAGCGTAAATGAGATAACACTTTTTTGGAAAAAAACAAAAACTTGCCCATAGACGTTCTTGTTTCAAGTCAAGTCAAGTGTTTACCACTTGAAATCACAAACAGGATATAAAGTTCCACTAGGTACATGGTGCGACATACTGACAGCGAGTGACTGAGGGAGGGTTTTCACAGGACTTACTGTGCATGACACAGGACAGTGTGAAGCAGGGGGGCTGCACACATGGCTTTATATAGATGTATCTAGTACAATGCTGCCCCGTTACGTGAGACATAAGATTACATGTTTGAGTGAACTTACCCCGAAGTACAGCAAGATGCCATAAAAGACAAAAGGCCAGAAGAAACTCCGCCGCAATGCATTGAAAAGTCTGGGTTTGTTCTTTGATGACGCAAGCTCCCTGTCCCATTCTCTACAGAGACAAAAACCAACCATTAAAACTTATGTCACAGCTGGTAAACGGATGCCTTAGCCTTGCTCACATTGCTGGGGGTGCTTCTGCATTTCCTGGGAGATTTGGCTGACTTATTAAGCAGCACACTGGGATGTCGGGGATTGGGAAACGCCTCACTGACTTATTCATATAATAAAAGTTCAAATTCCCAGCAGACACATTTTGGCAGATTAAAAAACGGCCGGTTGTGTATCACTCTCCAGGAGTCTGGCGGTTTAAAAGGTCGTGTTTTATGCCTGCTTTTGCCGCTGGAGTCCTGACGGACATGCACAAATAATGGGCAAATACTCAGCGCTCAGGAGCTCCGGGGTCTGATACGGCATGTTTGCACCTTTCAAAGGAAATAGAGTTGACCTTTGTGTTCTTTTTATTTAACGAATCCTGCTTCTTGAAGGGTGGGATTTATACACCTTTAAATTGCAACGGAATACTCAGAAAAAAGAACAGGCTGCAAGAAATGTCCTTGTTTATTTAAAAAGTGTTGTGGTGCAAAGATGCAAATCACATTGCATTTCTAAAATTTCGGTTGTACAGCTAAAATTACAGTATCACTACAGGGGATAGTCTGTTTGGGAATGGCTGAAAAAGGCACATTTTCGTAAATGCTGTCATTTGATACACAGACAAGTTATTAATTCATCTTCCATGCTCCCTCCACATTCATAAGCACAGGTTTAGAAATAAACATTCTTCAAAACACAAAGAAGAGTTTTAATTTTGTGAACAAATATTTCATTTACACCATTAATCACCAGTCACGGTATTAATTTAACAAAAAAAAGCATATTGACAAAAAAAATATTAATAATAAAGGATGCATTTTGTTGAAAAGTGTTACGTAGTCCAAAATACAAACCGTTCAAGGCGTTCAGAAAGATGATCTGCTGTGTCAAAGGATGGAGTTCTATAAATATCTGAAAGATCTAATTTCTGCTTGTATCCTTTTCTCAAAATCGGTGACGTCCAACTACGAAATAAAAACAAACACGTATTTTAAGCAGGTATTTTGAAAAGCATTTTTTTAGGTAATTTAGATGTCATTTTTGCATCTATCTCAATAAGATATTTGAGTATTGGTATTGTTCTGTTTTTTTTTTTTTTTAAGAATTTAAGGATTCATCGAAGGGACTTTCAAAGTGTACTTCAAAAGTTTCCATAGACTGAAGTGGTTTAACAGGTTAAAACAGGGTGGAAAGTAATCGAGTTATACCACTGACAAAAGCAGACAAATTCGTGCTGCATAAATATCTTTTATGCACTCGAAACATTCCACAAACACAACAGTATCAAACTGTATAATTGTTCTTTACCAAGAAATTATTTTTTATTTAGTTTAATACAGAATGAAAGTGAAATGTATGTGTGAAATTGATGCAAAAAATATTTTAAGCATAATTGCATTTTCCATTATTTTTCTGACAAATAATCATAGTCACTCACCAGAAGAAAAATCTGGAAAAGAAGCTGGCATCTTCGACAGGTGACGCCTGCATCCTGAAGCCACCGCCGACCTGATGATTCTGAAGCTTAGAGGAGTCTCTCGCATCGGACGTCCCTTTAGCGCTGCCTTTTGAAGCAGAGCGTCCGTTTCCTTTCCCACCTTGTACTAAACACCGAGTGATGTCACTAGCATCCGTTTCAGGAAAACTGACTTGGGAAGGGCTGTACGGTTTGCGTCTGTACCATGTAAACTGCAGCTACGCTACTGGAGAGGTGTTTGGCCGTGTGCGTAGGACGAGTCGGTGCGCAAAGTAGGCTGATTAGAGAAAGAGACGCTGCAAATCGCTGCCAAATGCCTGGAGATATCACCCCCATGCAGTCCCCTCTCAGCCGCGTGCTACTTTGGCACAGCATATCAACACGAAAAGACATAGGCTGCGTGGACTGAAGCACAAGTTCACTTGTAAGTGTCTGAGAAAAGAATCTACTGATTGTAAACTGATCGATAACTTGACATGCAACCTCAAATATAAAGTGCATTCAAATATACAGTGTAGAAATAATATATAATTATAAAGTAGAAGGTCCCTAATTCTATATATAAAATATAAAAATAAGGGACCTTTAATTTCATATACATAACACACGGGAAACAGGAAACAGATGGCTGTATACCCAGATACGAATAAAATGGGAAAGGCACTTAAGAAATCACAAACAGAAAATAATGTGCTAATTTTCCCTACTTATCGGGACCTTCTAATTTCAGTTCCGTTATTTTATGTAAAATACATAACACACAGGAAACAGATAACTGTATAACCATATACAGATAAGATGGGAAACCTAAAAAGGCACTTAAGAAATCACAAACAAAAAAATAATGTGTTTTCCCAAACATGGTGGGTTTAGTTTATGGCAAAGTGCTGTGAGAAATGCAACTTTCAGTTTCACATTTTAGCAACGATGGAGAAAATTCACAGTGACTCTATCATGTGCAGAAGGCACCCACTACAGTGATTTATGTCAGTGACATCTAAAATCTTCACTAAATCAACTTCTAAACTACTTTATAAATAAATATGCATGACTGACAGTAGTATCTATTCTGAATTGAGGCAAAGCTTTATATTATTAAAAACTATACATTTATTATTTGTAAAATACAACATTACATATATATTAATATTCTTTTTCAACCTGCCAGTTTAAACTTGAAAAAAGGTAAAATCCTAAAAGTAAATTAAAATCAACAATATTAATAGCCTAATTGTTATATTAATATATAGGCCTATTGCTATCTTAATAAATGGTTATGACATAAATATTAATATATTATCCTAATATGTATTTATTAATGTTAATGTGCTGGGTCTTTTTATTCCAATGATTACTTTTTAAGTGGAGACAGTACAAATTATTTTATTTATGCATCTGGATGCATGCGTTCTAACAAACCATCAATGTTACAACCTATCAATGTAAGAACAGTACTGTGGTCAAGAATTGAACCTTCTAACCAGTATCCCATAATATAAGAGAAGCTGAGACAGGTTAAGTCCTCTGTTAGAGTGATCTGGTGGGTGTATATTTCTCACTGAGGGAAAATGACTTATAAATTTCTTTTCCCATCATGTTTCCATTGCATGTTTTTTGATCTATGTAAGTGGTTGGTCACTATAACCATGAACACTATATGCGGTTTCTACTGTATTTATTACGACGGTCTGTAGAACCAGCACTGAGCGAGTACATCTGCTGTAGCTGCACACACACACACACACACACACACACACACACACACACACACACTATTGTTAATGTTTTTAATGATAGAAAACTAAATAGCTTGATGATCGTTTGATTTGATTTGAAGCTATAATGTCCACTAACGTGGAGCAAAGGGAGACAATTGTGTATATTGATGAGATTTTTATTTTAAATTATTAGCCTATTATTATTATTATTTTGTTAATAATATAAACAATGTAATAACGCATAATAATAAATTAATAATAATTATTGTGCATTTATTCTAATTCATATTATTTTCAATAATAACTATTATCAATTAAGTCCCAAAAGAACAATCCAAAGATTTATCTTCATGGCCTCCACAAAACGAAGAAAGGGACAAACGCGCGTTGTTTACGTACATTCTACGCGTATTTTACGCATTAAAATTCACGTGTTTTTGCGCCGACGGCCCGCATCTGACGCTCGCCAAAGCGGACACGATGAAGCGGCGCCTCGGCATGCCTGCCGGTGAGGAAAGTGACACTGACGACGAATGGGACGTGGGATACCACAGGAAAAACGGCGAGGTAAAATTAAAAAAGGAAAAGTGTTCATTATAATTATAGATTTATTTAAAAGCCGCCTGTTGGCGTTTGCTCCTGACTGGCGGGGCAGCATAAAACCACAATCCCTCATACGTAACTATCGCTCGGTACCTGTTGTGCAAGTTTCTTGATAGACTTATCGATTTTTAAAAAATATTTGACCAGCCGGGGTAGTGACTCGATGAAGGCTTAAGTTCTTAATTGCGGATGGAGATATAACAGAGATGAAGCGCCTGGACCGCTATTCTGTCGAGTTGAGCTACTTTGTCGAGTTAGGCTACCGTAGTGCTAATCGATACCCTCCCAACCCCAACCCTTAAAAGCCTAAAACCCTAACCTCTAAAACCCTAACCGCAATCTCAAAACGGTAGAACTGCACGTGCGCAGAAAGGCTCCATAGCACGTCTCGGTAGGTAACTGAACTAGTCAGAACACTGTCACGCGGAGTGTCCGGAATGATGCTTCTGGCCAAACATGGAGGAATATACGCACTTATGTTTGTAACGCGCCGATTACGACGGCAGAGCATTAGCCTGCAAAGTTATTAGCTAATGCCCATGAAGTGTAAAAAACATGTTTAACGCGGCCGTGTGTCACAAATACATAATTGCGTATACATGATATTTGTAAATCATATGAAAGATTGTTTTTTTATATACCTTTTTTGTCTTGACAGAGTGTTTTAAAACAATTTTATTTTTCCTCCCTAGAATACTAAACATGGTTTGATCTGAGCTCTGTTGCCATGTGCAAAATGCAAATGAAACATGCATCATATTCGTTATAACCAGTCAGTGACCTGTGCAGAGTGGGGAGATATGGGTGGCGAGGGTCCTTGAAGATGATCTTGACCCCAGGTGTGAGCGAGACACTTGGCTGGTTTGTGTGGGTGTGTGTGTGAGAGAGAGAGAGAGAGAGAGAGAGAGAGAGAGAGAGAGAGAGGAAGGAAGGAAGGAAAGAAAGAAAGAAGTGTTTGTCTGTCAAGGAGAGACTGTGAGACTGCATATAAAATCACTTTTAATTTTTGTATTTCCTCAGGGTTCACATGTCTCTGTACCGGGGTCTGAGGAAGACCAAGCGGTGATCCTTAAAAAGGCCATCAGCACTGGAGATGCTGAGCTTGTCGGCCACCTGCTGGACACGGGTACGTTTATCCAGTGACTGCACACTGCCTGTGGCAAGGGAGAGAGAGAGTGCATGACTGGGTCATCTGTGGTATGTCTGAGAACAACAAAATCCACAGTAATAAGACTTAGTTACCGCTATTCAACATCTCCTAGCATCAGATGGGCATCAGGCACTGACTTGGCCTGCTCTTGGTGACCTGTGCACCTTCTCCTCAGGTGTGACTGTGGAGTCTCGTCTTGATCTTGACTGGACGCTGCTCATGGCCGCTGTCTATGGGGCCCACTACAAGCTAGCCAAGCTTCTGCTGGACCGGGGGGCTGGTGTAAACTTCAGCAGTGGTACGCCTGCTCTCCTGAGCCTTTGTTTCCTTACACGATGAACAGATAGTGACTCGCTTCACCGAATATGCCCGAGTCACTCATTAAGCTTGGCCTCTGAATTTCACCACATTAATAACCCATCAGCTTAGTTTTACTGGGATCGTTCATTTCTCTGAATTCTGAAGAGCAGCTGCGCACAGCTGATCTTGGCCTGATGATGTCACCACATACCATTTTGTTTGTAGTACGTTTGACCGTGAAATATTTAATTACTTGTACAACATGGCAGAATGTAAAAGATATACCTGAAGGGGTAGTCCAGAAATATACTTTTGGAGTAAATATCTTTTACGGCCCAACTCCAGTCCTGGGGGCCAGAGCCCAGCACATTTTTGAGTTTCCCCTCATTTAACACACCTGATTCAACTCCTTGTGCCAATTATCACACAGCTCTTGAGCTGAATCATTTATGGTGGAACAGGGAAAGAACTAAGCTACACAGGGCTCCAGCCCCCCAGGACTGGAGTTGGGAACTCCTGTTTTACAGTATAAATTGTAAGGAGTTGCCAAATTATTAGACTCTGCCAAAGGTTTCTCTGGTCAAATAAGACTTGTCAAGTTGACTGTGATCTTTTCTAATCTATCTATCAACCAGTCCTGATAAGAACTTAAAGGGGAATATCAGAGCTTGATTAGGTACAGCCGGCTCGATAGGATGCTTCAAACCTCTGCAATTGCTGGATTGGCAGAATTTCACAATGGTTTCAAACAATAGGCCGCACACTATGGAATGTGAAGAAATGAAGGAGTTATTTTTCAAGAATATGCTTGCGAAAAATGTTTTGTTTCACGTTCTTTTAATTATTATTGCAGTCGAGCCAAAATGGGAACCAATTAGAATGCATGCTTTTTGTCTTCATCTGACAGTACTTAATGGCTGTGACGCAAAGGAGGATGTATTGAAAACATTTGCTAATCCACAGTGTGTGTTTAGTTTACACTTCCAGTTTGGTTTCTCTTGAAAATTGAACACATCTGCTAGTCCCGGTAACTGGGAGGACGTTTGTCTGTTGGAGTAATCGGGGCGATTTCACGTTGTGCACATCTAGACCGACAGGTCAGTCAGACCTTGGGGCCTCAAAGGGAAATAATTAAACTGGAGACACAGCCGTGGCCACATCCTAATTTGTCTTCCACTGAATGTACAAGGGATTGATAAAGGCAGGTACATGCAGTGTCGCTCTTCCGTCATCCCCCAGCCCCACAACAGTCTGTGTTTATTTTCCTGCTCCGACACAGACAGAGCATTTTGTACGTGTGCCACATCACTCTGAGCCCTGGTCTGAGTCAGGGCAAAACCAAACACTCAGCTAAATGCTCCCTTTGTCAAGCTATCTCTCTATAATATGGATCACTTCCAGAATTAACGTCTAATTTAGCATATGTTAATGTTCAGTCACAAAATGATGTTAGTCTCTGCCCAGTGTTACACTGCCTACTGTACTGCTGTCTGTTTATTTAGAAAATAGATTATTTTTTTTTGAGGCATGGGTTCACCAAAGTGTCCTATTTTTAATGTATTTTTGTATTAGTTTACTCTCTCTCTCTCTCTGTATATATATATATATATATATATATATATATAGAGAGAGAGAGAGAGAGAGAGACTGTGTTACTCGCACACAGTGGTACATCTCGAAGCCTGTGTTACTCACACAGACCAAGTCCACTGTGTTACTCGCACGGATGGGTTTATCATGCTGTCTGTAATACTCCCACAGACTGGTACATCACGCCGCCTATGTTAATCGCACAGATCATGTCCACTGTGCTCCTCGCACAGACTGGTACATCACACCATCTGTATTACTTCCACAGATTACTACATCATGCCGCCTGTGTTGCTTACGCAGACCGGTACATCACGGCACCTGTGGTACTCGCACAGACCGGTACATCACGGCGCCTGTGGTACTTGCACGGACCGGTACATCACAGCGCCTGTGTTGCTTGCACAGACCGGTACATCATGCCGCCTGTGTTACTCCTACAGATCGGTGCACTGTGCTGATGGCTGCCTGTACTGCGTCTGCCTCAGAAGACCGGATTGCCCAATGTGTGGAACTACTTCTGTCCAGGAACGCTGATCCCAACGTGCCCAATAAGTAAGATCAAGGGCATCACACCTCCCCTGGGTCCTCCCTTTGACACGCTAATACCAGTGATTTGGAATGGGTGTGACTTCAGACACATGATCAGTTATCAGTTCATATCTGGCAAAAGGACAGATTTAGAATTGTCCACTGTTTAAAAGTCCCAGCTATCATTCAACTAAGAGAAGTCTGATAAGAGTTAAAATATGGATGATGAGATTATTCATAGAGTGTGTCATTGTTAAAGTGATTACAGGCATCCATAAAGGTATTTATGAGATATTAAATAGGATTAAACTGGAGGATCCTGTAACTGACGCAGGCATGGTGTGCTGACAAAGAGTGCGTTTTCCCAGGCCATGCATAGTCAAAGCCCCGCCCCCTTCGAACCCCGGAGGCAGCCCCTTTCGCCGAGCTACTGGTGTGATAATGTACGTGTATCTGAAAGTATTGGTGTTGCTACTACA
>JAABNY020000001.1:7972435-8006930 GCA_015164015.2 Brevimyrus niger
ACAGAGTGATATTTATGTATTGTAATGGTAGGAGATTCAAGTTCCATTCCAGTACAATTGTGTGTGTGTGTGTGTGTGTGTGTGTGTGTGTGTGTGTGTGTGTGTGTGTGTGTGTTGTAGGCCTACACACACACATATTTCATTAACGCATACATATTACATATATTTCAAGAACTTTGGGTCAGGCTGTCAGGCCCAGGCCAGCCGGGCTCAGATTACTGCTTGCCAAACTACATCTAAATAAAGCCACTCAGCTGTGGTGCTTTATACTAAAGCAACAAAAGCTCCGCTTATGCCGGTAAGGCAACGGCAAGAAAAGCAAACTTTATTCTTCTACATATCTTTTGCCTATCAGACACTTGTGCATAAGCGCCGTGTAAAACCTTAATGCCAAGTCACACGGACACACATAGAGGCTTGTGTTACTGACAAACTATAGACACATTAATGCCATTACATCACAGCATGCAAAAATCTCACTACAAATAAACACCCTATAGAAATCCACGGCATGACGTAACTCGGCTTACCTGACGAAAAACATCACTTAAAATTGTGATATTGAAACATAACACGAAGCATGAAGCTGCAACAAGAAACGCGACTTCATGCCATAAAAACACTCCCTAAAATACCCCTTAACTTCGGTATTGAACAGAACATGTGACAAAAAGCGGAGGCACTGTCTGCATCCGAAGCAGCACTTTCGCCTGTCATTTAAGCGCAGCAGCCGTGCTAAACACATTAAAATGCTCATTAGGTGAACCTCTATACGAGCAGAATAACCGAGTTTTTGTGCATGTTTTTTTCTGCGCGTTTCCCCGCGACACGTCAGCAACGCAGCCCCGCAGCGGAGCGCCGTTTACCGGACCGCCGCTGCAGCCTCCAGGGGGAGTTTAACGCCACTTTGTTTCCAGGTCTCACTGACAAAATGTTGCAAGTTACGTGCACTTTTAAAGCGTAAAAATGAAAATCATAATTGGTTATTAATGAGATGTATATCCACAATACTTCTGATCAACTGTAAACTTAATCTAACCCCGGAGATAAAAAAAAGGCGGAACACTCACATGCGGAATCAGAACCGAAAGTGTCCGGTAGCCCGTCCGGTACCCGGGGCTCAGAGGCGGCCGGCGACTGAAATGGCCCCAAGTAGAAGCATTTTCCCTAAACGGATACTGACAGACGCCGCTGTCCTCACACCAAAGGTCGGCGCCACCAAACACGGAAACGGGCAGCGGCGGCCAGCCCCCGGACGCGACCCTGGATCCGGGAAAACAACGTGGCGCATTGAACAGAGACGCACTGGAAAGTTAATTTAAAAGGATTTCTTATTTTATACCGCGCTTTTCGCCAGTGAGCCACACGCAGTCAGTAAACCTTTGCAAAGAGAAGCGTAAAGCAGCCATTTTAACCTGCGCTCTCTGCCGATGGCACCATGTTCTCCTGCGGGGGGAATGGCGTCCGTCACTCCGCTTGTACGGCGCGACCTGCGGGCTGTTCTGCTGGAGCAACTCGGTACCCGGCGCGATCACGCTATTATTCCCTGTTCACGCTCACCTGAGGTCAGGCTATCGCTGATTTTAAACGGCACTCGCAGCAGGTAAAGTAGAGGGAGCATCACAAGGAGGAAGAACAGCCTGGGACACGTCCAGGAGCTGAGGACGCAGGCCGTGAGCTGCCCGGCCGCCGCTGCCCCCGGCTCGGCCATGGTGCGGCGCAGTGTCCTCGGGCCCCAGGGCGGACCCGGACTCTGGCTCTGATCAAAGTTGTGGAAAAAAATTAGCTACTCTTCACGTACTAGTTCGTATGTGAAACGATCTGCCGTATTAATTTGACCTTACACTTTGTACAACGTTGTATTTCCAAACGATTAACATGTATGTAAGGTATCGAAAAAAACGCCCTCAATGATTTGATGGGGTATGCACACAGTTATGGAAAAATACTTTTGGAAGTATAAAATTGCATCAGTAGTGTGAATGAAAATGTTAATATATTACATTTATTTAGCAGTCATGTCCGATCATGACAGAGTTGCCAAGTCTCACGCATCTGTCATGATACTAATGCATTCAGACATGCAAGAAATCTTACCGCACATCTGCATTATTCCATAATAGACCTAAACTTAGGTATATCAAAAACGTAGGGCTAGTTTGCAAACTTTACATACTATTTACAAAGTAATAAAACTCACAATTTGCTACGTGCAAATGCGTGTGCATGTATGTATAAGTTGGTAACCCTGTGGAGTCCAAACCCATCAAGATGAAGATAAACCTGTAGGTGCTGGAGTACACAATGCAAAGGGGAATGTAAATTACATTCATAACTGCTACGCTGTATCTGGTTATATAGGACAGTGTTACAGACCAACACCTCCTCCACAAACAGCTTCTTCTGCTTCAGTTTCTGGTTCTGAAATGAGACTGATGTTCCACTAGGCCAGAGAGCCGGGGTCTGTGGTCAGCATGCTGTGCTGATGGGTTCCTGTATATTACAGACCTTTTTGGGAAGAGAGGCTTGGAGTAGATTGTACACTTACAGAAAATTCACACATTTAAATAGAAAATCTGTCATTTAATGCCACAATTTTCACTGCATTACAGTTCATTCCAAGATGACACAGATCACCAAAGTGACAGATCATTTAATACAGATATATTACAGTATGCCTTGGTATATTACAGCCATTTCCATTATTAATAAAAATAACATGAGCACATAATATGAACAATGAACATAAGTAGCAACACACAGCATTTTGAGTAATTAAACAGATTTTACGTAGGCTCACCCTGTTTCTATTTTCATATAGATCGTTAGCTGAGTTCAGGTTATTGAATAAAGTTCTTGCTCAGGTAGATGGGTATGAAGTTCACAGACACATATGCAGGAGTCTGAGCATGTTAAGGAGCTGTGTTTTGGGAGATGAAGCCGTGTAATAGAGGAATGATGATCGCACAGTACAACTTACAGGTACTGACACTGAGCAACTCTCTTATGAGAGCTTCCTTTCTTTAGAATCAAAAATGGCGGTCACATCTTCACAAGAGATCATAGCTGCAACAGTATCTCGCATGAAGCTATTTTTTTTAGCCACTCGCACATCCCCACGCAACAGCAGACACACATCAGCAAAATTGGAGGGAAAAAAAGGATGATTATAAAATATGTAATAAAAGTAAGCATTTTAAGTATGACCGATATCTTACATTTTGACAGACTGAACTTTTTACTTTGTACATGGACAAACAGCAATCCCAGCATGCAATGCTGCGCCTAAGCATTTTGCATCTCTTTGCCAATCTTGTAGCTTAGGATCTTGTTCCAGTCGATTTTGGTGCGCGTCACAGGGAGCTGCCGACGTAGAGCTTTGAAGGTTGTGTCCGACATGGTCTGGTAATTCTCATTAATTGCGGTCTGAGAGACAAAGGGGCTCAGGGTTATGTCGTACCAACACTGTAGCAGTTGGGCTATTAACGGATTTAATTACACCATAACCCTCAAGCGGAAAAGTGGCATGTAAAAGATGTAGGTGTGTAATTTTGCTGGATTGAGGTAATCTCTACAAAATACCGACAGACGATTATGGAATAGAGAGAGAAAGGGGAATTAAGTACAGAATTTGACCATCGGTTGAATTTACGGATATCAGAAAACATACTTGGTAATCATTCTCTGCAGCCTCCATTATCTTCACGAATTCACTTGCCGTTTTCTCTTGGGTCTATTGCAGAAATAAACACTTAAGTCTTGATTCAATTAAGAATTTGTAATGAGCATGAATGCAATTGAATTTACATGCAGAGACAGATGTTTCATACAGAAGGGACTCCGAAAGACACAATGAGGCCTTCAGGCTTTTAGCCATACATTTGTTACATACGCACCGAGACAGTCATCGATTCCCGAGCTTCTTTGTGGCTCACCAGCTGAACATTTCCATCCTCATAATAATGGACCTACCACCCAAGAGAAAAAAAAGCACATCTAAGGCCAGATTGTGCATTTATGGAACATCTAACTTCATCAAAACATGTTCTGGCTTCTGTCATATTTGCCACATGTGCCCCATTGTGTTTCATCACCAGAGCAGACTAAGGTTTTCACAGGATTTCCTGACTGAACCACTACAAGTCGGTTTCTCTTGCTACCTTAACAGCAGTGAGTTTTTTTCCTCAGACATAAGGGAGCCTTTGAAGAGGTCTACAGGGCCATAGAAAGAAAAAGCAGCAAGACTTTGTTCCTATACCTGGATCTTCATGATTCCCATCACTTCAGTAGATGAAGGGGTGATGGTGAACTTCCATTCGGACCTCCAGCGCCCATTCCTATACAGTACAGGTATGGAAGAACATGCCATCATTCGGGTATGATTGTTAAAACAAGTATATATATATATATATAAAAAAAACACCTGCAGGTTGTTCTTTCAGTAGTGTTGAATTCACTTGCATATGAGAGCACATGTCATGGCAAAGTAATACAGTAACAAAACAATAATGAAAAACAGTTCCATCACTGTAACACAGGAAGGTAGTCATGAGCACAGAACATACCAGAAGTTTTTGGGCTGAAACTGATGGCACTCGATGCATACGATGATAGTCTGATGTTTGTCGATGGTTTTCCCATATATCTATTAAATGACATCAAAGGAACAACAACACAAGTCTGATTACTTGATTTTCCATTAAAATTCATTTACAGTTTTTATTTACCAGGCACTTATCGAAAGACATACGTTTTTTAGAAACAAGGGCAGGCAGTCTCTGGAGCAACTGGGAATTACGCCTTTCTCAGGGGCCCAATAGGTAAATCACACTGCCAATTCTGGGATCTGTACCAGCGACCTTCTGATCACAGGGGAAGCATCCTAACCAACTGAGCCATGTGTCACCTCCTCAAAGTACAGCCTGCAGGAAGGTTGGTACAGTCTGCTGACGACTGCCTGATCAACACACAATCATCAGCAGATACTGATCCTGGAACCTCCAGAGTTGGTGATCTGGGTTCCATACTACTAGGCCACTGGGGAGCATGTTTAAAAACATGGCGCCTGAAACCCACCTCACTCTACTGCAGCTCACCCTGGCGGAAGGCCACACAGACACCGCACTTATGGTGCAGAAGCCGCACTTACGGTGCAGACGCCGTTGGGGTAGTGCTCCTTGACGTAATTGCGGACAGCGACATCCACGGCGCTTCTCCAGCTTTCGATGCTGGTGTCCACGTCATGGGGTCGGGGGTCACTGGCCTCCTTCCTCAGGTGGTCGAACTTGAAGGAAATTTTGTTCTTGGGGTCCAGAATGCGGCCATTGCCCAGGTCGCCATGCTCTGTGATTAAGACCTGGGGAGAAGAATGAGCACCACCATCTCGCAAGACTGGAGACCTTTACTATTCACGTTATCACACTTTTACTGGTCCATTAAGTACCAGCACTGAATAACTTAAGACAGGAGCTATATTTGGAGACGTTTCCGTGGGATGTAACATCGCATTTTTCATACTGTAGCGTGACACGATTCATATTTCACATACCTGCTCTTTGTATCCCGTGATTTGAACTGGGGTAAACTGGTCCGCATTGTACTGTGCGAACGCACTTTAAGAAAAACCATAGAACAAAGCAGCATTAAACACTGAGATATTTATGCTGCATTCATAACGACACGCTATAGTAGATGAGAACTTACTGCGCCGCTCCATCCCTGAGAAGATCATCATTGTCCAGCAGCAGCCTCACATCTAAAAGCAGAGAGATCACACCAACACACCCTCACACCTCACTTCAGCGTGTGGAGTGTCATTCAGAGACAGAGACACAGGCAACGGCCACTTAATTACAGCAAGCACCAAGATGCCGCAGAGGGTAACCTAGAGTGGAATTTAATTGTAGTGGCTGGATCCTCATTGGCACCCCAGACGTGAGGGAATTCCCCCGATGTGGTCATTAAGGGTAATTCCAGCTCCAGAGAAACCTCTCCTGGGGGATTCACTCTGGGGGTTTCCCTCTGTAATGCACATGCAGCTGCTGGCTCGTGGCTAACCTGGCCCTGAGTAACTAATGGAAAACCTGCTCTTAGCATGTGAGACACCTGGACAACTGATCAATAATGATTTAAAATTAATCTACAAATCTGATTCAGTTTCTGCATATTTTATAGTCATAACCTTCTGAGCTGCACAAGATAACCCCCCCCTTGCACTAGGGGTGGGGGGAGGCTCATACCCGGCTGATGCTGACACCCCCCCCCCCCATGGATCATGGGCTCCAAACTCACCCTTGAAAACTTCGTTGAACTCTCCAGGAGGGGCGTGGATGATGAAATTTGCAGCGATGCGCACCTGTAACGAGGGAAGAGCAGTGAGGTGTAACGATGGAGGCTAACGTAACCGATAACACACCAGAGAGCCAATGCCACGTGAAACAGGAAGTTAATCCTCAAAGGGGATAATACTGTTTAAGATCAAGGTAATAATACCAAGACAAGACACAAATAGTATTTAACAAAACATGTCACTCTTTAATCAAAAGACTAAAAAGTGTCCTTAATTACAGAGTGTGGGCCAGTGTGAGGCTTAGGTTAGGCCATGGCTATAACTGTAAGGGTGCTGGTTTAAATCCCAGTCAGCAGGGTAATTTTACTGCTCCCAGAAGTGACTGACCCTGCCTTTTCAAAAAAAGTATGTTGCTTTGCATCAAAGTGTCTGCAAAATAAAATGTACAAATGACACCCTAGCTCCCTAGGAGGTGTATCTGTCTTAAATCGATAGCAATTTATGCACATTCATCACACTATTGCTGCAAAACTTCCTGTCACAGTGAAACCATCTGTGTGGCAGGAGCAATGGAACGCATGACCGTACATGGGCATGTCACTGGCCGGCCATGCCCCCTGCCGCAGGCCTGGGGGGGGTACAGCGGTTTGCCTTATAGAAACACTTGCCAGTTAAAGGAAGTGGGGCCTTTATTAGGCAGGGCCCTGAACTGACAAACGATGGCAGAAGGCGGAGCATCCAGCCACCACCCTCCAGCGGATGACTTTCAGGAGCCATCAAAGCCAAATCACCAGACTCAGGGACAGTTTTCGTCCCACATCTGTGTCCCTCATCTACAGTAACTGTGCACTTTGGTCAGCTGGGATTCCACACAGCTAGCTCTATGGTAACAGAATTACAATCTGAGCAAAACACAGCTACAATTTGAAAGGAACTAACTAGTGTTGCTTGAAATACCATCAGTTCTCTGCTATTGTACTCCAACTATCAAATTATACTGCATTATGGATTGCACCCATCACCAAATGTATGAGATTTTGGTAATGAGGCTACCTAAGCTGTAGGAGCAGCATAACTCTTCCTAACAACTCTTGCCCTTGTTTACTTACATTCACTATTTATTTATGTCACTCTGAATTTCACCCTATGCTGCTTCTGACTCTCGGTAGACAGTCTAGTGTAAATAGTATTTGATTGATTTGATAGTATTTCATGTGTGCACACTTGTAAATTGTCTTGCCTGTTGTGTCTTATATTGTTTAATATACGTGATTCTGATGAGACAGGATTCCATTCACATGCTGAAACTGCTTCACAGTTGGCAGACTTCCTGTGTGAACCTGTTCATCTGAACCAAGACCTCGGCCTTGGTTTCTCAAAAGGGGTCAACAGAAAGGTAGCCATTGTTTCCGTGATAAAGAGCTGCAGTTTGGTTTCTCTGCGGTTTCAGCCCGAGAGCTGGAGCCCAGAGAGCAGCTCATGGCGACAGAGTGAGTAAAGGCCTCTAAAGGCCTTTGAGAGGCTGGGCTCATTTGTGTGTCTGTAAATTGCCACTTCAGACCAGGACGAAGGACCATCTGACTCTGGGGTGAATTAAATTACACTGAGGGAAACACAGAACTTTAGGCTCACAGAATGGCAAAGGCATGTTTGTATCCAAAGCCGGGTCATTAATCATTCTGAAATGGGAGAGAATACTCAGCTCAGTGTACAGGGACAGTGCTGTTCAAGGACCATGTTTACTGCTGCACCAGCACGGTGGGACGATAGGAGTCACATGGACAGTCAGGCGACACGTCTGTTTTACACTCGGAAACACAGCATCTGAGAGCTGGCAGTATGCGCCAACATTCACTACCACGCTGACCCAGTACCTGAACAAATATTTGTGTTTTTTTTAAATAAGGACTAAGCTATGAGAACTGAACACTGTCAAAACACGCCCCTTTGAAAATGAGGAAAGAGATTGGTCAGAAGTGACCATTGTAAAACGAGGTCTAAGGGCACACTGTTACTGATACAACACAAAAAAAACGTTTTAAATGTACCCACACATTATTATAAATAGATGTAAACAAAAGCTTTCAAGAAATAAGCAATTCTGAGTACAACTTAAATGCCCAGGATGGTTTAAAAGCATGCCATGATCCCCACACACATTAACCAGGGTGCTCAGCTAGCTAATTTTTCCAGAGTATCATATATAACCTTGAATTAAATCACCTTGAAGGATTTGAGTGAGAATTGCACACAACTTTGCAATAAATCCGCATTTTTAAATATAGAGTACTTTTCCTCATTCACAAAGAATCAACAGCCTATTCCTGGTGATCATCTGTCTGGTGTGAATAAAGTTTAAGTGGAACGGCTTTACACTTCTTCCAGTATATGAAATCAATTGGTGATTCTTCAGTCATATTGGTCTACCTCTAAAGTTTCCAGTCTAAATGCCAAAGTTACACACAGCTGCAAGGTAGACATGTTCCCACATGTCACATATCTCAAGGTCTTGCATTCCTCTCTGTGGAACATCACCTACAGAGAGAACACATGTAACCGTTTTATGATTTTAGAAGCAGACCGCCTTATATGTGGCCATTAAGTTGAACTTGCACATCAAATATGCCAGTAAATGACTCAATATAGCACTTTACGAACCTGTTCTGAAACGTGGAATCCTTCATGCTCACATGCTCTGACGATTTACGGACAGTGGTGTCATACCAATGTGAATTAATAATGTACTTCTAGCAGTAATTCCAGACATTGTGAATATTGGTAAAATCATCTACAATTAAAAACCCGTGTGCATTAAATACTGCTGAAAAACGTCTTTCTACGCCTTCATGTAAAGATGGGAATCGCAGACATCCTAATACAGTTGCAATGATTCAGCACGGATTCGTTAGAGGCTGCATTTGGTCACAGTTGCAGTAAAACCTTCAACTGCACAACAAAAAGGCTCTGTGGCGTTTGCATTGTTCGTGTCAAAATTACGCATTTCTCTGCTCGTAATTCCACACCACCTTTCTATCTTCAGTAAGAGGGTGGAGGAAATAATCATGAATGAACATGAATCGGCATGTGAAGAGTGACCTGTAACAGGGGTACAGGAGGAAATAAATATGATCAACAGTTAACATGGAACGAGAGAGGGGCCTCGCAATATTAAGAGGAATCTCTAATCCCGTACAGCGCACCCCCAGCCTTATTCTGGGAGATGGGCGAGCCTCACCCCGCAAACTGGGGTCTGCATGGAAAGGTACTGCTCATACATACAGAGGCAGGCTAGGGGGTGGCACGGCCCGAGCAGCAGCAATTCAGGGGACATCGAAACATACAGACGCGACAGATGAGCGGGCGTTCCAGTTCCAGTTCCAGTTTCAGTAGCCGGAGCGCACGGAGCTTCCCCGCGCTGGGGCTCCGTCTGAGACTCGCAGACTGGAGCGGAAGTGGGGCGGCAGACCGAGGGGATAAAAATAAGACTGACGCCGTTGTAGCCAGCAGCTTTCTAATACTCCTACCTCGTATAATAACAAACTGAGGGGCGCACTCGATGTAAACACCCGCGTTTCTTAAGGAGGCGCTTCCCGGTTAATGAAATGTCGAAACGGAGCATCCCTACCTTCTCGTCGTCAGTTAACTGCTCCTCATGATCCGCCATCTTCGCTCTGAATGCGGGGTGACGCCACTGAGAGGCGGGCCCCGGCGCGGCACGCGGACGCCTCACGGGCGTATGTCATTGGACCGCGCAGGAGGTGAGTGAAGCAGCTCGCGGATGCGCTGGCTGGAGCGGCCACCTGTGCGCGACGCAGACGATGCCAGTGATTTTATTGTGTGCTGTAATGCATTGTTTCACTATAGCAATGACAGGACATAGCCCAAATCACGCTGAATGGCTGATATTGCTGTTCTAGACAAAGGAATTCTAGCCGTGATATTTTACCACAAATAGAATATGACATAGGGATTTATATTTTGGCCAGATTGTTCTATTCTCAATGATTTTTAAGACAAAGCAAGTCGATAATAGACATAATAATAATGATAATAATATTAATAATAATAATAATAATAATAATAAGCGTATTTTTAACCGAAAATTAGTTCCAGTACCACGTACGTTTTAAAGACACATCACATAACCCGAGTAGAAAGTTGTTTGTTTTAAATATTTTATTAATGTTTTTGTTCGTAGTTGTGTTATGTTATGTGTAATTCTCTTACTTTAAGTTTCTTTGGGAACGAATTTCCCCTGGGTGAAATAATTCTCTCTCTCTCTCTCTCTCTCTCTCTCTCTCTCTCGTTCTTTCTTTCTGTTCACCTGCCTATATGTCTAATATATCGCCTTGCCGTTAACTGGCCACACCGCACCCAGTCCAACTTTAAATGCACATACAAAATGAAACCATATAGGCTACCCTCACAAATGCACCAGTCAAACAAATAAGTGCAACACGAACAGCATTGGGTGATGACGTGTGACATTTCCAAGTAGACAACTCTTCACTTCCACTCTCGGTTTCAGAAGCTGGCATGTGGTGCAGCTAATATCGATAATAATCACGCGGTTATTCGCCACGTGGTGCTGCGTAAAGAAAACACACGGAAACAGGCGAGGTCTAAATTTGTCTGCGACCGCATTTCTCTTGGCCGACGCTTCTGCAGCTTTGAGCGTGATCACAAAGTCACCATCACAATACGGTGCGTGCATCCATTTTCAATCATACTGTTTTAACTTGTTCACGCTCATGAGTTAACACAGTTTTACAAATTGATTGTTTACCCAGTACTAAAACAAGCTATAGCTAGTTTCTGCCGCTAGATGTCAGTGCCTTACTAAATAAATGCGACTGTCCGAGCCTGAATAGTGGCTCGACAGTTGTCTCCTTCGCCGTTCATTCATTCATTCATTCGATCATTCATTTATCCAATGTTTTCAGTGTGAAAGGCACTATATAAAAATAAATTATATTGAATTGAATTTGAACAAAGACATTGGGCATAAAGGAGTGCCCAAGTTGTGCATTTTGAGGGTGAAAATCCTGAAGTCGGTGCCCCTCAGCTGTGCCAACTCTTAGTGGAGAGGATGGCTATCATTATTCAGAACTGAGTACAGTTTGGGCGCTATGCTCCTCCACCTCTACTTGCAAGGAGTCCAACTTAGTCCTATGACAGAGTCAGCTTTCAGCCAAGGTGTCTGTAGTGCTCAATTTCACCTTGATATTACCCCTGACATGAACCACATGGCATTAGCTATGACAGCCTGGGAAAATGGCTGCTGCAGTGTGCCGCCAACTTCTCATAAACAGCCTCCTTTGTACTTTATTGTAGCATTTACCCATGTTGTTATGCCAGTCCAGCTTGTCTTTGATATAAGAGCCAAAAGTGCATGAAGAAATCTATGCCAACTTCATCTAACCATTAAATAGTTGGTTCTACTTATTACTATGAACATGCAAATAAAGGTTTGTTCCTGCCTCAGATCTGTATGAGCTATGGGGTTATTCTCTGCCTTTGAACTGTGGTTTACCTCGACAGTTAGGCATTTTTGTGACATGATGCCATGATTATCATGGTGGTGCAATGGATGGCAGTGGGTTGGCATCCCCTCAGAAGATGCCACCCTGGGCGTTTTTACCTCTCGACCTTACAAGGGTTCGGCCCTGGATGGACTGGTGTCCTGTCCTGGGTGTACCCCTCAGGTTCAGGCTTCTCTGTGATTCTGACCAAGATAAGCAGTTATCAGACTGATGAATAATTTATCTAGACACTAGATTTGGCTACTCTTGTGTACTTTGTTCTTCCAGTTCTTTGTTGTGGTGAGTGTCTCCCTCTCCTGGCTGGTTTTAGTACTGCCTCCTGGGCATTTCTGCTAAAAGTCTCCCCTTTGGGATTGGTGTAGCGAACAGCTGTTATTTGTTTATTTATCGAGGAAGCCTCCATTGGAAAAACAGCAGGGAAATAATGAACAATCAGCATAAGGTAATAAGGCATTAGTTCCATATTTAGGTGTATGACATAGAGCTGTATTATGTCTTTTTGAATAATGCATTTATTATACATGAAGGTAATGTAAATAATATAGGTATCATCATAGCACATGCTTGACACAGTGTTGGGTAATTCAGGTCCAGAGAGTAAAAGTCCAGACCAAACTTTTGTTTCAACCAACCAGTTGAGCATAAAGAGTCACAGTCACAGAGTATTCAGCTGGTTGGTTGAAACAAGATACCAGTTGGACTTTTACTCTCTGGACCTGAATTACCCAACTCTGCTTGACATGACACCACATCTATTCTCAAAATCTGGGAAATGTGCATTGGAGATGCAAATCTTTCTGTCTAAATACTATTTCTTCAATGTTTAGGTATTTTTCCCCAATATTTCATAGCTCTCATACATTCATTTACACTTATTTTTATATAGCAGATGCTTTTATCAAAAGCAACATGCAAGTGAGGCAAATAGCATTACAGGCATATGGCGGTCAAAGAATCTGCTGGGCACAAGTGCAGCTGGGTGGAGCCTCCAGTGAATGTCCAGTGAGCAGTGCTGGAGCAGGAGCTGCACCATGTCTTCCAAAAAAGAAAAAAAAGACGAGAATCTAGTAAGAGAACTCTACATGTCAACAGACAAAGTGCAGCATTAATAGCATTCAGTGAACGTGTGTTAAGTAGTGTTTTTAAAAATCTATTTTACTGTTAAAAGCAGTCAGCACCTGTTTCTTCCATCTACATCCTGGTCTGCTAGTGGTTGTGTTCTTAACAACTATGCGGTAAGTTGCTCAGACCTCCGAGGGCTTGGAGGTCAGACAGTGAAACTGAATCCCTCTGCTTGAAAGAAGCGGGATGCCGGGGGCAGCGATTTCGTGTCAGAGCGGTTCTGCGAACAATTAATTTTCGGCAGCGGTCGTCATTAACAGCGCCCAGTATTTTTTACAGTGTTCTGAATCTGACCGTATGCCATTAAAGTACGGTAAGCTAGCTGTCTCGGTACGTTCATCAGATTTTCAGTAAGTCGTCATGGAGGTGTACGGCTCTGTGGGTTAGGAGTTGGGTGGTCGCTGGTCCAGATCTCATGGTCTCTAGGTGAGTCACATATCACTGTAGGGCCCTTGAGCAAGGCTCCAGGGTGCCGGATAAATGGAACATCTTGCACTCTGACCCAAAATTTAGCTCTCACCTTACAGTATGTGTCACTTAGGAGCAAGATGGAATATGCCAAAACTTAAGAATTCCTATCTACCTATACAAAAGAATTATTACGCTATGAGTGTGCATTTAACTTTAGATCAGACGAGGGCAAACAGCCTTAAAGTCTTTTTAAAAAAAAAAATAAATTGGGCAAGTATGTTTGTGCAGAAGTAAAGTATAAAAGAGAATTTCCCCAGGGGGATTAATAAAGTAATTCTGATTTTGATTTGACTGAAATGTGGCTGTTGTCCAGAGTACATATGGTCCCCAAGCCTGTTTGTTCTTTATTAGACTTAAATGTTGACTTAAAAAAAAATCAGCACCACTGATAACATGAAACAGGAGAGAAATAGGAATGCATTAGGAGAAAATGGAACACATTGGGAGGAACAAGAATGCACTGGGAATGCATTTTTAAAATAGGAAAGCATTGGGAGAAAGAGGAAATCTTTGGGAGAAATATAAATGCATTGGGAAAAACGGCAATGAATTGGGAACACGTTAGTTGAAATAAGAACATGTTGGGAGAAACAGGAATACATTCGGAACACATTATGAGAAACAGGAATGTATTGGGAGGACATTGTGAGAAATTGGAATGTGTTGGGAGAAATAGGAACGTATTGGGAGACATAGGACTACACTGAAAGAAATTGGCTTTGGCAAGTGACAGAACAGCCAGCTGATATAAAAGCAGCTGATGCTTGATAACATGTGCAAACATTACATTACCAACTGGGGGGAGTAAATGAAACAGCTGGAAAAACCGAGTAAAAATATTTAAATACACCGGAAAAAAAATTATGGCTAGAAATCAATAAGGTGATGAGAAAAATAAAAAAGAAATAGTGCAGACAAGTTCCAGGTGTCACTGGACGAACAGGAAGCTTTCTGAAGCTGCATCTTACCTGCCAGCCCGAATCTACACCCCCCATTGAAATCGAGGAACAGTGTTGCTCTTATGAGTGAATCACAGGGATCTCTTCCCTGATTCACTCATCCAGCATGAACACTGATCACTGGCAGTATTTGTACAAGTCATCTTTATTACATGAAGGCATACCGACCACATGACACGGGAATATGTACCAAGCACATCTACAGCTACATACTGACGTTTAAAAAGCTTCAATAACAAAGCCACAGGATGTCGATGACCTGCTAGAACAGAAACATTCTTGTTCCATTTCTATGATGCCAATGGCTGTAGTTCATGCTTTATAGTAAAACAACACCTCTTACTTGTTCTTTTGAAGGAGATCATGCTATTTACACAATTTAATTTACAAATGAAGACTTCTGCTTCATGGAGACTTAAACCTCCAGATCCACCATGATATCAGGGTCTGAAATGTCACAATAGACTGCTTGAAATACAATAGCATGATGAAAAATAGCTCAAAGGAACTTTGGAAATAATGACACAAAATATAAAGTTGTATTGTAAGATTATTACTTGCATTCTACAGTATATGTGTCACAACAACGAACATGCCCTTTGGATGCTTGAAGACCCTGACAGAAGACAGAAAGTTCAGGAGGAACCAAGGAGTCAGTGTGGACTTAATGACATCTAAGAATAATACAGCATATGTGGCAGGTTTGGTAGATAAGGACTGATAATAGTGATCACTGACTCTGCCATGAAGATCATTAGCAGTCTAATATCTCCTGTCCATATAAGCCCTCTGACTGCTCCAAGCCAACAACAGCTGCTTATGAATAACAGCTCTCAGGAGAGCTTTCAGCAGCACCAGGCAGAGCTGGAATGTGGTGTGTGACGAGCAGGACTCAACTCTGGCAGATGGGCCGCTCTTATTGGCAGTGACATGCCAGTCCCTCCTGGGACAACTCAGCAGAAAATAATCACGAGTATTATTCATTCCAAGCTCACAGGCTGACTGTAGCTCTGCTCCTCGATGATCTTTGCAGGGTTCGCCTCCAGGGTCTCTCAGTCACCTGGAAAATGTAGTTATTTCTTTCGTCTGGCACAAGCCTTGGGAATCTCAAGCGGAGACTTTTGTTTGATCTGTTCCTGACGCCCCCATGAACTTGAACGTCTCAAGTGCAACACTCTCGCTCCAGCTGACAGTGGGGGAAAATGAGAGAGGGGTAGGGTGCCATCTTCTCGATGTTGACGTACGCTGTGTTCAGGAGGACATAGTGCTCTCCACTAAAACTGGAGAAAATTGCAGTAATGCTGGAGACGAGCTCTGCAAACGTGGGCCGCCGCTCTGGCTTGGGATGCCAACACTCAATCATGGTGTTATACCTGTTGGAAACAAGGAGGCCTTTTTAGAGTCCTAGCAAACGATAATTCTGAGAGTTATACTGCAGTCAAATCGAGGGAAGGCATTTAGTGATGGTTGGCATGGCGACGAGCAAAATCACCACTATGGAAAGTACACTATACATTACAGCATTTCCTGCATTATTCAAAAACAGATTTAAGAAATGGCTATAATACGACGATTTGCCAGGAAATTGGTCATCAAAGATTTTGTTACATCGGGAATTTGGGGTAATATAGGACAATCACTTTCAGGTTGCGGGTAATAATCTGTACAGTCCTTTCCTGTTTAATGTGGATGTTGTGCGTTTCTTACAGGGAGTCGGGGCAGAATTCCGGCTGCAGCAGACGGCGCCCCTGCAGGAGGAACATGGTGATGTCGAAGGAGCTGACATCGGAGTAAGGAGGGGCTCCACGGGTCATCAGCTCCCACAGCAGCACACCAAAGGACCACTGCATGGAAACAAATCACACACATCTCCATGGTTACTCCACACATCACCACAGTTACTCACATACTGCCAATATTACTCACACATCACCACAGGTACTCATGCACCCCAGCAGTTACTCAGACATTTCCACAGTTACTTACCAGTCCCCACAGTTACTCACCAGTCTTTACAGTTACTCACACACTGCCACCATTACTCACACATCACCACAGTTAGTCATGCATCCTAGCAGTTACTCACATGCCCCCATAGTTATTCACCTGTCCTTGCAGTTACTCACATGCCTCCAAAGTTATTCAGTTACTCGTTTTGCAGTTACTTGTTCGTCTCCACAATTACTCACACATTGCTGCTATTACTCACACATTTCAACAGTTACTCAAACAACCACTGCAATTACTCAGACATTCCCACTGTTACTCACACATCCTCGCAAATACTAGCACACCTCCACAGCTACTCACATGGTCTTACAGTTACTCATATACTTCTGCAATTACACTATGTTTTCACCAATGCCAGGGATGGATAGTTCAGGCCCAGCAAGTAAATATCCAGACAAAGATTTTGTTTCAACCAACTTGGTGGTGCTCAGAGATACTCCGTTACTCTTTTATCATTCTAACATAAATTGGGTATGTTCAGACAGAGAGTCTAAACAGGTCTCCATGTCAACTGCTGAAAAATTAAAGAATGTGCTGAAATGTCACAGCATTCACTATCTTCTGATTCATAGATTTAAAGGCACCGTTTCTAAATCTTCCCCAAGGCAAATCTGCAGCTGTTGAATTGTAATCTTCTCCAACAGACAGTCAACAGTGCTTTAAACATCGTTGAAATGAAGGTAAGGAAACGTCTAAAACAGAGACACTCCTGTGTTGTTTCCAAAAGTATTGGTGACCTTTAGCCCTAAAAACACAGAGCACAGTGTGACCAGTCTAACGACTTGAACAGACAGACTTGATGTATGGAATATCTCTGGCCTGGAGGTAAAGCTACTCACCACGTCTGACTTGGGGGTGAACTTGTGTGTCTGCAGGCTCTCTAGCGCCATCCATTTGACAGGCAGCTTGACGCCGCTCTTGTTATGCACGCTGTAGTACTCCTTCTCATAGACGTCCCGTGCCAGACCAAAATCGGCCACCTTCACCGTGTAGCTCTCATCCAGCCTGGGGGGAGGCGGTAGAGTGCAGGAAATGAGGTAATTCAGTGACCAAACTGACTTCCTGTAAAGGGCCTGAAAACACGGACCCACTTCCTGTTTCAGTCACCACTGAATCCATGATGCGAGTGCTTTTTGTGGCTGGCCGGTACTCACATGCAGTTCCTGGCCGCCAGGTCTCTGTGCACAAATTTCTTGCTGGCAAGGTACTCCATGCCTTTGGCTACCTGCAGTCCGAAGCCCATGAGGTCTTTGACTGTGGGGTTCTGTGCAGACAGAGCGACAGTCAGAGCTCAGACACAGGCAGTGTACTCACCTGCGTACGCGATCAGACTGCAGACACATGAAACACACATAACAGACAAAATGCAACTGCAGAATAGTTCAAAAATTCAGTATTTATGGCGCTCAGGATGCAGCAGCTTTAACGGCTGGGGAAAATCTGGACAGAAAGCGAAGCTTTCAGTCAAAACTAGTTATGAAAGGAAGACAAAGGACTATGAAGATGAAAGAATGTTTCAGAGAAGGACAAGTGAAAAGCAGCACAGGGAGACAGAGCAAATCAGAAACAGAGAGGTTAGCTGCAGGAAACTGAAAGGAAATGAAATGATGAATGAAATGAAGAATGAAATGGCATCTGTGCCATTTGTGGCAGTTCAAAACTGTATTGATAACAGTGTCAACCAGGTAATATCTTTAAGTACCATGCAGTTATTTCATTTTAGGGAAGGACGGAACTTCCGGTTTTTAGTTCATATAATTCTGCCTTAAGTAAAATGTTGTGCTACAACTGAAGCCACACTGTTACTGTGACACCACACTGCGCCGTCCCGAGGGTGTCCCGTGCACCTCGGGGACGCACGCTGGCCATACATACGTGCTTCTCATCCCGGATGAAGTTGCACAGGTCACCGTGCTTCATGTAGGGCAGCACCACCAGAGGGGAGCCCTGAGGGGGTAGGCAGATGCCCAGCAGCGACAGCACGTTGGGGTGGCTGAAATCTTTCATGATGATACCCTCCCTCAGGAACTGGGACACCTCCTGCAGGTCTGTGATCCCTGGATGACACCGGCAAAGAGGTCCACTTACCCCCCATGCAAATCCCAAAATTTCTACAGCTTTCACTCAGCTCAACAAACAGCAACAAGCCCAATTAAAGTTTAGTAAAACACAAGATTGCAGCAGTCAATATCCAGTATCCACGACTTCCAAAACCTGCAGATAAATCCTGACTAATAAATAATAACCGCACTGCACCATTATTATATGCCTTTCTATTCAAGAAAAGAACACTTGAACAAAATAACTATAATAGTATTGAAATCTCATTTCTAAAGCTGTTGTGTGTGCCTAGTATACTCAATGTACTAGGCAAGATTATCTAAAATATAATTTGCAACATGAATTCTAATGAAAAATAATCTCTGTAACAGTATCTCCAGGTGATACTGCACGGAGGAGCAAGGAGCAGTTCTGTGACAGCAGGGCTGTGGGTCACTATCCTGTGGCCAGTAGGGTTGCTCTCGTGATCCCGTGACCAGCAGGGCTGTGGTTCGCGAGCCTGACTGGTACTCACTGTTGAGGGACTTGACGGCGCAGTGCTGCTTGAGGCCGTTTTTGTCCAGCAGAGTCCCATGGAAAACACAGCCGAAGTGTCCTGGATGACACAGAGGGGGGCATGAACACACATACATTTGTATTTTTATATTTGTGGGGACTCTCCATTCATTTCTATTGGAAAAATCCTAACCCTACAATGACAACCTTTACCTCTACCCAGCCCTAACCATAGCCATATGTAACCAAACAAAATATAAGACTTTTGGCAGTTTTAGTTTTTTGATTGCAGTCACAATTTCCCCTCGTGGGACCCAAATAGGTGGTTCCCAAAATGTCAAAATAAGAAGTTTTTTTTTATCACATTGTGGGCACATTTGGTCCCAACAATGTAATATATGCATGATTCACACACACAGTAACACAGTTCTATATGTATGATGGGACACAGAACAGCCCTACATGTTTGTCAGGAGACAAACAGGAGTTGGAAGAGAGCACAGCTCTGCATGGTTGCTAGAAGGGAGCACAGCCATGCATGTATGTTAGAAGGGTGTACAGCTCTGCGTGTATGCTTGGAGAGAGCACAGCTCTGCATGTGTGTTTGAAGGGAGCACAGCTCTGCATGTATATTGGAAGGGAGTACAGCTCTGCAAGTATGTTGGAAGGGAGCACAGCTCTGCATGTATGTTGGAAGGGAGCACAGCTCTGCATGTATGTTGGAAGGGAGTACAGCTCTGCGTGTATGCTGGGAGGGAGCACAGCTCTGCATGTGTGTTGGAAGGGAGCACAGCTCTAACTGTATTCTGGAAGGGAGTACAGCTCTGCATGTGTGTTGGAAGGGAGCACAGCTCTGCATGTTTGCTGGGAGGGAGCACAGCCCTGCATGTATGTTGGGAGGGAGCACAGCTCTGCATGTTTGCTGGGTAAGAGCACAGCTCTGCATGTTTCTTGGAAGGGAACACAGGTCTGCATGTTTCTTGGAAAGGAACACAGGTCTGCATGTATTTTGGGAGGAAGCACAGCTCTGCATGTTTGTTGGAAGGGAGCACAGCTCTGTGTGTATGTTGGAAGGGAGCACAGCTCTGCATGTATGTTGGAAGGGAGTACAGCTCTGCGTGTATGCTGGGAGGGAGCACAGCTCTGCATGTGTGTTGGAAGGGGGCACAGCTCTGCATGTATGTTGGGATCGAGCACAGCTCTGCCTGTATGTTGGAAGGGGGCACAGCTCTGCATGTTTCTTGGAAGGGAACACAGGTCTGCATGTTTCTTGGAAAGGAGCACAGGTCCACATGTATGGTGGGAGGGAGCACAGCTCTGCATGTTTGTTGAAAGGGAGCACAGGTCCACATGTATGTTGTAAGGGAGCACAGCTCTGCATGTTTGCTAGGAGGGGGCACAGCTCTGCGTGTATGTTGGAAGGGAGCACCGCTCTGCATGTATGCTGGGAGAGAGCACAGCTCTGCATGTTTGTTGGAAGGGAGCACAGGTCCGCATGTATGTTGGAAGGGAGCACAGGTCTGCATGTTTGCTGGGAGGGAGCACAGCTCTGCATGTGTGGACACAAATGCCAACAGGAGGACCAGATGTGGCTCTTATTTCATTATGCACGGTGATGAAGGGCAGCTTTATACACACACATAAAAATAATAAAGCATGAAGCATCTCCTAGGCTGAGATCACGTTCCGCACATGCCAGCAGGGTCGGGTTACTGCGTCTAGCACAATGGGCCTGCAATCTGAGACGGTGGCAAATCATGTGACACTGCACAAAGTGCCGGCTCTCCACCACGCAGCCCCACATCACACGCGGACGTGGGCAGAAGTTTATCTGCAGCAGCCGGACAAAGGAGATGCCTTATGGAGAGGTAATGAGGCCCACAGGCAGGCTGGCCCAGGACGGCTAGCAGAGACATCACTGAAACACCACACCATCTCTCTCTCAGAGCCAGCAGGGGGGTGCTGTGTGGTTCAGTGAATTAGGCTGTTGATCGGAAGGGTGTCAGTTCAAATCCCAGGGCCAGCCGAGTGATTTCACCATTAAGCCCTTGAGTGTGGCTTTTAGCCCCCAATTTTTCCAGGGACTGGTTGACCTTCATCTCTCACACATACAGTGCTGTACAATAGTGTAACACAATAAAAAAAACAATGTGTAAATGTGCTTCATGTTTGTCTAAAACTATGCTTGTCAGTCAAAGTGGGTTTAGCCATTTCAAAACCTCTCCCAGTAAGCCAGCCCGGTATCTGAAGCGATTATCCAGTACATTGACACATTTTTTAATTCAACCACTAGCATGCCATGTGTGGCTAATTAATACTAGCATGCCATGCTATACTTCATTGAGTTAATTAGTTGAACCAGTGGTGAAAGTTATCAAATACATGGAACGGCTGGGCTGCCCTTGAGCAAAGATTTGGGAACCACAGTGTTGTTCATGAAGACCTCCAACATCTCAGTAATATTTTTGTAGAAGAAATTAAATTCTTGTTAGCTTATTGTTATTGCTAATTTGTGTACATTCTAATGTTAAATTGTGTTCTTTTTTGCTAAGTAAATATACACTTAATGATAAACAGCTTTAAGCTTTTCCTATGACCGCTTAAGACGTTTGCACAGCACTGCACGTCGCCTGTGCTAAATAAATAAAATGTATGAGAGAGAGATTTGCATCTGTGCTGCTGGACCTTGGCGGCACATCCACACTGCAGACGGGGAGCAATGGTGCGTGGGGTGGTGTGTGTGCGTGGCGTGGTGCGTGTGCGTGGCACGTGTGCTCACGCTCGCGTGCCCTACCTCGCCCGATGACCTCGTTGAGGTGCAGCAGCAGGTCCTCACAGGCGATGACCACGTTCTGCAGCTCGGCCATGAGCTCGGGGGGCAGCCCTGCCAGGTCGATGTGGGCACCTTCCAGCCTGAGGGGCAGGACCACGTCCCGGTCACTCTCCGGCAGCTCCGAGTGAACATACAGGGGCATCCTGCAGGACTCGGCCTGCGAGGCGGCTGGGCTCTGGTCTGGAACAGTTACAATAATTACAATTACTATATGTGTGTGTGTGTGTGTGTGTGTGTGTGTGTGTGTGTGTATATATATATATATATATATACACACACATACATACACACACACACACACACACACTATATATATATATATATAGCATGTGCTTTTATCAACAATTGGGATCAAGGGACTTTTGTAGGGGCTTATGGTGAAATCATAGGATTTGAACCTATGACCACCTGATCACCAGTACAGTGTCCTAACCCGCTGAGCCACACACCGCCCTCCACAGGTCAAAGGTGTAACAGGGGTCAAAGGTGAACTTGAGTGAGACTGAACTAAGGAGGATGAACTCCTAACGCTTTATTCAAAGGACAAGCCTGAAACCTGAGCCCAGCCTGTGGATTAAACTACATTAATGTTTCAGAAAGAACAGCGAGTGGACAAAAGATGGTGACATGCATGAAAGAAGATCGTTTTTTAAACGGGGCGCATAAAGGCAGGAGTGTAGAAAAAAAACATACCCTCAAGCAAGGTAGTCCTGTAGTCCACTGACTCATGAGAAACCATCTCGTTGGTGGGGCTGATACTCCTTGCATTAGCCAGCATGTCCAGGTGGGGAATGTGAGCCCGACCGTCGCACCAGACCATCCCCACCGCCACATCTGCAAGGCGGCAGGTGGAACAGCAGTGTTATGCAGTAACAAGGTCACATGGTGACACGGTGACAGGAGAGCAGCTCTACACAGAGACACGGTGACAGGAGAGCAGCTCTATACAGTGACATGGTGACAGGAGAACAGTTACATGGTGACACGGTGACAGGAGAGCAGCTATACACAGAGACACGGTGACAGGAGAGCAGCTCTACAGTGACATGGTGACAGGAGAACAGTTACATGGTGACACGGTGACAGGAGAGCGGCTCTATACAGTGACACAGTGACAGGAGAGCGCTCTATACAGTGACACAGTGGCAGGAGAGCAGCTCTATACAGTGACATGGTAACGGATGAGCAGCTATACACAGTGACACAGTGGCAGGAGAGCAGTGTGACACAGTGACAGGTGAGGAATGCTATACGGTGATCAATAACTAAGAAAATTACTAATAAAAGCTCAGAAAAATAACTTAAAAATAATCTTGACTAAACTAGAACCACTGAAATAACTTGGGGGTGTGGGTGTTACAGTGCCGCTTGCTTACCCTCAATTCGCTTCTTCTTCCTCATCCAGGCGAAGGTGGCGAGCAGCAGCAGGAGGAGCAGGCTGACAGACAGCACCCCCCCCAGGAGGCCGCTGTAATCCTGCCCCTGGGCCAGTGCCACCCTCCCCAGGATCACGGAGGAGCTCGCCTGCTTCCACTGCGCCGCCGCAGTGCCGGATCACCGAGCAGACGCATGCAGGGAGAGAGAGGGGGATGCATGAGGATGAGTGTGAACACATAAGATGTATCACCTTTCAGGTTTGTGCTGTATTTTGTAGCCCCTCTGCCTAAAACCAATGTGAACGGTCAGCACAGGAATCTTGGAAAAAACGTAATCGCTCATCATTTCTGCAAAGTTACTTCTGTCAAGGCCACGCCACTGGGAAGGGGGGCAGCCAGGCGGGCAATATTGCGGCGTTTTATCTTGAGCGGTAAAAAACCTTATTACGTGTGGGCGGGAAATTAAATTGCGTCTGATCCTTTGAAGTACCGCGGTTCATGAGAGCCAGCATATTTGTCAGAAAGCCCAGTAAGTCAAGAAAAATCTGACTCCACAGAGACGGGATTGGCCTTCTGGGAAAATGCCTGCCCGTGAAGGTAGGTAAGGACACGCACACAGATCACATGCTAACAAGCTTCAGCTGCCTTCAGCAACTTCACGGAGCTGGTCAGAGTGAAGGCAGCTGCACAGATAAAGCACTAGTCCAAAAGTGTGGAAGATCGTCGTTCACTAGTACTAGAAATATGCAGTAGCTAAAACATTATATTTTGTTTGCCCTCATTGTGTGAAAACGTGCCTCATGACGGACTGGCATTCCAGGATTCCTGTACGTCCTGGCTCACCATCAGGGATAGATGGATGGATGGGAGAGGGATTATGTATAGGTGATGGATGGATGGGGGGATTGTTTATGAATGTATGGAAAGATTGTGTATGGACAGATGAATGAATTGAGTATGGGTGATGGATGGATGGAGGGATTGTGCATGTATGTATGGATGGATGGATGGATGGATGGATGGATGGATGGATGGATGGATGGATGGATGGGTGTGTAAGATGGCAGCCGGTAGATGACACATGCTGAAGGACCCTGGGGGAGCATCGCGCAGGGAGACCCACCTCCACCTCCAGCTCCCTGGTGGCAGTCTTCAGCTCCGGCGGGACGGTGCACTCCAGCGTGTTCCCCACCAGGAAGATGCTCTCGCAGCTGCGGTTGCTCACACGCAGGACCTCGCCACGCACAGCCTCCTGGTCCACACGGGGCACCTGCACAGGACATGGATGGCGTAACAGGAGCCATCATTCACAGAGGGGCTGGCTTTATCATTAGTCAATGATGCGCTTTGAATAGGTGAGTGACAGGAGAGGGGGCACACTGGTGGCCAATCAGCTTTCAGCTGGGGCCAGTGCTCTTGTAGCCCCGTCCCTGTATTTGCCCCTGCCAAGAAAGGCCTCAGATTTCAAGCCTAGTGGCCCATTCCTGCCTGATCACCGACTGCGCATGAGGCAGAATTTAAGCATAAAACATGATGAAAATTAGGTTCTGGTGCCATTGGGACAGATAAAGGTTGGCTCAGACTGCCCGGTTCTGGTTTCCTAACACAGTAGACGGCATTAGAGGGACAGATCGCATTCCTGCGATGACAGCACAGGCTTCTAGGATTGGACACACGATTCAAGGCAGCACCTGTTCTCTCCCTGTAGAGGGCCAGCTGGCCCAGCCTCTTTCTCATGGTGCATATTCCTGAGCTCAGCTGAAGAAAGAGCTGAGTGCCGACCAATCAGTGCACACAGAGCTTTCATGAAAGTTAGACATATCCTGAAAGGCTTCGCCTTGTAAACATGTTGGGTTTGTGCCACTCACAAGGGTAACGAGGACTGACTAACACTATTTTTCCTGTAGATGTCCTGATGTTAGTCACGCTCAAATAAAACCGCAGAAAACACAAACAGCGCAGACCTTATCTGACCAGATCCCTGCAGCTGTGACAATATCAGTGCCCCCCCACACCCCCCTCCAGATCAAGTGTTGAAAGCATGGTAAATCGCATTAAACAGTACAATGCCGGCTTCCTGTTTTGATTGAATATTGTTTCCTGAGCGCGCTAACGGGGGAAAACTGAGTTACCTTGATCTCCAAAATATTCCTGTTGCCTTTCGAGGTGACGGTGGGCTTCTCAAACTCCTCGAACTTGGGGTCCTCCACATACATTAGGTTGAACTGCTTGGTGGAGAAGCCATCCAGGACGAAGGAGACCTTGGTCACCACTGGAGGCTGAAGGTTGAGGTCCTTCAAGGAGGGTGTGGTACACAGGATCACGTGTTTGTCCTCGCTGAGCGTGCAGGTCTAGACGCATGGAAAGCAAAAACCGTTAGACTGCTAAGCATTGAGCATGAGTAACATGGTTCTGTGCAGGTAACAGAGACACCAAGCTGGGCACATGTATCATATACAGGTTACCGGGCCATTTTATCACAAGACCACCATCTGCAACCACTCTGTTTCTACTTTTCATTTGTTTTCCTTATATTTCATGCAGACTCACACCTGCTGAGTATGAACTGAGGTTTGGCAAAGTTCTCACTGCAGGTGTCCAGAACCTCCAGCCCGGGGGCGATTCCAGGATTTTTTTAAGGTGGGAGGGGCATAAGACAGGCCATAATTCATACAGAAGGGTTAAACTTATTATTAGCCAATGAAATGTTTCAAATCGGTGAGTGACAGGAGAGGGGGACTCTGCGGGCCAGTCAGCTTTCTGCTGGGAATAGCGACCCTCCTCTTCTAACCTTATTTACAGCCCCTGTTAACCTCTTAGAACAATGATGTCAGTTTTGTTCCACCCACTGTGGGCTTATCCCACAACCTCCTACGTACAGCCATGACAAGAGCCTACACTAAGCAGAACAGGCCCTAAACATCTGTCGGAGGAATCAGTAGGGCGTTTAAACAGCAGCATGTGGCTCCGGCAGGGATGAGATGTTGAATGTTGAGATGCATTTCTCACACGCTTCCGATGGAAACATCCTTTGCCAGTGCATTATGAATGAAGAACAATCACCAGCGAGGGAAACATCATCTGCCCCTTTTTTTCCATCACTAGTCATTAGATCTCCAGCCTCACGGAATTCCGCTGCTAAAATACCTGGAATCTACGCTTACATTACATTTACAGGGTGTGCTTCACATCCTGTACATAGGCTGTGTTTTTGTCATCTCTCTAACAGGCTCCGCGTGTTTGTGTAACAGAAGGAAGCAACTGCGCCCAAGAACAGATAAATAAACCCCAGCGAAATGAACTTTGTTGACCAATCTGGTTCAGCAGCCTCACTGGCTGGAGATCACAGTCTTTCCAGACAAAACTTGTACCAGGTCCCAGTTAAGCCATTCAAGGTCTGCACTGGTAAGAGGTAAATATTTGAAGTGTAGCTGCAAACACTGTTACTGGAGCCACTGCAATTTCCTTCAAGATATATGCATACATGCATCTGTCTGTCTGTCTGTCTGTCGTTTTTTTTTGTTTATTTTTCACCAAGAGAGACATACCCTGCCCAGATGGGTCAAAAACACTGCTGCTTATTAATATTTCTAAGTGAAAGGGCTAATGTGCACATGCATGTAGTACAAATGCCTGGTTATTACGTGTAATGTGGTGTGCAGTGCAGGTATCCAGTGGGAATTTTATCCTACCTGATGAGTTACTCTCTGCCTGAGATCAGGTGTGGCCCATCAGAGATCAGTTTGGATGCAAAAACTGCTGGATACCAGCACTCTAGCATCTCGGCAGCTCATTCCTGTGTTTGGTTAACACTGGTTTAGCCAGGCTTAGGAATTCACTGTGGATGAGACTAGCTAACTGCTTCAGTCATTCTTTGGGTTAATCTACTAGAAACTCATGAAAATCCAAATAACTGGTTATTTAGCATACAAAACTATTACATGTTTAGTTAGAAGGGACGATGAATCCCACCCATCTGGACTTAGACTTGGTGTCTCCCGTCACCAAATAACAGTTCATTAAAGAAAGTACACAGGCAGGTCCATTAAGCTATGGCTATGCTGCACCAAAGATAAACAGTTTCTCTAGGTGCACACAGACCCCACAGTTGAAAAAGGGCACCTTCCAAACTGCCATTGTGCACTGCACGTGTGAAACTCAACACAAAAACCACTAATTTGGCACCTCCAGCAATCACACCTGAGCTGATAACATGATTTACAGCCAAGCAAGGCGACCGGCTCTGATTACACGGCCACAGAAGGTGTCTGCAATGCAGAAATCCACACAAAAACAAAACAAGAAACATCATTCATCACGGCGCGCTTAAGCAGTTATCGGATTTCAGAAAAATTACGAAGGTACTTCACATCGTGCCTTCAAGATGGAAGATAAACTTACATTCATTACTGTCATTTTACTACAACAATAACCTAAAGGACTGAATCATACTGCACCGAATCTTACACAGTACATGATGTCTCACATTTGCTGATATACCTCCTCTACTTTCCTGAGGACAGCTTTTAGTCATGCAATGCTGGTACCTTCATGCCCTCAAAGCTGTGAAAATACCCTGGAGGACTTGCTAGAGCCATAGAGAATGAAAGGGCCATTTGTGGATGATGCATGATAAGAGGATGGACTGTGTTTGGGGAAAACATCTCCCAAGTCCATACAAAACAAGCCCAGACGAGCCATGAGGCCGAACTTGTGCAAAAATGGCAATCTCAAGGAAGACTCCAGAAAACCACCACCACAGTCCACAGGCCTGCGTCCCTCCCCCCACTAACATGGGAGAATTTGGAGCAAGTTTCAAGCTATTAGATTTCAAAACAACTGCAATGAAATCCAAGATGCATAATTGAACTTTTTATGATACCCTTTTACACCCTGAAGAAAGAGCTGAATCTCTGAAGGTCCATTAGTGCCCTTAAGACTGAGGAGCGTCAGGAGGTCCAGCAGCACTTGGAGAAGCTTGACGTGTGGGTCCTGCACATTCATCACTTCATACTATCACACATAATTACTGTGCCACACAATTACTAGCCTCTGGTTCTTTAAACCACTCGCATTTATCCTAACTCACCCATTATTGACACATTAACCCTTGTCTTACATGTAGACTCAGTACATTTTTATTGCTTTACACATGCTGCAGATATTTACGTCTTTACTTTTTTCCCGCATGTACTCTTATCCAAAGCAACGTACAATTGAAAAAGCAGGGTCAGGCAGTTCTCTGAGTAATTGGCGGTTAAGGGGCCCAGCAGTGACATCACACTACAAACCTAGGGATTTGACCAAGTGACCTTCCGATCACAGACACAGCATTCCGATCTGCGAAGCTGCACAGCATCCCTTTACAGGCTTGCTGAGCAATGCGAATCACTGCTGTGCACACATACACGGACGATCCATCAGGCTGCTCTGGCTATAAAACACCAGTGACTGTTCGCCGCACTGGGTGTTGATGGAAACATATAAAGCAGGTGTGGGAGGAGCCAGGAGGTCCAGTGCAGCCACTGCAGCGTCTACAAGAGACTGGGGTATAGAGCTAGACACAGAGATGGAGATGAGGGGTGGGTGTACCCATGATCGGAAGTTTGTCGGTTCATATTCCAGGGCTGGTAGTATGATGTCCTGTTGGACCCCAGAACAAGGCCCTTAAACCCCAACTGCTCCAGGGACTGGCTGACCCTGCTTTCACAAAAATGTATGTGCGTGTGTGTGTGTGTGTGGCTTTCGCATTTCATTCTTCTGGCGGATGTTTTTTTTTTCTACGCTGGGGGCCTAATTGTAATAACATACCCCAGCTGGGGGGGGCGCCGCACTCACCACTTGGAACACCTTCCCCTCGTGGGCTGGTGTGACGAGCATCTGGGGCTGCAGCGCTGAGCGCAGGAAGGCGCCGTGTGCAGAGAGGGTGCTGCCCCCGCTGTTGGGGCCCATGGAGAATCCTGCTATTAGGGAGCTTCCTGGCCTGGTGATTAGGCTAGCAGAGCCCCCCAAACACACGGCCTCACACGCAGGCCTTAACCCCCCCCAAACACACAGCCTCACACGCAGGCCTTAACACCCCCCAAACACACGGCCTCACACGCAGGCCTTAACCCCCCACCCCAAACACTCATTCTCACACGCAGATGTTAACCACCCCCAAACACTCACTCTCACACGCAGGCCTTAACCCCCCCCCAAACACTCACTCTCACACACACGCCATAACCCCACCCCACTCCCCCAACACAGACACCTATCCTTCCTCACCATCCCTGGAGATGTTTACTGCAGCACAGGGTCATTAACATCAAAGTGTGCGTGTGGTCATGGGAATATATTATATCAAATGTCCCCACAATGTGATAATGTTGACCCTCTGGGGACATTTTTGCCGGCGATGATCTCCCCATCCCTCCCTACCTAATGAAGGAGCGTGACGGCTGAATGTGGGCGATGAAGGGGTCCTGATTGTAGTTGAACGTGCCGGGGCCCTCGACTGGGGCAGAGTCGATGCTAAGTGAGACAGAGACCTGGGCCAGGGTGCTGTAGGGCGGGGTCCTGCACGTCAGCATGCTGCGGGAGGTGCTGCGGAGGATGGGAGGAGCGTCAGCCAGGCCCCAATGGTGCGCAAACCCTCCCCAGTTTGGCTTTAGCGTGGAACTGTCTTCCCTCTCAGATCGGGCCCACACCTCTGCTATGATACCCAAAGGGGCTTCCTCACCTCTGCAGCTGACATAGGGCATTCCCGATGGAGACCTGTCTGAGCGTCCCACTGTCCAAATGATCCCCCCGGATCGTCAGCATTGTCCCCCCGGATTTGGGCCCGAAGTCAGGGAAGATCTCGGTGATGATAGGCTCCTGTACAGGACAGCAGATGGACAGAGAGTTTAGGTGTAGCAGGAACACGGGCAGGAGACAAGCATTGTACGTGCGAGGTCGTACCACGAATGAGAAGCCGTCTCTGTGAGCCTGGCTGTCTCCGCTGTTTACCGTGATGACGCCGTTACTGAGCGCCGTTCTCACTGCACTAGGTGTGCAAACGAGCCTGCAAACGAGCACGGTGAAAAAACAAAGTTTTTCTCAGATGAGGTCAGCATCTCGGCAATCGACGATAATCAGATTAAACCACAAAATAGCAGTTCTGTGGGCAGAAAGATTATCCCGCCGCATTTTAACAAAGGTGATACTGTGAATATGTTAATTATAAAACACGGAGGTTTTTGAGCTAAGAAAATGAATGTTAATGCGACTCACTGGCTGATCGACTCAAGGCAGCCATTTATAATTAAGTGCTTAGTGGAGTCTCTGTGTTAACGCAGGCTGTGGAATGTGCAGCCGTGTAACGGTCGGTCTGGGGGGATAGCGAGTAAACAGCCAGGACGGCACGTAGCATCGCATGAACATCGTACCGATTGCTGCTGCTCTCTCTCACATCCAGCTTGCACGGGTTCCCGCCTATATGGATGTCCACGAGACTGGCATCGAACCTTTCGCTCTTGTTGAAGCCGAACTCCCTCCCACAGATGGTGATGCGTGTGCTCCCTCCGATGGGAACATTAGCAGGGGAGATCTCCAGGGAAGAACACAAAGCAGGGCAAACTTCACCGAGAGAAATAGGTTTCAGCTTTACAATCATTGCTTACAGGGTACATGAGGCATCCGCTTACTGCTCTCCTTATGTTCACTTATCAAAGGCTTTTATCCAAATCTACATACAGTGGTACCTTGGTTTGGGAGCATAATTCATTCCGGAAATGTGCTTGTAATCCAAAGCACTCTTATATCAAAGCAAATTTTCCCATAAGAAATAATGGAAACTCAGATGATTCATTCATAAATCCTAAAATATTCATATCAAGTGATTATTACAAAATATAAAGTAAAATATAGGTAAAACTAATTAATGTGCACTTTACCTTTGAAAAAAATCGTGGATGGTGTGAGGGAGACAAAAGACAGGAGGGTTATTTTGTAGACGGTTTGTTAATTTTCACTTAAAATAACGGAATTACTGCTATCTGTTGGCTCACTGGAATCTTTTTTTTTTTGTGTGATTTTAACAAGGAACCTATCCAATGACATCTTTGCTCATCTTGCGGAACACTCGTAAATCATTTTACTCGTAATCCAAGGTTCAACTGTACAACTAAGAAGGCAGAGTTGCACACTCCCAGGAGCAATTGAGGCTTAAGGGCCTTGTTCAGGGGCCAAACTATGATGCCACTCTGCTGATTCTGGGATTTGAACCACCAACCTTCTGATCACAGTCACAAACTGGGCCCCCAGCATGATTTTGGTTCCCAAAACCCTCTTATCAAAAGGGAACTGAGCCACAAGCTAGCTACCAGGTATCACATTGCTGGCCCTGAAGCCTGAGAGGTGATTCACGTTCACTGGGAAAAGTCAGAGAGACATCACGCCCCCTCAATGGCTTCCGGAAAGTAAAAGCCATTGTGTGGCTTTCCTTCCCCCGGGCTCGGTTTACCAATTGAAGCCTTTAGAATGAAACAGTCTTAGAGCCCTGGGTTCCAGCCCATCTCAGGTCCCTCCACACAGAGCCAGACCCACAGAAGGTCACCTGCTCATGTTTTTTGCTCACTTCAGATTCCATAATATAGTGCAGTCTAGTCATTTGGTGCTTTTAACACCACAGGAACTTTTTTAGGAACAGAACCTTTTTCTGGAACCAGGAACTTTTGTCATGTTCACACTGCAAGAATTTGGTAGTAGTTTTTAAATTCCTAATCCAGACTCAGTACTTTTTGTTTGAACACAAACTACTGTGGAAATGTTTAGTGATATCTTGCAGACTGATTGACCACAAACACCACCGCTAACTAGGAAGGATTGTGGAAGTTTAGGGAAAATATGTATATGTAATGGAACAAAAAATGAGCAGATGGAATCATTTTTATATTACAGTGCATCAGTGAATACCTCTTTGGTTACGTATCCATATTTCTGCAATGGAAAATGAAGATAACCAATATACATTTGTGAAAGTTGCCAGAGCTTATTAGCCGGACACAATTCTTCTATTCTGTGAAAAAGGAAAGATCTATCTGCTGGCCAGATTTAATACGAATTATAAACATATTGCAGGTCGTATAAATAAAATATAAATGTCCCATTTCAATCAAAATTGAAACCTACAAACTTTTTGTGTCTCCCATGTTTATTTATCATAAAGGACTTGGCCCAGGAACTTGTGTTGAAAGCGCCCATTATGAATTTTCAGCACCTTTGGTCAAAACTTACTACGGATATAATGGGGGGGCAGGAGTCCCGGGTCCAGCGTGAGGGGGAGCACTGCCCGGACCTGGAGCAGCGGTCCTGGCACCAGCCGCAGCCCATGAAGGCCGGGGCCAGCAGGCAGGAGGTGCAGGTGGAGAAGGGCTCGCAGCCTGGGCCCTCCACAGGAACCTTGGTCAGCTAGAGCCAGAGCACAAACTCAGAGCCAAGCAACGATCCACGGAGCACATAAGCGCAGCATGAGGGTGTGACCAGAGCAGGTGCTTCTCAGACCAGGGAAAGCTGCTGGGGGGGGGGTCCGTACAACTCACTTCATTTATCAAGACTTGTTTTAATTTGCTAAGAATTCTTTGTCCAGTGTCCTTCAAGTATGACTCGAAAGTCACACCTCACAGAGGTCTCTCCTCAGCTCTGCTTTCATATCCATAGACATAAATTATCAGCATCCAGGCACTAGTGAGATAGAAACTGATGGCTTAACAGGGAGATGTTTGACAGCATCTTTGGTCAAAGTTGTAGGTCACTAAGACCTTGTCCGCTTCTATGAATCAGTGTTGCAGCAGCATTTCTCAGTGTGACAATGGACAGACATATCCTGTTGTTTTTTTATGATTTTCTGAATGTCAGAAAATTTGACCTTAGTGGCCAACTGAACTGCAACTTTTTCCATGGAGTTTATGGTTTTATGTACATTTTGTATTTATTTAGTGTACTGCACTGCAAATGGGGAACACTAGATCCAAGACTTACACTCACTAGATCACTCATTCTAGTGATGTGACAAAAGTGACCTGATCTGATCATACACAGTGACAAATTTGACACAGGCTGAGAACATTCTTGCATCACATGCACATTTAGTGATGAGGTGGATCCCTCATATTCTCTCTGATGCTATCTGACCTCTGCCAATTATGACAGGCACTCACTCACCTTGTTTCCTGTCACCAACAGTAGGGCGCCCCCTGGCTGCTGGGTGGAGAGCAGCGCCACCTCACGGGATACAGGTTTGGAGTCTAGCTGGAAGTTCACGTGGGCAGATCTCTGTCTGGAGCGCGAGACCACGACCTGAAAAGACACCAGAGCGTCTCACTTGGCCGTGCAAATCCACGGCTGCTTAGCAGGAACCAGCAAAGATGACATCATAACATACCCATCATGTGCCTGCAGTAATGTTATATTTGGGATCAACTCAGTAAGCACCGTATTCCTCCCGAAGATGCATTCGTGGGTTCTGTGAGCTCAAGATTTAGACCAATCAGTACGTCCATTTTCTGAGTATTTCAGCTGGGGAAGAACTCCTCTGTCACTCACTTAAAGCCATGTAATGCAGACTGGACTCTAGTCAATCTAGCTATAGTCACAGCAACTAAAATATAATAAAAATCTGCAAAAACAACACGTGAAATACATAAAGGTCACACACTTCAGCTGACGAGCCAGTACTAGGAATCAAAGGCGAATCCGGTCACCCCTCATTCTCGACGGTTTTGGGGCAATTGAAACCCCAGACATTTGGAATGTCACACGACACCGATTTCATGAGCCAGGAAAGAATACCGTTCCGACTGGGGGGCAAATCTCAGCGAACAGGTTTACGAGTTAAGGAGGGAGATGTGTGAATTCGAGCATTTCGGGGAATAATGGCGGGAAGGAAGCGCTGGTTGCGAGTGCGGAGGCTGCGTGATTCCCCATACGACGGCAAGGCGCAGTTTTCGAGGGCTAAACACTTCCTCAGGCTGCACAATGGCCCCTGCGCTTCTACATTCTCACACGCCGCCCCATCTCTCTCTCTCCCCCGGACCTCCGCGGCGAATCGCGACAGCTGTGCCCGCTCGCCGCTCCCCTGAGCCTGCGCGACAGCTGCGCCCACTCTGAAGCATGGCGTGCGGGCCTACGGCGGGCACCCGTGCTGGTATTAACCTATCAGGGGCCTCGGGGTCCGCTCCGGCGCAGCTGTCGTGCTTCACCCTCCTCTAATCGCGTTTACAGAGCGTGTCGGAAAGCCCCCCCCCCCCCCCCCCGCCCCCCCCCGGGCCGCCTTTTTGCCGGCCCCCCCCCCTTTTTTTTTTTTTGCGGGC
>JAABNY020000001.1:8007030-8031866 GCA_015164015.2 Brevimyrus niger
GCGCCCGAGGCGGCCGACGCCCGGGGTGGCAGCGCGCCTCCCCCCCCCCCCCCGCCCCGCCCGGTTCAGGGAGCCGGCGCCCGCGGGGGCCAGAGCAAAGGGGGGCCGGCCGGGGGGGGGGGGCGGAAACCCCCCCCCCCCCCCCCCCCCGGATCCAGACCGGGCCTGCATTTTCGCAGACTGCCTCATATTTGTTTCTTTGGCAGGTCATATAGCGGCAGAGCTCCCTGAAAACGCAACGAGCACGGCTTTGCCGGACTGGACCTGTGGCGGGCGGTTGCGATTGGGCAGCGGCAGCACAAACAGGAAGCCCACGCATTTGCCCACCTGCTCCCACACCTCCCTGCCTCCTCATTCCACTGCAGTTGTATTGGCTGTGGGCCAACATCCTGCCGCGATGCAATGCACGGCAAAAGCACCAAGCTGAGGAGCTGCAGGAATATTCTGGAATTTATGGGGCCAATATTTGCACAGCTACACTGCCAGGCTTAAAAAAAAGTCGCCATTTGAATTTTTCGTTGGGCCACCTTTAGCTTTGATTATGGCTCACATTTGTCATGGCATTTTTTCCCCAAGATTATGCAACATCTCACCCTTTCTTTTCATCCAGATTTGCATTAATTTCTCACCAAAATCCTGTATTTACATATGAGTTGAACCACTCCATAAAATCTCCTTTCTAAAGACATCCCAAAGACCTTCAATGAGGTTAAGGTCACAACTCTTTGGTGATCAAGTCACGCATGAAAATGATTGCTCATGCTTCCTGAACCTTTGTCTTTGACAATTCAAACCCAATGGCATTCTTGTCCTGGAATATGCTCATGCCAACAGAGTAGAAAAAAATCAATTTATGATGGATGGAGGTATAACCTGGCCATTCAGTAGATTCAGGTAATCAGTCTTTACTTTATTGCTGCGTAACATTGCAGGGCTGTAATAATGATCTAGTCATTGGCTCTTAAGTATTTGCTGATATAAATTCAAATGGCGACTCTTTTTTTGGCCGAACAGTGTATATTATCCTTCATTTTATTAAAAAGTCACACCGGTTATGTTTAAGATATAGCCTCATATTTCTACATCTCTGTGATTTGTGGTAGGGTTTGGATTTAGGTTCTCAAACTTTTTTGATCAAAGGTCCACATCAGATGGTGTTCAGTGGTCTGAAACAATATTCAATAACAACACAGGGTTTCATTAACTTTTTTTTCTCTAGCGTTTCATGAACTTTAACGACTTAACAATAACCATTGATATAGACATCAGTATTTAACAATAATGGGAACATTTCAACACTCGCTGACTGTTTCGACTCTTTGTGATGCGGGTGGGGGGGGGGGGCATTATAATGTGTTATATGTGTGGTTCTACACCAACCATATAGATTCATTCATATATTCAAGGTGCATTATTGGCTGGGTCTGGATTAACTTATGGTTCAATTCCCATTCGGACCATGGTGTGGACTTTGAACACCCATGGTTTAAGGTTTGGGACTTAGGGTTTAGGGGTTAGGACTTAGGGATTAAGGTTTATGGTTTAAGGTTACAGACTGATGACAGAGTGGTGTCAGGTGAGGTGAGTCTCCCACCTGGATGACCCGGCCTTTAGACGTTCCCAGGTTGGCCACGGTCTGCTCGCCCAAAGAGAACACGGCGATGGAGGTGATCAGGACGTTGCTGAACTGGCCGCTGAAGTAGTCCAGGCGCGTCATGGTGCTGGTGACCTCGAGCTGGTAGCCCTCGCCATGCTGCCTGCAGCTGGAGGCCTCATCCATGGAGCTCTGCAACACAGGGCAAAACATCAGCGCGGCCGGCAGGCAAGAAACGCTGTTTTTCTGCCATTTAGCACAACAGTATTGAAGGGCCCATTGTGGGCCTTTAGGCTCAGACACAAGGGGTCTCATCCAGCGCGAGGCAGATAAAGACCCCGTGTTAAATGCATTTAATGGCCATGCAGCCTTGAGGAGAATCCCCAGCCCAAGGAAATATGTGCAGGCCAGTGTAGTATTTCATCTGCTTACATCCCTGAGCATGAGGATGCAGCACATCACAGCAATGAAGCACAGGGGCGAACGGGAAAGCGGCATGAATTCTCCTCAGCTTCTGCATGATTCCTTGCAAACCTCAGTCTAACCGTTTTGGGACTCAAAAGATACGTTCATATCTAAGGGTCTGTGGTGAGGCGGCTTTAGGACAAAAGACGCGGCTCGTAAAGGGAACGCAGCCATCAATAATTAATGAAGCGAGATCGCGACCCCCAAACCGTGACTAAACGGCCAAAGGAAAGTACACAGGCGTTTAATGATTAAAAGGGATCTCTGCGAGTGGTATATTGTTTCAGCAAAGAGCAAATAGGGGTCATGGAACACGGTGACCTGAACAGCGAAAGAAAAAAATGCGGCGATTCTTACAGGCAAAGTCAGAGGCGGCATCACACAGCATTCACAGATCAGTGCTCTTTAAGTGAAGGCTACTGACTCACAGAACAGGAAGTGAACACAAACAAAGAGATCTAAAGTACAAATACAGCCCTATCAGCAAACTCCATCCTCCTCAAATAATGAGTGAGTGGCACTGACCTGTGGTCTTGCAATAGATGATACCTCATTCTGCTAAAGGCAGGGAAACATGGAGATTTCCAGCAAAGAATGTTAATCTTATTTCGTCAAATGACAACATTCTCTCCTCCGCTGCTTAAGGAAGTTAAGTTTACTCCATTTTTAATGAAAAAGTATCAGCGATAACACATACAGTTCTTGAAAAATCAACTGCTATTGTTTAGAAAAAAAACTGTAATGAAAAAGGTATGTTTCACAAATGGATTCACACCCATGACATCAGCAGCAGCGCATAGGAAAGACGCACCAAGAATGACTGCACTTTTCAGGGCAGCTGCATAGGTGCAAATGTGGCTGAGGAACCGGAGAAATCAGAGCCAGCACTCATGGTTCCAGAGAAGTTATGGCTCGAATCAAGAGCATCAAATGACGTTTTCACAAGTTTTGTTTGAACCTGGGTTTCTGTTATTTTTGGGTTTTTTTCTATACTTGAACTCTTTTTCTGAAATAATGTCAGTTGGCCTTGAGTTCCCGATGTTGCCAGGGCAACCATGGGTTACCCGTGGGGGTCAGGGTGGGTGCCTCGGATTTACTGTGTTTGCTATAGGGCTCATGAGTCTTACAGAAAGATTGTCTCTGCACCAGTCATACCATCCAGTCTGTGAAGATAATATACCACAAGCTGTCGAGGACATCACTGTTAAATTACCATCATAAACCACTCATCACCTTCAGTGCCATTCCCGGTGGCTCCCAGTGGCATACAAGTGTCTTCAGGACAATCAAATGTCAAATTATCCTAAGAATGTCCCTACTAAAGTCACTCAAATGTCAAATTTGATGGAATCCCTCTGTCTGTAAGCCTTGTCTCATCTCAATGCATGCCACAGACTATCCTCTGACTGCATGTGCTATTTATATGAAGAAGTGAAATATCTTTCCACCAGTCCAGAGCAAATTCGGGGTCCTCCAACCTGAAGGAAGCCTGTAGTTTATGAACACCACATCCTGAAGCGACTTCAGGGCAGGTCCTGTGCGGTCACACACTGTAGATGGCCATGTGGGACCGCAGCTGGCCTGCAGGGGGCATGCCCACAGGATGTCGCACCAATGGACACGCAGGAGAAAGAAAAGGGGAAAAATAAATGGAGCAGGAGAAACAATATTCATATGTTCATTGGTTTTTGTGTTGTGGTGACAGGAACTTGCCAGTGTGACAGGAAGCAGGACGGAAAGCTCAGTGGCACCTGCTCTCCGGGGGGGGGGGTGTTATGGAGTCCAGGGGGCCCTCATTCCCCTGCCGTGTGACCGGCCTGAGCCACCCCCCCACCCCCCCGCACTACCTGTCATCGGGCTGCTCTGCTCTTCCTGGGTTTCCGCCTGAGAAACAATACCTCCACAGTCCGTGCTGCTCCTGACAGCATAAATGAAGGCTTGTTGAATGAATGATAACCGATTGTAATTTTCAAGAAAATGGCACTTAACCACTGCATACAAAGTCATTCTCACCTCACGGCAGAGAGGAGGCAGAGAGCATTTTAGATCTTAGAAGAGTAGAAGGGCGAAATCACAGCAGCGGCTTCACCTGCCATCAGCTGAGGTGGGTTGCAGGTCGGCCGCGGCAAAAAGGGCACGATTGCAGATGGGGAATCTGACAAACGCGCAGGGCACCGACAGCCACTGTACTGGCGTCACACCACCCTCAGCTAAAAGGGTTATGGGCCAAGCACTTCAGGCTAGGAATACACCGAAATTGGGGAGGGTCAGCATCAGGGCTGCATTAACCCTGGGGGACCCCCAAGAGGGCCATTTCCGTTCATTTTTGGAGCTAAAATTAAGAGAATTAAAAATGATGTAACGTCAATAATCCACTTATCAGGGAGTCAAGATGTCAGCAGTAAAAAGTGCCAATAAGGGGATTGACTGGGCAGATTTAATGCATTTAACCATTCCATTTTCCAAGTTTGGGGTGGGGCCTGATTTTACTGGGCTGGACCCCTTATTTTACCAGGCCCCTACACCACAGGATTGCATAGGTATTAACTGGCCTTTGCTCAGCACACTGGGAGGGCAACTATGCCAGCTGCAGCTCATCCAGAGCTGTAAATATGAGGTCAGGCCCGTCGAGTGCAGGCACTTAGTGAGTTACAATCACCATCCCAAAGGGGGCGCTGCAGAGGGCAGCGGCTGCACAGCAGAACCTGGTGCACTGAGGTAGCACACGGCGAAGCAATATGGACCCACTGGCAAAACATTGAACTCCATCAAGACCAGCACCTCATGGCACTGGAGGAGTTTCTTCCCACTGGCATTCAAACTCAGTAACATGGTTCAGAGCTCTGGGACACAAACACTGACTCACCCAGCATCTAATTTATCCATGTAAATGTAGAAAATTCTGAATGATTAACCTATTTTCCCATTGTCTTGCTTTTATTGCTCTGCTGCAAAGCATCAAACTCATATACTATCATCTGCTGTATCAAGTATTCTGTTATCGTATCTTTGTTAAGTGTGGTTATATTTTATGCTTTGTAACACACACACACACGCACACACACACACACACACTGGGTCTAATAAAACTGATTCTAAAGTCTCCGGCATGGACACCACCAAGCTGTCCAAAGTAAACAGTGCTGTTGGGCCTCAGCTCTTAGGAGGAGAAAGTCATCCAGGGGTGATCACAGCCACAAAGTTCTCCAGGTGGAGACCGGGTGGAGGCTTTGTGATTTAGACAGCAGGAAGGAGATTGTGAGGAAAGTATGGACCAGAGCTCATCAAGAGGATGGGAGAAGAGCACCAGAACATATTTGGGTTAGGTGTGGGATTGTGGCTTGTAAGATGAGAACCTGTGATGACATCAGCATACTTAATTGTTCCTGCTGCTAACTGGCACCAAGCAAACTGCAAGTTATATGTGAAACAAACCGGACACTGACTAAACACGCAGCACGAATGCAAGGGTCCTCAGTTCTCTGTAAGTCCCTCACATAGACATGATAAGCGGCACAGCAGCACGGTATCCGGGTGTGAAGCCATATCCTATTACGGCATAATTCTGGGCTTTGAGGGGTGTTTGGGTGAGACTGGAAAACAAACATGCTGAATACTTAAGCACACAGACAGATAAACCTTGTGAGTGCCTTTGGACCTGAGACCACAGACAAACAAACAAAACTGAACGCCAACAGACAAAATCAATACAAACCAGATTTACTCATGCTGTAACCTTAACTCGCAAAAGTGCCACACGAGAACGACTTTCTTCCTTTCAGTGTTTTCACACTGTAAAATCCATTTAGCAGAAAAAAACAGCATTTTATTCCTGTGTGCCTGAAGGGTCCCGCCGTGTTGCCGCTGCCGCTATGGCTGACTGAGCTTGGGCAGCTCTCACTGCGAGGGCCGGTATCCCCGATCCGCAAGGCCATTCAGCCGAACGGGGGAGTTTCCAGCGGCCCTGCTAAGGAAATTGGCTGCAGGAGGCAGAATGCGAGTTAACAGAGCAGAAAACTGAAGGCTTTTATGTGATTTCGAGGCTGAAAAACCATGAAGGGGAAATTGGAATAGATCAAATGTTCGGGAAGCAAATGAAAAATGCCTCTGAATCATAAATGTACACATAGTGTGACAGATACACACAGTCGTCGCTTTGCAAACATATCTCCTCGCGTTCAGCATCTCCAAGCTGCCACAATCCGAAGAGAGTAAACAACACGTCCACTTCAGGCTATTTATGGGGCTTCACTTGCTATAAAAGAGACATTAACTGGCCGGTGTAGCTTACCACCGATGGCTTTACCTGCAGGGGTTACGCGCCTCCGAGCGCTGGCCAGACGGGAGCTCGCACACACATTCACCAAACGCCACAAGTCTGTGCACCTTCACCAATGATTAACTGATAACAAACACAAGATGTTCTGCTCTGTCCTCCACCACAGAGCTGCTTCAGCTGTTTGTGATAAACATCTGCGCTAACTGGCCCATTACGGCTGAGCAAACGGGAGAGGGGCCTGCCTTCCTGCACACAGCAGCTCTCTAACGTGAATGTGTTTCAATACGCCACTGAGCTGAATTCACTGGCACTGGCCCCACATTAGTGAACAGACACTGCAAGGGCGAAGCTTGGAAGCAGTTCAGGTGCCTCTTGGTGGATAATAAAGGTCAGCTGGGCCACACCTGTACAGCTCCCAATAATAAAGGGGGCACCAGCGATGCCTGTGACTCATCGTGAGAAGGGAGAGGCAGCTGGGGGAGGCTCTGCGTCGCCCTCTGGCTGAAGGGCAGAGTGCCACACTAAACATCCCCACGTGGTGAGTCACCGGCAGGGGATCAAAGGGAGACGCGGGCCCCAGACCGGGGAGGGCAGCACAGGGGCGGAGCCTCTCTGCACGGCTGGAGAACTGCCCCCAGATTTAGATCGCCATCTCCTCCAACAAGATGGTGATTCCTAAAGATCCGACCGACCCACTTATAGTATTATAGGGCATACCGGACAGCATGTAACAATCGCCGTGTGCGACATACCCCCTGTCCTCAAGGGAAACATTACCGTTATAATTTGCAGATGTTCTAAGACATTTTGATCTTTCATCTATAAAAGGAGCAATTTCAGTAATCCCCCCTTTAAATGTCAAAGTCACTTATAATAATGTGTGGTCTCCCCGCTGTTGGCTTTCTGGTTCTCAACATATCGAACACTTGTTTGTTTGAATGTTCCTGCAATTAAGCTACAAGCTGAGAGTTATTTATGCCTGATTCGTTAAGTGATGCCACTGGGCAGCAGCAGGCCCGCTGATCAATAGTGAATTAAGGATGCCTGTTAGCCTGCAGTTATTAACCTGCCGAGGAAATCCTGCCCTCATCCCGTTTCTGGGACTTTGCTTAAATTACCAGTATATAAAAAAGCAAACAGACATATTTCTTTTTCTAATAATGCAACATCACCTGTAATAATACAATACAAAAATGCTTAAAAAAAGAGAGAGAAGACAACAAATCTAAACTACTGTCAATAACTTTTATCAAGCTAATTAACTACCATGTTAAGCTATGTCTCGCTAATAACATTGAAGATTACGATGGGACCAGATCTCAGAATCAAATCGCAAAAGCAAATAAAGCTCTGGGGTCTGAACATTCGGCCCCTTCAGCTGGAACATCGCTCACCTTCAGCTCCATCAGCACTGCTTACACAAGACGCCGGCATCCAGCTCTAAAAGCCACGTTGGCTATCTTCTAATCAACACACACACATTAGTCCACTATGACCGTTATAACAAATGAACATTCTCCAGGAACAGACGACGTTCATTTTTATAACCTCTGCGCTTGAGGTTTATAAAGATGTATAAATACTTCGGGGTCCCCTGTGAAGGTACAGGGGCAGGCAAAGTGTGAGACGGCCCTGGCAGGGTGAAGGCGACCAGCAGCTGAAAATATCTCACATCTATATTTATCTACAACAGTTTACTGATCACAGCCTATTTTGGAAGATAACAGATTAACTAATTAAAAGATGAACCTGAAATGAATCCTGGGACTAATCACCAATGACAGATATCATGATTCTCATATTAAGAAATCAAAAGTTTACAATCATGGCCATTGGGAAATGAGTCATTTAGCAAATCCTCCATCCTACTCAGATACTTGTTGGAGCCTTTTAAGGTCAGTAACAGCCTGTGAGATGCCGTACGATGTTGATTCTTTAATTATACAGTCTTGTCTTGTCTTCACCAAAGTGGGCAACGTGTTTAACTGAGTAATGGAAGGGCTGATTCCTCAATCAGGTCCACATTCCTTCAGATAGCGATCATCTTCCTAAAATTATTCCACATCCTGCCCTTCAGCCATTGACTGTCATGATTTGATAACGATTCGTAAGCTTGCTGAGAGTTACTCATACATTTAAATTATTAAAAAAGCAAAAGGAATAGAGTTCCTATTTGTTTTTTAGATATCCTATGTGTGTAATGTGTTCATTATAAATTACTTTGCACCATGTGTATTACTGTCTTTGCACTGTGATGTCTGCTATGTTTTTGTATTCAGTGCACTTTAAGTACCTGACTGCTGTATGCAAGAGAATTTTCCACCTGGGATTAATGATCTTATCTTAATATCTTAAATGAATACGTGCTAAAACCAATTCACAACTGAAGGACAGCAGGTGAAATTAAAACAAAAAAATGAAAATTAAACTAATTCAGATATCGGCAGACAGAGTGTCAGCTGCTAAATCCCTGTCAGTATCGACCCGCTGATTTAGTATTTGGCCAATCGGTACTGATGGACGGCACACATGAGCAACGGACTAAAGATCCATCTATCCAGGTGATTTAGAGAGGCAGGAAGCTGAGTGATGCAGGTCTGCAGTGAGGTATCCGTGACGGCAGTTTCCTAAATCAAGGCCGCTATCTGCATAGTGACAGTGTTCCGATCCTGTGATGGACCTTTAGAATACTTCCATGCGAGGAAGTATGAGAGATGTGATACAAAGTCCGTACTTTCTGTGGGTCACTAGGCCAGCAATAATGTTTAGATCCGCTGAACACCGAGAAACGCAAACCTGAAACAGCAGATTGATCAATGAAGTCAGAGCACCAGTGAGCCTGAGAACGTCTTCCTTACCGAGTTGAAGCAACGCTTCTCTTCTGAGCCTTTGAAGTGGAACATCTGCCTCGTGTGGCACTTCTGCATGAAGTCCCTGAAGAAGATGTTGACGTCTCGGATGGGGATGATGCAGACGGCTGAGCTGGCGGAAGTTTCCGGAGAGTCCGGCCGGCTGCGGGCGAAGGCAGCGAAGAGCACGTCCTCGCCCTCGTCCAGGCCCATCTCCTCGCGGAGCGCCCGCCCGGGCCGGGCCACATGGGCGGCCTGCAGGACGTTGAAGACCTCGACGCGGGCGGCCCGCCGCCGCCGCTTCTCCGTCAGGATGCACTCGAAGGGCAGCTCGGCATAACGCCGCAACTCGGACTCAGAGGCGCACATGCGCACGATGCGCGTGTGGAATGCGTGGGAGCTGCGGTCCTCCGGCTGCACAGTCAGGAAGTAGGCGTGCGGCCCACTCTGGAAGGCGTGCACGTACCGGATCAGGAAGCTGTCAGGCAGCTGGGGCACGAGGTCCATGTATGACTGGTTAGAGAAGAAGTGGAAGCCGTCTTGGGTCTCCTTCATGCGCCGGATGGAGATGGCATGGTGTGACATAGGGGGCGCCACTGAGTTCCCCACGAAGAACCTCACGACGCCCCCGCTCTCGATGCTGAGGATGCGGGTTCCGGCGGGGCTGGCGATGCAGTCGGGACACCCGCGCTGCCCCCCGTTGGCCTTGGGGGTGTACATGCACTCTATCTGAGGGGGGTGCCGCCCGCCATCCAGAACATACCGGAAGCAGACTCCGCCGTGGGCGGAGCCACAGCTGAAGAGCTCTTCGTCGTAATAAGTCTCCATAAGCAGGGCTATGTTGATGTTGTCCTTCAAACCGCTAGCAGAGGAGTTGGTCTCCTGGCTGCAGTCCTGGCAGGGGGAACAGGACCTTCCCTCCATCACAGGCCCCGTCTTGTACTCGGAGACTTTCCGTAAGTCTTCATCCAGCAAGTAGATCCTGTTTGTTGCTCCCACGTAGACACGACTGTCATATGTCACGAGACTCTGAATGGGGGCATCTGCCGAAAAGCTGGGCAGATCGTACTTCATGGAAAGATTGAGCCTGGAACCTTCTGAGGTCTCTTCACACTGCCCGCTGGCCCCGAGCGGCAGCGCCCCCAAATGCAAGCAGATGGAGATGCAAGCGGACAGCAGCGTGCTGGTCCTCATGTCGGCCCTGAGGAAAGGGAGGCAACAACGAACAAAGAGTCAGTGACTCAGGAAGACCATTAATCACTGGAATCAGCACTGGTTTTTGCTGCAGTAAAAATGGATCCGTTCCAGATGCAGAAAACTGCAGAAAAACTTGACAAGTTAATGAATGACCATGTCACAAAATTAGTCATTGAAGGTGCTTGTACAGATGACAAAATTAACTATGCTGTGTCCTGACTATGAACCACTTATTGTTTTAATTATTACGGATTTGCAATAGTGAATCGTCCACGCTCAAGGAGCAGTAGACTAAATTGGGAATGACGGGATCAGAATGCTCAGTCTGTTAGTAGAGTTGGTTATCTGTGTTTAAAATTGCTTAAATGGTCCTCTATCTCGGTGTTTTGTCATCCAGTGATAGGGTCTGGCTTCGGCTGGCAGAATTAAGGATTTATCAGATACTAAACATGCTCAGATTTGCCAAAGTGAGTTTCGTAAACGCGCTTTTGAAACGCCATAAACAGACTGGAAAGATAAATGCCAACGCAGTACTTAAAATATGAGTATTTTTAAAGTACCCCTTTTCAGTCTAACTCATTATTCAGTTACAGATTAATAGTAATTATATTTTCTTTGATTAGATGTAAATGTGCACATACAATATGACCAGCATAAACCATAAACCAACCAGAAATATCCAAAGTGATATGATTACGCAAAATTCTTCATTTAAAAGTAAGGCAGAGATGTCCATGCTTCGTAGTTTGTAGAATAAATATCCAACGTTTCAGTGGAGTGAAAATGCATGAACGTTAAGTCTCCTTATGAAGCCCAGGAGCTGAATCTACAGGAACATTAATAGAGAAACACGACCGAACGTTAAGTTTTTACAGAAACTCCACGTTCCCTACCTCATTTCTGAACCTTATAACTAGTCGGTATTTAGCCTGAATTACATAGTTAAAAAACTGCGCAAAATGTTAAACCTAGAGCCGCGTCGTTAACGCTTATTGCAGTTTAAGATTTAGCAAAAAATGTACATTTGAGTTTTAAAGCACCTTTACCTCCTCATGTTGTTTGCAGTCCGCGCTGTTTCTGGGTTTGGGTTCAGATCATGCCGAAACGCAGTAGGTGCACAGCGAGCGATCTGGCTCCGGGATGCTGCGCAGATCATTCATAGAGTTTCCCTTTCTGGTGGCACTATCTGCAGCTCAGATCCTTAACTTAAAGCTTCCCCTTCTGGTTACACTATCTCCGCCTTTCGCTCTCGTCTTGCTGGCGCTCGGCACTCTGTCAGATGCAGGTGAGGCTGGGGGTGTCACCCTCAACTGGGGGTGTCCCCATCGGAAACAAAACCAGCCCCCAAAGAGACTGCGAGGTGGGACCTTAAAATAAGCATCTTAATGAGAAAAAAAACTTTTGTACAAATTAATCAAACCTTGCATATATAAAATATCCTAAAGGTGTAATTTCACACTCCGCATCCGGAGCTAATAATGGTGTATGGGTTCATATCAAATATGCGATCTTGTAAGCTCTACATAAAGTACAAAACCGTAAAATGGCATGACAAAATGTAATCGAAACACCCTCTTTCTGATGAGGTGGTATCAAAGCACACATTCTCCTTAAAAGTACACAAGTCGTTTATCAAAACTCGAGTTTTATGACAGCGCCATATGCTGTGCAGGACTTCGCAGCTTAGTAAATATTTTAATTACGGTAAACCTCTTATGGACCCCGCTAGCAAACTGTTGTTCTCACTCAGTTTTACACTGCGTGCCAGATCTTTAGAGCAAAACACTGCTAATTTTTACATTCATACAAATTAAGGCTCATTACACAACGGTGCTCCAGTATAATATTCCCTGGAAGCTGTATCTCTACAGTCGTACCACAAGACGCGCATCAGCGACAGTAGCTTACTGTGCGTCCCTGTCGCTTTCTGTCGAATTGAAAAGTTTTTTTGGGGGGGTGCAGGTATGTACTGTATGACCTGCACCACCCGTTTCAGAGACAGGTTACCTGTACCTGTCTGTCCCGTTGTATTGCACAGCATTATATTGGTAATATACCCCCTGCACTGTATTATTGTCAGTTTGTGTATTTGCGCATCCCACAAACTACCTCATCCTCGTATCGCACTACTTATTGTCAGAGTTGCCAACTTTGGTCAGCTGGCTGGCGTGAGATTTTCAATTCGAGACAAGTCTGCATACTCATTTACATGTACGTAAACGTTTTATTACCTTGTTAATTGTCTTTAGAGTTTGCAGACTATCCGAACGATTGTGATATTTAGCTCATATTAGGTTTATAATGGAATAATATACATTAGCCATAAGATTCCTTGTGTGAGCGTGACAGTCTGAAAGAGTGCCACGCTAAATACGTCCGTGTGATTTGGCAACCCGGCAAATCCCTGTATTCATTACCATGTTTTTTTTTTCTTATAATGTCTAGTGTGTTAATTTTATCCCCACATGCTTCCCCCCTCTAAAAAAAAGGTGTGGTCGAAAAATTTAATTGCATTTCCCAAATAAAAGATCGACGACTTTACAAATTTCCAATTTCAATATGCAAACGGATTGATTTTCTTTGTCGCCATCTACTGTTGAAAATGTGCATAGGCCAACATATACTTTATATTTTCAAATGTATTGGGACACCTACCTTGACTCACACATGAACTTTGATGATACATTCTTAATACATAGGCTTTAATATGGAGTTGACGTGCCCTTTACAGATATAACAGCTTCAACTCTTCTGGGAAGGCTGTCCACAATGTTTAGGGGTGTACTTATGGAGTTTATGGGAATTTTTGTCTATTCTTCCAGGAGAGCATTTTTGAGGTCAGGCACGGATGTTGGACGAGAAGGCCTGGCTCACAGTCTCAGCTCTAATTCATCCCAAAGGTGTTCTATCGGGTTGAGGTCAGGGATCTGTGCAGGCCAGTCATGTCCCTCCACACTAGACTCGCTCATCCATGTTCTTATGGACCTTGCTTTGCTTTCCATGTTAGAACAGGAAGAGGTCATCCCCAAACTGTTCCCAAGAATTTGGGAGCATGAAATTATCCAAGATGGCTTTGAATGCTACAGCATTAGGAGTTCCCTTCACTGGAACTAAGGGGCCAAGCCCAACCGCTGGAAAACAACCCCACACCATAACTTCCTCATCCACCTGCATTCAAGCAGGTACCGTTCTCCTGACAACTACCAAACCCAGACTCATCTATTCGATTGCCAAAGAAGCATGATTTGTCACTCCAGAGAACACATCTCCACTGCTCTAGAGTCCAGTGGTGGCGGCTTTACACCACTGCATCTGTCGTTTTGCATTGCACTCGGTGATGTAAGGCTTGGATGTAATTGCTTGGTAATGGAAACCCATTCCATGAAGTTCTCTACGCAGCTCTTGAGGTAATGTGAAGGACATATGAAGTTTGGAGGTCTGTAGTTATTGACTCTGCAGACAGTTGCAGGAAAATCCCAATACTTTTGGCAATATAGTGTATTTAATCCTTCCATCCATCTTCCAAGTGTGAGTGTGGACTGAAACCAGGCCATGACAGAGACAAGGCTACCTGAAACAGGGAAAACACACACACACACCCACACATGCACGCAGACACACAAACACACACACACGCATGCGGGCAACACATGCATGCACGTGCACACACACACGCACACACACACACACACACACACACACACATGCATGTACTCATGCGCACATACATTATTCATATATCTCTATCTTCGTGGAGACAGGTTTGACCACATTGTGGGGACATATGGGACAGTAGATAGAAGTGCAAGTTTACCTTTTCTTTTATATTTTTCTTAATCACAACCACCTGCCCAGGTGAGTAAATACACTTATGCAAACATAAAGTTCACATCAAAGACAAAGAGCAAAGACAATGATACACACTGCAAGCACATATTAAAAGTACACATTGGGCAAATAGAATATCATCCAGGAAATAAGTATTTAAACATTAACGGGTAGTCTATGTCAAATTAAAAACCGAAATCATCGGACGTTTTTTAAGTCAAAGACGAAATGACTACATGATTTACGGGGGTGGGTGTGGTACCACAGGAAGAGGCGCTGTAGGTCCTGATGACAGCAGGGAGGGAAGCCTATGGGTATTGGCGCTTCAAGATAGCGCCCGCTGGAGCGCGTGGGCAGTTTTGCTTACAATGTTGCCCAGTTACGTCTGCTATCACCTATTCAAATACACGTTCGATTACAGGTACTTATCGCTTTTCTCAGCTCAGTGGGGTTGGGGCTGCATCAGATTTTTGCAGCGTGATGCCATGACGATTCATTTAAAAGTGACTGCACGTCACTGCTGACTGATTACGTTGGGCAGCAAATTAATCAGCATAGATCGATAGATTAGACACTCAGCAGGATGTTCCTGCCACAGTTCACCCTGACTGATGTCTCAGCCCTTTGGACTTAATCAAGTTACCTTTGTGGTTTAATCGTCTTTGTCAATATAACCGTGATTTAATGAGTTTCTGTAGTCAGCAACGTTAGAAAGGTTCAATTGAACGTGAAATACTTGACTTGATCATTTAAAAATGAACTTAAAGTGTATACATGTCGGCTGTGTAACTGGCATTAGGGTCAGTTATGCTGTTTTAAGTTTAATTCATTTAAATATAAAAATAATTTAAACATAATTCAATTCCAGCACTATTTGACTTGACGAATGTATTAATTAACATAATTATAATTAAAGGCATATGTTTGTAAGGACCTTTCTAGTATTTCTATAGCGGAACTAAGCGTGGGGTTCGGTTAATTTTGTTGGTAACATTTTTTTTGCTCAGTTGAGCGAAGCACTTAATTGTTATGCAGCTGAGAAAATAATTTTAATTGATAATGGGACGACAGATTAATATGCAGTCCAGTATGGTTTTGACAGTGTATTTTTGCACATCCGCACATTATCTTTACATTTGAAGCGGGAGAGTGACGCAGGTTTCAGCTGAAGGTGGAATTGACAGCCAATGCTTTTGGTCGAGGTTAGGAATGGCTCGATGAAAAGGATGCTTTGTGGATGGAATGAATGGTGAAAATCAGTAAAGGCCTGTTTTCTGAGGTGAACAAAAACATCAATCAAAATGTGGCTCTGGATTATACCTTCCAAGAATCAGCTATAAAAATAGTCTACATAGTTTTGTATGAAAAATTCCTTTCAATCCTGAGTCACTCTTGGAAGATATTAGACTGAGAACATAATGAATGCATGTTTCCCTGCCAAAGGCAATCCATCAGGCCATTAGACAGGAAATGATGTCATAGTGCTATGGCATGATGGGACAAGCTGTTCCGTAATACAATACCAAAACAATATATATCAATGCACCCAATTAAATGTAAAAATAAAGGTGTCTGTGGGAAATATTTCTTTGTTAAACGGTAACCAGAGAGAGGGGGCAGATGATGCATGTAGCTGATCATCGAGGTGTGGACCTCAGTAACTTTTTAGAGCTTAATTTAAAAAAATTATAGCTAAATATAACTATATAAAAAATCAGCAGCTGAGAATTTCTCTTCCGAGACAAGTGCAGCTTAATTCAGTTTAGACTTGCTATTTAGTGTTAGTGAGAGTTGCGAGAGAAGGCATGGCCCCTTGCATCAGAACTTTCACTGGAAGTGTCTGCTACAGAGTCTGGAGTAAAGGCTATTGTATGAAACATGTTAAATATGCTTACTCTGACCATGATGAAGGTTAGGCTGTTCCTTAACACACACACAGAGTTTTCCACTTTAAAGTCACAGGCAGAGGGAGGTATTTTGTGTGGTGGGGGGTGGATACAGGGAATCAACATCCAACACTAAAACAATTCAGTTAGTGTAGATTACAATTGAAGTACCAATAAAATTATTGTCATGGAAATAATAACAGCCCCCTCCCCCTCCCATCCCACTAATTTTCAAATCCCTGAGGCCGATGGTTATTTCAGTCTTGTTTCCTTTAATGCGGATCTGATCAAAAGTTAATTTAATGTCCCCCTACTGATACTTATTTAGCAGAAATGTGACATGTGACATACCATTAAGAAAACAGGCTCAACCAGTTCCTGGGGTAATTGGGCTTAAGGATCTTACTTCTGTTGAAATCACTCTGCTGACCTCTGGATTTGAACCAACATCCTTCCAGTTATGGGAACAGCATGTCTACCCTCCAAGTCAAGCTGTAGCCCCACCTCTGAGACATCCTGATATACACTATATGGACTAAAGTATTGGTATACACACAAAGGTATTGGTATACACACAAAGGTATTGGTATACACACAGAAGTATTGGCAGCTACAACTCACAAGATTTTGGAGTATATCTGTAGGAACAGCATTTGTGAGGTCAGGCACTGATACTGGATGGGGAAACCTGGCTCACAATCTCCACTCTAGTTCATACCAAATGTATTTGATGGGGTTGAGATAAGGGCTCTGTTCAGGCCCAAGACCAAGGTTTCCCCACAAAGTTGGAAGTATAGGATTTTCCAAAGTGTCTCAATATGCTGAAGCATTAAGAGTTCCCTTCACTGGAGCTAAGGGGCCAAGCCCAACCCCTGGAAAACAACCCCATACCATAATTAAACCACCTTTACAGTTGGCACAATGCAGTCAGATAACATTCTCCTGATATCCACCAATTACAGACTACTCGACTGCCAGACAGAGAAGCGTGATTTGTCACGCCCCAGAGCATGTGTCCACTGCTCCAGAGTCCAGTGGCGGTGTGCTTTATTCCACTCCATCCGATGCCTGGCACTGTGCTTGGTGATGTGAGGCTTGCATGCAGCTACTCAGCCATGGAAGCCCATTCCATGAAGTTCCCAGCTCACAGTTTTTATACTGGCATTAATGTCAAAGGAAGTTTTGAACTCTGCAGTTACTGAATCACCAGAGAGTTGGTGACTTTTATGCACAATACACTTGTGAAGACAACTTACTGCTTCTAATTTTTCTATTTGGATTAATAAATAACGTACAATTTCCACATCACATCAGACTCTGTCTTTACTGCTTGTGATTGAGCTGTTGCACATGTGGAGTGGAATTTTAGCTGATGTAAGTGTAAATTAAAGCAAAGCTCTCATACTTCACACACCTTCATGATGAATGCTCAGCGCAGCTTGCAGTTACATTGAGCATGTATTTTTCCATCAGGTTATTTCTAAATTCACCAGCAGGTGGCGAAAACTTTCCAGAGTTGAGGCAGCCGCTGCTTTCTTTCAGAATGATAGAAGTCACTAAACCATGACGACGGCAACATGACGATAATAGAGTGTGCCACAGTTCCCCGTGGCTTTGCTGCATTTTCTGTGCTAATACCATATCTGAATTTTTCTCTGTATGTAATGATGAGGTTCCCTGCCTTAGAGTAGGGGGTTTTCAACCTTGCTTGAGCAAGGGACCGACACATGAAAAAAAGAGTAGGGCTAGGGTCCCCCGAACAAAATAAGAGAAGAATAGGGGCCCCCATAACAAGTAGGAACAGAACTAGGGACCCCCAAATTAAATCAGAGCAGAATAGGGGCCCCACAACAAGACAGAACAGAAGTAGGGACCCCCAAATGAAATAAGAGCAGAATAGGGGGCCCCAGAGCAGAGCTAGGGACCCACAAATGAAAAGCAAGCAGAAGACCCCATACACACACACACACACAAATTTAAGCTGTGCGGATATAGGGTTCCCAAGTGAAACTAAGGTAGAATAGGGACCCCCAAATTAAGACTGAGCAGAGAGAGGAACCCCCCCAGCCACACATTTGAAGTAAGGGAGGGGCTATAGTATTTCTTGAGTTTTTTGTGTTTCTCATGCTGTGCGAGTCAAACGATAAGTCAAGGGCTCCCAAGAGCAGTGTGACAGTACCTGTGTTACTTTGTCAATTACCAGTCTGGTACCATGAGATGGATCCTCTTGTGTTTTATTCACTTTCATCTTGCTGTTCTTTCGCTGCCTCCACGCCTACTGCTTTGTAAAAGTTTTAACAAAGAAATTATCAAAAAAAAAAGTAAAACAGGCACAAGGCTGGGTGCCAGTCAAATACCTTACATAAATTCCTGCATGTATCTTGGTCTGTGAATGTCCTGCAAATTAATTTCCTGCTATATAGTGTACTATGTACTGGGCTCTTTGTCTTTATGCTTGAAGGGATCTTGGAGGTCACATAAAAGTCCAATGTGTTTTACGAGGCGGGATGAGCGAATGTCAACATTTTAATGGCTCACACAAAAACACCCAGGAGTGCACGGAGTAAAAGGCCATTACAATATAGACAGGTAAAGCAGATTTTAATGTGCTCAGGTTGTAGAAATACAGTAAAAGCAGGTAAACTCCAATACACATAAAAAATATTCAAACTACGCTCTTCAAGGATAGTAGGTGTGCAGTCGCGTTGTCAAAGTGAGCTGGTCTCTGCAAAAAGCACCCATCTAATGGTCATCAAATGAAAGTGAAGGAACATTTAAGACTGACGTATGAAGAGGTCCCAACCAGTGTCTGTGCTCAGAATGAGTGAGGAGTTTCATCTCATTTAATATACATAGAACAGCAAGGACTCAACTATCAGCGAATACAGCAAAACTGAGGTCTACCTCAAGTTTACAGTGATTTTATAGGCATGGAAAGGTGAGAGGCCCCACTGCAGCACTTGAGTAAGATTTGACAGCTTTGTGCAAGATTTCTGCAATGGCGTTTTGAGTTAGGCTTACAGGTCTAGTTATGTGGCGTGAAAACAGGAAATACAAGCTTGCGACAGGGTGGCTAGAATCATTTTGTCTTCGAAACTACAAGTTTCTCAGAAGCACCTGCGGCGAGAGCATAAGTGATGAACTCCTCTGCACTCACCACCGTCGGGGAAACATTCTCTCTGCAGCTCTTATTTTGTATCCCGCAACAGAACTTTGCCCATTGCAAAGTAAATTAGCTAAAGATGTGGAATGAGTCCCATTAAATGCTTGGGGAAGAAAGGACTGTAGGAAGGGTAATACTAGAACAGGACGTCATGGCTGCTGATTTCCTATATCTGAGGTCAGGGGGAGGTAATGAGGAGCTTGTGTGGGGTAGGGGGTAGTTAGATATATAAGCCGCCTCCCTACACCTGCCCCTGCTCAGATGGGATATTTGACCGCATCCTACTGGTCCGTTCCCAGTGTTACACCTCCTTGGCCAGCCGCATACGCATGCTGCTGAAGCACTTTCCACAGGCCTCGAAGAAGGGGTCACAGAAGGTGTGGATGCAGATGGAGTAGACCCGACTCACGCAGTGGATCTCGATCAGGTAGCTCTTGAGGCACGGAACCACGGCCCAGATGTGCAGGAAGGAGAGGATGGCGAAGAAGATGCCCCAGACCAGTGCCAGCGGGATGCCCACCAGCGCCGTCAGCAGCCGGTAGCACCAGTACTTGGTGACGGTGAAGGTGGTGAAGCTGGCCTTCCACACGCCGTCGAAGCTGTAGGTGCCCGCAGGCTCAGCGATCACGTCCTCGAAGTCCACCTGGAGGGGAAATTAAAAATGAAATTGCGTTTTATTTGCCCGAGTATGAGTGCAGGTACACAGGAATTCATTAGCTTCCATGCGTCTCGTCTTGCTCCCCTATGAGATTTACGCAGGAGAGAGTAAAGTCTGCGGTTGGCCATTTATCCGGCCCCCCTGATCGGTCAGGTTTACTTCTGGCACCCAGAGCTTCCATTAGCAGGTTATGGATGTCCCATCATTTTTAATCCCCTCTCCTTTCTCTTTTGGCTCTAAAAATTAGCTCAAACGTCCCCATTTGGGGATGCCCACGTCAACCTGGAGCCTATGGAGAAGCTAGTCTGCTTTTGGAAAGACTATTTCCCTAGTAGTAGGTCTGCAATGGAAGTTATAATAAAAATTAACCTTGATTAAAGAAACCCATCTGGTAGAGCAATGTGAAACTAATAGGGGTTTCTGATTTCTCAGCTTTCAGGCACCATGCTCTGCAGATTTAAAGCAGTTACACAATGTACAGCCCAGCCATCTTGGCCTATAGGACGCTGTTTCCTAACATGGCCACTCCATTCGGACTCACAGCCACTTCCCTTCTAGACTCCTATTTTTCCGGGTGAATGTTTGGTTGCATTTCCCTTAAATCTATACTTAAATAATAACTATATAAAACTATAAAGCACTTTAACCCGAGTAACAAGTGAAAAATCAGGACGGTTGGGAGTGCATGTGATAAATTGCTGCGTGTCACAGCCCCGGATCACATGGTCCCATTTTCCAGCATATCTGTAGTTTATGGGGCACAGATTTTTCTCTGTCCTCTGATTTTCTCAGATTAGTGGATAGAAGCAGCCTGAGAACTTCTTTGATGACACACAATCATGGGGTCATAATCACTTGACTACAGTTATATTTGGATCCCATTTTTATTTTCTCTTGGATATCTGCTGTATTTGTAAGCTTTACACACGGGATTCCACTGTGCATAGACTGCATGAAGACCACGCAGCAATCCACTGTATGTAAAGTACATAAAGACCACGCAGGAATCCACTATACATAAACTGCACGGACGAGTCAATGCCGGGAATAACTTGGCAGTTCTGGCTTTGTGGATGTCACAGGATGTCACAGGCTGTCCCAGGCTTTTTGCTATGGCTACTTACAAATACCTGCCTCGAGGTGCAGTGTTTTTCCAAATCTATTATCCATCTGCTTAGCGCTGGATTCATTATGTTTTTATAAGAGTTCTCACTCGGGAGTAACTGATCTCACGGCTTTAAATAAACCCGTGCGAATTGGCTGCACCGGAGCGGACGGATCCTGAAGCTACCTTATCTTTCATGTTTGCAACAGATGTTTAGAGCGCCAGTCTTTGCTGATGGATGAACGATTCCTTGGGATCAACAGCTCTTCCTACAAATATTTAATGTTCCATTCTGAATTGTCAGTGGGTATGAGTAAATATTTGCATAGCAATAACGAACTCCATCAAGATGAACAAAATAATATGAATGCAATAACCAAAGAATTAATGCGTCTTCAACAGGTGTTTCAAAATGCAATGAAAGACTACTTGAAGCAAATAATTTTAACTGTAATAAGCACCACTTGTTAAGCAACAAAACGTAAATAATATTATTATTATTATTATTATTATTGTTCACATTACTGATGGCGTGCGGTTACCGTAGACTGTTAACTCGCGTTGAGTCCTTCGTGGTAACGGCGACTTGGACTAACCTTCACCACCTCGTCGTTCAAGTGCTTGGGGTCCCGATTAACCAGGTCAATTTCCTTTGTATGAACATCTTCCAGGGTCTTCTCGTGAATGCTGTCGTTATCCATAGTTTTATTATTAGGTTTGTATATATTTCCTTGTTTCCTTATGAATGGCGAGTGGGGGAAATCCTTTGATTACGTCGAAGTCCAGAGAAAGGGAAAAGTTAAAGGGTGTTAAGACAGGGGACTATATCAGCGTCTAAACCTGCAGCTTGCTGCAGACCGATATGGTTATAAGTGGATGAAAGGTAACAACACCACACCCATCGGGAGTAATGAGGGGTGTCCCACCACAAGGGGGCCTCGGGAGCACTCCTGGGTAATGCCCCCGCCCCAAGTACGACCCACTAACGCCCTACGTGAGTTTCCAGCACAGCGATACAAGGCGCACGTAGTAAGCTAAATGTATAAAACTTACTATACTTTTTCAACGAAATACAATCTAACCATTAAAACTGGCAATATTAATGAAAAGCAAGAAAAAAATGTAACAAAAAAAACGCAGCAAATCGATTCACTTTTATGAAGAATCATGCTTTTGCCAGATTATGTGACATAATCTGAGCTCTTAAGGCAACTCAAGCGTTTCATTACACACACTTTACAATGTGCGTTTTGTTCGTTTGAATAAAATATTATGCAATGCATGAGAGTCTATAAAGCGAACGATGTGTTATTTTTTAAAGTTTATCCTATCGGGCTTGGTAGTCCTACCTCAGGTGCTTCGTCTTTGATCCCTCCTGTCATGCTGTCCCGAGTGCGAACGGATCGTGCGCCTGTAAGCAGCACGATGGCTTTTCGGAGGCGGCGCGCAGGAGGCGTGGGGACCGGGCCAGTCTGACTGGAGAGCGCGTGCACGAGGCTGCCTAGCTGCGCGTCCTTCAGGAAGATGACGTTTGTCTCTCTACCTTGCATGTGTTCATTCCCCTTCTCCGCTTTGAATTTAATGTGAAGGGGCACTTCTAAGGACATGCGTACCAGCAAAATATTACTTATTAAACGTTATTGGTGTGACATGAACAAAAACCTGCTGTTTATTAGTAACTTCTTATGTACAGAATTTCTTGACAGTTTTGCTAATGGGTCAGGTAAGAATTACCTACCCAGTTTAATCTTTGTGGAATACATATATTTAAGCTATAAAGTCCTAAAGTTACACTGTAGAATGTCTAGGTGTGAAAATATCATAAATGTGTTATGGCAGAATGGGAAAAGTGATGGTGCAGCTCACAAGAAAAAAAGGGTTTGTGAACAAAAACAGACACAAAGGTGGAACCAGAAAATAAAAAAAAATCACTAGGGGAGAAACAAAATTAACCGAAAAACTAATTAAGGCAGGGAGCAACACTGAAAACCATTATACGAAGGGCAGGGTGAAATTCAGGAGGACTACAATTAACAAGCAGGGAATATTAATTAAGAATACTAACTAACAAGTACAGAGCAACACAAAGAATCAACAATGAAGAGAACAAAAGCAGGCACTTAAATACATCACTAAAAGGGCATGACTCTGGAGAGGTGAAAACGATTAACTCAATTAACCAATCAGTGAGGCACAGGACAAGAAACAGGTGGAATACATTTAAATTAACAAGCACGGGAAACTAGAGAATGATACTAAACTCTGAGGCTCACAACTAGGAAAAGACTGTAGGGACAAAAGTATTAGAAGAACAGATTTGAACCATGCAGGCAAGGACAAAACAAACAAAGACAAACAAAGACAAAAAAATAAACAATAGCAAACACAAGGAATAAACTAATAAAAAATACACAACAGGTGAGCCTCGAACTCAGGACTAAAGGGACATAGCCATAGAACCACATACTCAACCCATTAAGCTAAACAGCAGCCCAGGGAGCAGGGAAACACACTAGGGACTTAGGGTTACATGACAAGAAACAGGATCACCAGCAACACCTTCTGCCCTGATAGGACCAAGCCTAAAGTTTTCAGATTACATCTCACCTTGAATATCTCCCATGATGCAGAGCCACACGTTAATTCTGTTTTTATTATTGTTATTTGCCCAACATTACAATAACAGAACTGCTTCACTTTGCCAAAAACACACTTACGGAGCACTAAAACAGGTCCGCCGTAACAAAAGCTAAACAAAATCAAACATAAAGCACACAGATCCATTTTACAAGCACAAGTTCAACCCCAATCTTGCATCACAGATAAGAAGACACCTGTGTGGATACCCTGTGATTTCAGGGTAACTGGTTCCTCAAATAGCACAAGCTCAAAATTGTAATTAGTTTGTCGTCCATCCATCCATTCATCCATCCATTGTCTCCTGCTTATCCGAGGTCAGGTCGCGGGGGCCGCAGTCTCAGGAGGGAAACCCAGACTTCCCTCTCCCCGGCCACTTCATCCAGCTCCTCTGGGGCAATCCCGAGGCGTTCCCAGGCCAGCCGAGAGACATAGTCTCTCCAGCGTGTCCTGGGTTTTCCCCGGGGCCTCCTCCCAGTGGGACATGCCCGGAACACTTCACCAGGGAGGTGTCCAGGAGGCATTCTAATCAGATGCCCGAGCCACCTCATCTGACTCCTCTCAATTCGGAGGAGCAGCGGCTCTACTCTGAGCCCCTCCCCAATGACTGAGCTTCTCACCCTATCTCTAAGGGAGAGCCCAGCCATCCTGTGGAGGAAACTCATTTTGGCCGCTTGCACTCATGATCTCGTTCTTTCGGTCACTACCCACAGCTCATGACTATAGGTGAGGGTAGGAACATAGATCGACTGGTAAATCGTTCTTCGCCATGACAGACCGGTGCAGTGCCCGCATTACTAAGGACGCCGCACCGATCCGCCTGTTGATCTCCTGCTCCATTGTCCCCCCTCTCGTGAACAAGACCCCGAGATACTTAAACTCCTCCACTTGGGGAAGTACTCTATCCCCAGCCCAGAGAGCGCATTCTACCCTTTTCCGACTGAGGACCATGGTCTCGGATTTGGAGGTGCTGATTCTCATCCTAGCTGCTTCACTCTCGGCGCGAACTGTCCCAGTGAGAGCAGAAGGTCAAGGTCATCATCTGCAAAAAGCAGAGACTTAATCCTGAGGTCACCAAACCGGAAACCTTCAACGCCTTGACTGCGCCTAGAAATTCTGTCCATAAAAGTTATGAACAGAATCGGTGACAAAGGGCAGCCCTGACGGAGTCCAAC
>JAABNY020000001.1:8033456-8045599 GCA_015164015.2 Brevimyrus niger
CTATTTACCCACAGGGCATTGTTGGTACAGTGAGAAAGAAGGCTGGCTGTCCCTCAAGCATTATTTGTATGTGGCTGTTCTAAGATAGTATTGTAGATACAGATTTCCATGACTGCATCCAAATTAGGGGGGCGGGGTGTACAGTCATGTCCACTTAAGCCAAAAGGGTATGCTTTTATAAAAACTCAGATATAAGCAATTGTTAATAATGACAGGAATATAATTTGGGCTTTAATAAACAAACAAATCATCAAAAAAACAGCAGTTTGCATGAAATTGTCAGTATATTCTGTAATTCAACATCACCGCATTCTTAATGCTTCTTTAAAAGGGTGTGTTCCCCCCCCCCCCAGTCCTGCGGTCATGCAATGACATCCTCCAGGAGGTGAGTGTTAAGCGTTAATGAGGGGTGTGCATTCCCTGAAACAAGAGCGCTGTCAACACGGCATCCCTACGCAGCTCCGCACAAACAGCCCCTTCGGTTTATGCTCTTGCACAAGACTCAGATTATATTTTTAACACAGGATCTGGTGTTCGGCGGTAAAGCAAGCTGAGCAGCGTCTGCTCCCGCAGGCTATGTAACCTGATAACGTATCTGTCTTTTACAGAAAAGAATCACCTCTTGCTATAAACAATGGCTGGGCGCTGGAATTTCTGTCTCCGCCTTGTTTTGCTGGGGGCCTGGGGTGTTTGGGCCAGGGTGGTGCCCAAGTGAGAAGTGGGGCAGTGTCAGACAGTCACCGTCCCGCTGGAGGACGGGGGGGGCGGGAGGCGGGCGGGGGAGATCAGGCTCACGTTCCATTCCAGCTCAAACTTGGATGCGTCTTTCAGTCAAAGTATTAATATTTCTGTAATTTTGTTTCCACTGGTAACCAAAATACAACACTGTGCCTGTATTATGGTGCAAATTAAGCTCAAAAAACAGATAATATGTAAGATTAGATTGGATTAGATAAACGTTATTGATGCCAGGGGGGAAATTCGCGTGCGTACAGCAGCGAGGTACGTAATGCACAGACGAACATACATGTAGTGCAACACAGACAAGCTGCAAAGACAGTGCATACAGTGCAGACAAGTAAATGTGGTGCTAACAAAGAAGTATAAAGTAAAACAGAAGCCTAAAAAACAGAATTCATTCATTCTATACCACAGGTCCTATGCAGGGTCATCTCGCAAATAGATGCAAGGGCATGCGCACACACACACGTGCACACACACACACACACACACATGCACACATACACACACAAATACATACATACACACACACACACATTGGTGTACCTATGTAAATGGGGACAACCATTCATTTCTATGGGAAAAACCCAAATCCAATCACTACACTCTTAACCTCTACCCACCCCAAACCTTAACCATAAGTAACCAACCCAAATACAAGGCATTTTTACTTCTTTGATTGTCTTCACAGATTTTTATAAAACTGAGGTTATCCAAATGGAGATCTCAAAAGATGTCAAATATTCATATCTTTATGGAGACTTCCCCTTCATGTCATACCCTAATCCCAACTACGACAACGTTAACCCCTACCTAACCCTAACCTTAACCATTAGTAACTAAACAGAATACAAGACTTCAGGTCTGTAGGTTTTTGATTGCATTCACAGATTTTTTATATACACTAAATTGCCAAAAGTATTAGGACACCTGCCTTTAAACACACATGAACATGACATCCCCTTCTTAATACATAGGCTTTAATATGGAGTTAGCGCACCCTTTGCAGCTATAACAGCTTCAACTCTTCTGGGAAGGCTGACCACAAGGTTTAGGAGTGTACTTACGGTGTTTATGGGAATTTTTGACCATTCTTCTAGGAGAGCATGTGTGAGGTCAGGCACGGATGTTGGATGAGAAGACCTGGCTCGCAGTCTCCACTCTAATTCATCCCAAAGGTGTTGTGTCGGGTTGAGGTCAGGGCTCTGTGCAGGCCAGTCAGTTTCTTCCACACCAGACTCACTCATTCATGTCCTTATGGACCTTGCTTTGTGCACTGGTGCAGAGTGCAGAGCATGTTGGAACCAGAAGGGGCAATCCCCAAACTGTTCCCAAGAAGTTGGGAGCAGGAAATTGTCCTAAATGGCTTTGAATGCTGCAGCATTAAGAGTTCCTTTCACTGGAACTAAGGGGTCAAGCCCAACCCCTGAAAAACAACTCCACATCATTTTTATTTATTTGATTTATTGAGCAAGGACAGCACAAAAGGCAACGTTGCATGTGAAAACAATACAACCGTTGTTTTGTGTGGAGGTTTTCTAGCCAAAGGCTAATTTGCAAAAACCTAGTCCTTGGTTGGACTTTTAAGAAAAGACAATAACAGCAATTATCGAGTCACACGCACACATTCCAACATACACACACTGAAGAAATTAGTATAAATTAAGTAATATAGCTCATATAAAACATCAGTGTTCCCAGATTTGCTTTTGTTTCAGCCATTTTTTCACCTCATAATCATAATCCCCCCTCCACCAAACTTTACAATTGGCTCAGTGCAGTCAGGCAGGTACCGATCTCCCAGCTACCACCAAACCCAGACTCGTCCATTGGATTGCCAGAGAGAAGTGTGATTCATCACTCCACTGAACATGTCTCCATTGCTCTAGAGTCCAGTGATGGCGGCTTTACACCACTGCATCTGACGCGTTGCATTGCACTTGATGTAAGGCTTGGATGCAGCTGCTTGGCCATGGAAACCCATTCCATGAAGTTCTCAACGCACTGTCCTTGAGCTCATCTGAAGGCCACACAAAGTTTGGAGGTCTGTAGCTATTGACTCGGCAGACAGTTGGTCACTCAGCATGTGTTGTCCCCGCTCTGTGATTTTTCGGGGCCTATCATTTTGTGGCTGAGTTGCTGTTGTTTCCAATTGCTTCCACTTTGTTATAATACCACTAACAGTTCACCAAGGAATATTTATTAGCAAGGAAATTTCACAAATGGACTTACTGCACAGGTGCCACACTTGAATTCACTGAGCTCCTGAGAGTGACCCATTCCTTCACAAATGTTTGTAGAAGCAGTCTGCGTGCCTAGGTGCTTGATTTTCTACACCTGTGGCCATGGAAGTGGTTGGAATACCTGAGTTTAATGATTTGGAGGATTGTCCCCAAACTTTTAGTAATGTAACGTATTCAATAGTGTTTCCCCTTGTGGGAACCAGAAAATGTCCCCACAAGGTCTCCACATGTTATATAAGCATAATGCACACAACTAAACAAACACACACACACACACAGTCACACCTATAGAGAATTTGGCAACTCCACTTCACCTTAGCACGTTTTTGGATCATGGAGGAATCCTGGGAATGCCCGTCCATGTTTCCATCTTGTATCTTGCTACATGCAAAATAATGTAGTTCATTGTTAATGAGAACAGAGCCTCTGTTCACGCAGGTCCTTCCAGGTAACAATGTCGGTGTGTCTGGGGGAGGAATGTTCTGAGTCCTAATCAGACTCTGCCGTACTTATACACTTTAAGCACTTGCCAGTCTCAATCTCCCTGTGATATACAATAGCTGAATACGTATTTAATAACAAGTATTTAAAGTGGACATATTGTATAGAGACCCTGTTGAAAGTGCTTTCTGAGTGTGATGCAGCACTGGATCTGAATATAAAAAAGGAATATATATATATGAATATATAAAAGGAATCGGGTCTTGCCATTAACTGGAAGCGGCACATGAAGCGGCGGCATCATTAGCAGATACACAGAGCCCCCCACCCACCCCCACATGTAAACAGACATTCCCAAGCCCTTCTGGACCACCCCCTCACATGACCAAAATAGGCACTGCGATGGAATGTTGAGCTTCCCAATAATAGAGTTTAATGAGGAGTTGGTAAAAGTCTGATCTTTTGAAGACAACACTGAGTCTCCCAGCACTGTGCAGCACTGACCAGCTCCTGTCAAACACAGGATGTATATTCTGTTCTATTAATATATTCAGCTTCCTTGTTCCCACTGATCTGAATATACTACTATTAATTTTAGTTAACTGTGTTCCCAGAGTTGGGTAATTCAGGTCCAGAGAGTGAAAGTCCAGGCTGGGATTTTGTTTCAGCCAACCAGTTGGATACTCTGTGAATGTGACTGTTTATGCTGGTTGGTTGAAAGAAAATCCCGGTCTGGACATTTACTCTCTGGACCTGCATCACCCAGTGTTGATATAACCCTTTCCAGCAGCACCCCCGTTTACTTACATTCACTATTTATTTATGTTAGCCCATATTGCTTCTGACTTGGTAGACAGTCTAGTGTAAAAATATGTGTTGAAATTTCATGTGAAAATTCTTGTAAACTGACATGAAATCGTCTTGCATGTTGTTTGTTTATACCAGGACACACCCATCAAGACAAATCCCTTGTATGATGTTTCTGCAAGATGTTTCTGATTCTGATTGTGAAGCAACGTAAACAGGATTTGCATGAGATGATGAAATTTTGCCGTAATTGACCAAGCAGACGGATCCCTATGAGATGAACGTCTATGTGCAGTCTATGTGTTTCAGTAAATCGAAGTCTTGGTGCACCTGTCCGTCCCGCCAGGTGATGGTGTAGATCCAGAGGCTGGAGCGCAGCCTTGGGCCCATGAGTTTGCTGGCCTCTCCGCCTAAAGTGCTTCATCTGCGTGCCGGTTTGTACAAGGCGCCTTTGTTTCTGTCTCATCTTCTGGCTGAGGAATGTGGAGCGGGACTTGGCAGCAGCACCATGCCTGTCTGAAGCTTTCTGCGGCCCACGATGGCCGGCGGTATCTCTTCGTGAGTCATAATTACACTCAGTTGCATTACCATCTGGCACAAAAGGATGGATAAAACAGTCCGAGTGAACTTTATACGCCTGCTTCACATTGTTTTACATCTTTCAAAAAGATGTACATCGTAAATCTTTTAGGTCTTTGGACATTTTCTGATCTAAACAGAGATAATGATTGTGTTTAAATATTCTGTTATTGTTCTTTGACCAATGTTTCTCTGCATCTAGCAAAGAAATCACTGTCCGAAACAGTGACACGCATATGGAAGCATCAAAAGACACTTATGCATATTGTTTTTTTAATTTAATTTTAAGAAAAATGCTTGACTGTTAAGCACAGCAAGACAAGGACACCAGAGATGAAGACTCACACAGGCATTACTTATCGAATGCCCTTGTTTCACAATTAAATCAAAAGGCAAAATGCCATTTTCCCAACATGGGATAGTCCAGCAGAGCAAAAAGCAGATTAGCTTCTTCTCAGGTGCTTTTAAAGCTGGCTTGATGCATTGGCTAATGTACCTCTATTCATTGGTCTAAAACAGAAACCAAATAAGGAAATTTCCACTGCTGTGATACCACATCACTGTGCAAACATGCACAGATTGGTAATGGGCCCAAACCAGAGGTTCCACTACGCCTGCTGTAATGTGCTCTGAATGATGCCCCATGATATTAATGGGGAAATTACGGTAAAGTGATAAGTGCCCTACTGTCCTACTGTACCCAGTCTGACCAAGCAAGGTCCTGCACAGCTCAGTTAAATTAAGGGGCAATATGTGCACATTGATTTTATTAGTTTATTGTTAAGTAGTTTACTGCACATACTGAAATGTCACACCGTTACAAAACAAAATGTTTGGTTAGTTTCCTCTCTGTGCTGCCTGGAGCTTTGTGACACATCACTAACACGTAAACATTACTGCAGTAGTCCCTCCACAAGCCGGGTGTTACAGAAGGACAGATGACCCTGTTCCCGGAAAAGCCACCAGCTGAGGTTGGTGTCCTCTACTGTCACATTCTGTTGGTAGCAGAGGCTGTATATACAGTACCAATCTAAAGTTTGGGCACTCCAAGCCATCTACAAAGGAGAGTGATAGAGTGTCGCATCACATGGCCTGACCACCTCACCTAAAACAAAGCAGAAATGGTTTTGGAGGAGTTTGACCAGACAGTGAAGGAAAAACAGCCAATGAGCGCTCTGCGTATGTGAGAACTCTGTCTGGATGGCTGGAGAAGCATCACAGGAGGCCGCCTCATGAAGTTGATGTAGAGGAGAAAGTACGATCAGCCAGTCCCTGGAGCAATTGAGGCTAAGGACCTTGCTCAAGGGCCCAATGGTGGGATCATTTTACCCACCCAGGGATTTAAACTGGCAAGTTTCTAAGTCTCAACCCACAGCCACTTATCCCCACCCAACAATTTTTTTTATATAATACTTTTTTGGTCACTGCATAATTCCATACATGTTATTTTATAGTTTTCATGTCTTTATAATTATTTTAAAATGTAGAGAATAGTAGAAATAAACTTTTCTGGGGGTAGGATTTTTGACTGGTACTATAGCTGAAAAATACTGCCAAATACACTTCCAATACTCACCCTAACAGTATGCACCTTCATGCCGTGAAACAGTAACCTGAACACACAAGCCTGCACTGGAATGAAGGGGGTTCCTGGGTAGGAGGAGGGAACCCTGATAAATGATGAAACATCTGTGTGACATCATATGTTTCATGAGACTCCTTGCAGATTTTCTATGGCTTCCAAACTTCTGGGTGTGGAGGAGGCAACTTTCGATCAATGCTGTGCAGTTTTAGGTGCTCATGCTTTAAAAAGTGCAGCATTCCCCAGTTCTGTCCATGTATCCTGTTCCGCTATTAGAGACTGGGTACAGCCTTGGTCTGTGAGCTGCTTAGTTCCATGGTACCCTCACTCTGATTTTTAGTGGAAAAACAGTATAATGTTTTGAATAAAATCCTTTCATGTGTCTTTTAAAATTCTTCAAAAGTCTTCATTGTTTGCATCTTTTTAAAAGTAAGTTGTATAACATCAAAGCTTTAAACTAAGAATATTGTCAAGGCCGAGTTCTCTCCTTTTTGGAATGTACTATATTTTGCACAGTAAAGGAAGGTCTGTGACGTCATTTGACAGTGAGGTTAACAACCACCGCCGCTGGCACTGCATACCTTCTGCATGAGCTCATTCTGCTGCAAACTCCACGGTACCAAGAATGTCCATGACATGTCTGAGGGTGACAGGCCTTTCAGACCGAGCTGCCCAGGAACTGCTACGGAGAAGATAATGAAGCAGGCAGAGGCCGAGGAGCCAAACTCAGCACGTGGAAAGTAAGTGTGATGGCTAATTAATGTGGAGAAGGAAGTGCACTGGGTTTTGTTGTGCTGGAGAATAGGTCATTCCAGCCTTATCTCATCCTGTCAGGCATGACCTCAGTAGGAGTCCATGACACGGACCCCAAAGTGCATGTTTAATTGTTCTTGCAGTACTGCGTTCTTTGTCAAACACAAGTGGATAATCGCATTTCCATTTGTGTGGGGTCATGGTGGTGATGGTGCTGGGCAGAGACTCCAGGCAGCCTTATGAGGCAAACCCCCCCCCCCCCCAGGTCACCGAATGATGGGACACAAGGTCACCTTCTTGTGGGACCTCAGGTCATCTAATGATATGGGCCCCAGGTCATCTTCCTATGGTTGCTTGCTTCTATAGCCTTCAAACTTTTGGGGGAGTTGCTCTGGAACCATTTGCACTAAGGTACGTTTTCAGGGACTCTAGGCTATATAAAGCTCTCTGCCTCAGACCTCAGGCAGCTCTTACTATGTCCTTCCCACAGTTGCCCAGCCAAGCCTGCACAGATTTTCCTGGCACCGGTTCAGGAAAGGGCTGCTTTAAGCGGGAGGATGGAAACTAAGACCAGCCTTTGCCTGGATACAATGAAACATACACAAACACAGGACCTGATGATTCAAAGAGGGACAGAGCCTCCTTTATCATCAATAACGCTGCCCTGGGTCCCCCATAGCAAACTGTAATGTCTACAACAACCACAAGAAGAAAATGTCGGTGCTCAGCTATACTCTCAATGCTCTGAAATCCACACAGCCCTTAGTTTTCTTTCACGCCCAGTTTCTCTCCGCCGTACAAGGAGCCAGCATATCTGCTACCCTCTATCTGTGCCAAAATGAGTCAGTCTTGCCTCAGAAAAACAGAATTCCCTTCCTGCTTTCCGCATCTAGCTAGGAGGTCCCTCCACCGAAAACAAGTGGAATACCCCAGGCAACGAAACGCGAATAGCAAACCTAAATAAGCCAACCATGCCGAGTACAGACGTCTGGGTCATTGATAATATATGTTCACAAATTTTCCTGACCTAGACTGAACTTGATTGATGGAATTCTCCAATAAGTTTTCCTGACCTAGACTGAACTTGATCCATGGAATTCTCCAATAAGTTTTTCTAACCTAGACTGAACTTGATCCATGGAATTCTCCAATGGAATCCTTTAAATTTCGGATTTGATTCATTGTTAGCATCGCATGCTCAGACATGTGGACAGTCTCCTCTTTCCTTTGTTCTCTAGTAACTGGTTTCTATGGTGCTTGTCTCCAAGTTTTCCTTCTGACATTTCAGTAGAGGAATGTCTGTAGTCAACAGCACTTGGATTTCGCTTCAAGCCAGTGAAAAAAATTCAGCTTTACGACTTTACGTACATCAGAACTCCACATCACCAAGGGAAATCTTGATTCTCCACCATTCACAAAATATATATTCATCTTCCAGATTTTAATAACAACATTCAGCAGTGCCCACAGTCACAAGTAATGTAATACTATATTATGAAACATCAAATAATGTTTTGCTGTTCAAGAAAAAAAAAACTTATGGCAGGTCTCATAAAGAATGGAAACTACCAAAGGACATTCCTGAAGTCATATTCCTCTGCTTCAGAATTTCTTGCCCTGCTTAGCCCCAGAACTTCCTCTCCTAATCGGTGAAGGCCAGGCAGAAAACAGGATAATTGTGGAAAGCCTTCCTTTGAGCCTGTAAGAGGCACACCCTCATATCTGGGCTCAGATTTTCCCTTTACACGGAGGCATTGTGTTTTCAATAGCCAGAGGAAATCACGACATTTTTTACAGCACAAGTCAAATCCACCAGAGATTGTCCTCCAGTCACGGAATCACCTGCTGACAACAATATCCTTGCATTGACGTGAAAGGGGCTTCCCTCATTCCAAAACAGGAGCCTTAAATGAGGAAAACATAACATAAGGATGAAGGGGAGGTCCCCCCGAAGAACTGGCAACAGGACCTGCATCATCAGATCCTGGAGGAGGGAGTTGTGGAGCAGGGAGGTACACAGCTCATGATGTAAGGACAGCGGCATGCCGGGGAATGTTCAGGAGGCATGGTGAGGAATGACCGAGTCAGAGGAGGGCATGAGAAGGCAAAATCTGAGTGCCAGGTACAGATTACCCGCCCCTACCAAGAAAAGTTATGTACTAGAGATTCTCAGAACACCAAATACTTGCTTGGTATGTCTCCAGCAGAAAAGCACCAAGGTGCTGCAATACATAGACGAGCTGACTACTTGGAAAGACTCCCTGTGTGATGACATGTGAAATGGAACTTCTGAGGATTCTCCTGGAAGTCTGTGACACAGAAGAAAAGCATTTCAATAGACACAATGTGGTTTTGCCTACTTTAATGATCTTCAAACACCTTTGACCCTTCCTGCTTTCCTTAAAGCAAGTCACGGTTAATCCAAACCATGCCTCTCACAAACAGTGTAACAATGGCAAACACGATAAACACAAACGCACATCTGCTAAAGCCTGAGGAATGTTTCCCAGGCTGCCAAAGGAAATATTTGAAAGGATACAGTAAAGATAATGCTGAACAGAAGCTCATGCAGCAATCCTATGACAAGGACCTGACATTAATCAAACCCTGTTTTCCAGCACAGAATAAGAATGCTGGTTTCTTCTGGAAGGACTTGAAGGATTAGCGTTTTTCCACTGGGTGTGGCTGCAGGACCCACCAAAGATCTGCAAAGCACACATCTGTGTACACACTCCTTCACTTCAGTATTACTCAAGAAGTTAACTGTGAAAACATCATCTGATTTGGAAATGAATTTATGAATTCATAACTGTATAACGGTTTCAGCACGTTTAGCGTTAACGACTGAATGATTGAAACTATTCACAGAAGATAGATAAAGTCACCTTTTTTCTTTAGAGGAACACTGCTCTTTCATTGGTTTCTTCAAAGAAAAACATAATTGTAAAAAAAACAACTGATGACTCTTCTGGAAAGAATGTGTAGTCAGGATTCCACTGGCATTGTTTAGTCACACTTAAATAACTCTGTTCATTACAGAGATGCCCTTCTGGAGGAGCATTTAATTCATCACTTATCAACCTTCACAGATGCAGATATCCATCAGATCTGTGCAGTGGAATCAATCTGCATGATGACGGTCTGTATCTCCAGCTGTCACAGTGTTGGCAGCTGTTCCCCCCCAGGTCACCAGCCTCCAGCCGCAGGCCAGCGGCTCACCGCTCTCCAGGCTCTGCCGACACAGGCCGCCGTGTCTGAATCAGCCTCTTGGAACGCGGCCTGGATGCAATGGGAAAGCTGTATAAGGCGGGGCCGCTGGCTCGCACTGCTACCTCCCCCAGTTAGCAAAATGTGGAAAAATTAAAGAAGCCGGAGGGAGGGGTGATTCTAAGGGGGTGCCTCTAAGGGTGTACCTTTGAGGGAGTGCCTCTAATTTAGGGGTGGGGAACCTGATCCCTGCAGGGCCGGTGAGGTTTTTGCGATGGCCTCTCAATCGGCCAATAATGAAGCAGGAGCTCTCAAATTCAGTCTTTGGGGACCCACTGTTATTGGCTTATTTAAAAAACCCACATCCACACTGACTGTCCATGGAACCTGGGTTGCCTGTAACAGGGTACCTCTAAGGGGGTGGCTGTAATGGGTTGCCTGTAATGGGGTACCTCTAAGGGGGTGGCACTAAGGGGATGCCTCTAAAGGGTACCATTATTTCAATCATATACAAGATTTCCAATGGCTTCGTATCAGCCCCTGTTGGACATGTTTCGTGCTGTCCTGGGGTTTCTGTCCATCTTGGCCTCTGGACGACACTGATGCTTTGACATGGATTAGCTAAGAATACAGCGCACAACACTCTTTGCTCAATGTAGGCCGTGAGGGTAAAACTGGAATTAATGGAGCAATATTAGTGCATGGCTTGTTGAGAAATCATGGGCATCGCCACCATTAAATCAGAGGGGGACGTGTCCCCTTCACGTTTCATAATTATTCCTTTTGATCCCCCCACATTTAACATAAAATATTAGTTCACCCAGGGTTGTGTCCACCCCCCACATTCAAAATGCTTCTGACGCCTCATTTAGACATTTTTTTCTGACTGGGATGGAGTTCACCCAATGGCAGTTTAGTCTCTGCTAGCTGCGTCTGTTTGCAGGCAGTCAGAGATGTTCTGGAAAGTGCATGATGATAGTAGACCATTTAGCAATGTAGCAATAACTGTGTATAAGTCAGTAGATACAAGGTAGTTTGATCTAAGAAAAGATCAAACAATGCACAAGAATTTTAGAATTATGTTGTATCTGCGTGACACAAAGAAAGGGTCTAGCTAGAAATTGTAGGTCCCCTGACAAAATAACACCTTGGGCCCCAACATACCAAGTTGGGGGGGTGTCCTTCACCATAAAAATTGCTAGGGTGGGGGAGAATATATTATATGTCCTACATGGTCAAATTTGCAGAGCAGAGGTATACATTACCAAGTGTATACATTAGGGCCATTGTGTTTTATATTCTGGAGCCCCTATATAGTATGGGGTCCCCTGAATCTGCCACACCCCTCTAACACTCCTGAACTCAAGCACACAAAGAGTTAACATATTTACTGTAATTAAAAAATTAAAAGCAGAAGAAGTGAATAATGAACACTACACCTCCACGCATTGTGATCTGAGGGGAGTACCAGCACCTGGTACCGCAAAACAAGGGGAGTACCAGCACCTGGTACTGCAAAACAAGGGGTGTACCAGCGCCTGGTACCGAATAACAAGGGGAATACCGGCACCTGGTACCCAATAAGTAGGAAAGTACTGATGCCTAGTACCGAATAAGAAGGGGAGTACCGGCGCCTGGTACTGAATAAGAAGGGGAATACCGGCACCTGGTACCCAATAAGTAGGAAAGTACTGATGCCTAGTACCGAATAAGAAGGGGAGTACCGGCGCCTGGTACCGAATAAGAAGGGGAGTACCGGCGCCTGGTACAGAATAACACGGGGAGTACCG
>JAABNY020000001.1:8058194-8072533 GCA_015164015.2 Brevimyrus niger
CGTGGTTGTAAAGGTGGGGAGTTGTGTTGGGGTGAGGGCTCCCGGAGGGGCGACTGAGAACCCCACCCCCCCCCCCCCCCCCCCCGAGCAGAAAGGCTCGATAGCATGTCTCGATAGGTAGCTCAACTCGTCAGAACACCGGCGGATGCTGGGCTGGAGTATAAACTTGACTGCAGCCAAGTCGGAAAACTCCTACTCCTCGTTGTGTGCGAGACCTGACTGGCGTTTTTCGTGGCAGAAATCCCCATGTTTTTGCATGAAGAATTCGACGAACAGCGAAGGTAATTTAAAACTGTCTAAAAATATGCATCATATCATATTTATAACCTCGTAATTTTTAGTCATATTTAAGGTAAAACGTGGCCTGATTTTAGCCTCGATAAATAAAGAAAGCTCAACCTGCGAGGGGAGGAGAATAGCTAAGGCTGTGTCCAGGTGTGTTTCAGACGTCCTTTTTCCTACATTCAGATTGACAGTACAGTTCTAGAATTGTAGAGGCTTTATTCATTCCTCTAGGCTGCTTACCCAAAGGAAAATGTTTTGTCTCAAATATGTGTTCACAATATATCTCACAATAAATAAATAAGTTCTTCTTGAGGTCTTCCTTTGTCTTTTAAGGAGCCCATGGGTGAAATAAGACGAGATAAGAATACATTGAGGACAAAATACATTTATTCTATCCCCTTCTCTAGGCGTGTTCCAAAAAAGATTGAGTTTGTGGATGATGTCATTCCTCAATACCAGGGGTCACCAACCTTTTTGAAACTGAGAGCCACTTCTTGGGTACTGAGCCATACAAAGGGCTTCCAGTTTGAAAAACCCTCCTAAACTTACCTAAACTTCATATATAATAAACAGGTTCTAATTGCTAATTTAAAAATATTGTCATTTTAAAATCTATATGAATGCAAATGAGATTAAAGAAGAATGGCAACAGGATATATTTAAATTTTAGATGCTGCTCACTGGTGAGTTGTGCTATTTTCAGAACAGGTCCACGGATGACTTATGTGGTCTTTGGGGGCATCCTGGTGCCTGCAGGCACCATGTTGGGGACCCCTGGTATAGACAATCTGTCAGAGCTTAGGAGTCATTTCCGGCTTTCTAAAGGACAGGTGGAGGTGTGTATGACATTTTGAGGTTACTTTAAAGTTATAGTTCATTATAATGTTTCCATGTTATCAATGACCTGTTTTCTGATATTTACTATCCCAGGATGTCATCACCACACTTGGTCCTGTTTACCAAAATCCCCTTAAAAGACAGTGTCCGGACCTGTTTATGGACCCTGGCAAATCGAGTCCCACAGGGGTGTTGCAAGCCCCTTTATATCAGCAAGTCCACTTTGATAGTTCATTGCCATCGGTTCTGTGTGCTGATAAACACACACAAGGCACATCATGCTACCTGGCCAGTGGGGGGAAGTCTTCATAGTTGAGAGTTGGGATTTGCTAGGGCAGGTCTCCCAAGGACCGGTTTGGCTGTCGATGGCTGCCACATCCTGATTAGGAAGCCACACCTAGAGAACCCACTGGCATACCAAAACTGAAAGAAAATATTCTATCATTCTGATTGGGTTCTGTGACAGCCAGAGGAGATTCTGCCACGTAAGTGTGGGCCTCCCTGGTAGCTGGCTTGATGCTTTCCAGCACACAACAGTTGCTCAAGCCGTACTGGGACAATGGACACCTCACAGACCTGCAAAAAAAAATAAATAACAGGAAACTAAATGGTGCTTGTGTGGTCACTGAACAGGCATTTGGACTAAGATCCAAATTCTGCAAAATTAAATACCTGCAAATGGACAGTATTCTGAAGATTAGTGCAGCAGTGTGTTCCTGCTGTATCCTATACAATCTGTCTTATGATCCTGGGGATCAGCACCCTGACATAATTAACAATGAGGGCCTGGATGATGACATTTATCCACCTCAGCCTCAAAATGAACACGCACTGCAGACACAATATGCAATACAGCCAAACACACACCTCAGCCTGTTACATGTGCAAGCAACTGTTCATAGATATTAGCTCCGCATTCGACACATTCATCCCTCAAAAGCTGATTGTGAAACTGAGTGGGTTATCGGTTAGGCCTGAACACCACTCTCTGCAAGTGGATTTTGGATTTCCTGAGAGGCCCCACCTCCAACACCAGCACGGTACAGGAATACAGGAGCTCTGCTGCGCTGCGTACTTAATCCTCTGCTCTTCACCCTGCTAACTTATGACTGCATACAGTAGCAGCATACAACACCAATCACATCATCAAGTTTGCAGATAATACTACTGTGCTGGGACTGATAAGCAGGGACTGCATACAGAGAAGAGGTGGAACGGCTGTCCACATGGTGTGGAGACAACAACTTATCTCTCAACATTGAAAAGACAAAAGAAATAATTATGGATTTTAGAAAGACTTGCCCTATCTATACTCCACTCAGCATGAACGGGTCTGTTGTGGAGACCGTAAGAAGTACCAAGTTCCTCTGTGTGCACACTGCTGAGGAACGTACATGGATGGACACCCCCCTCCTCCCAAACCAAGAAAGCCCAGCAGAGATTACACTTCCTGCGGCAGCTGAAACAGGCGAGGCTCCTCCCTTCCATCCTCACCACGTTCTACAGAGGCACCATCAACATTATTCTGACCCGCTGCATCAATACCTGCAGAGGATAGTAAAAACAGCAGAGAACACTATCAAGGTGCCTCTTCCTTCATTACAGCACACATTTCACAAGTGCAGTGTCCACAGAGCCTGCAGCATTGTGCAGGATTCTTCACATGGACTGTTCACTCTCATGAGGAGAGGAGACTGCAGCATCAGAGCTCGGTCTGCCAGGTTGGAGGACAGTTGTTATCCCCAGGCTGTCGGGCTCCTCAACACCGTTCGCCCTCCTGGGATCTTCCACACTGCCTCATTCACCTCTTAAACTGCTATGCAGACTTTATACACATGCACAATGCACTTTATACACTCTTTACTGTAATATGCAGTTTGCACATAGACCAAAAGTACTGGAAATCACATATCACCTTTAAATATCTCTTGCACATTGCATTTGTCATGGCAGCAATATGAAGAATCATCATTGTTCTGTAATTTCTATTGTTATTATTTAGCTGTAAAACATTGTGACTTGTCAACTGTTTACACATGTTCTTAAACATATTATCACACACTGCTTTCTGTACTGCAAGTCATGCTGCTATTCTGATAAACGTGATACATTGCATTAATCTACACTTTACTGCTATATACCACACTGCTGCTACTTTTTGTCTAGGTCTCCAGTCTTTGTCTTTGCAATGTTTATAATATTTATTTTAAGTATTTGTTACACTGTGGACCCTGAGCTGTGCCATTTTGTCTCACAGTATAATTCTATATGGTTGAGATGACAATAAAGTTCAAAAAGTTCACAAATTTGGACCACTGCATTGACTTTGGCTGCTTTAAAGGGGGTGGTGGCAACATGTAAATCAAGTGCATTTTTATTGCTTTTCATGCAGACATTGCATGAAGTTTTGTAATTTACCTTTTAATTGCAGTATCTTACACTCGAGAACCCTGCTGTACCTACCAGGTGCAGGTCATGGAACCTGGGAGCCATGAAACCTAAATCTCAGTAACTATTGGTTCCTAGAGATCTAGACTGACTAACTAACTGCTGTCTTTAATGTTATGATGATGAAATCCCCAAAGAGACTAATGATATGTGGCAATGGCAGTTTTGTTTTTTTATTTTTATTTTTTATGTGCGCTGTACATTCTGCAAGAGTTTAACAATTTCTTGTTGGCCTTTAGCAATTTCCTGCAAGTTTTCAGAAATTTGCCCAAGACTGGAGACAACTTTTTTCTCAAAGATTCTCCTCCTCCTCTCCTTCAGCCTTCTGAACCTCTCCAGATCTGGGCGCACAAGGGACTCCAGGACAGCAGTTCTCCGCTCAGCATGGACTTCGTATGACTCAAAGAATGATCCAGCTTGGCTTGCTGGCTTCCTACCCATGCCACCATCAGTAGCCGTCTTGGTTAAAACAGCAAGACCAGACCCTGGTGCTGAAGGCTGAGGGGTAGAGAGGGGCGTGGAGGTTATCGTACCCTCTGTGACACTCCCAACACCGGACTGGCCAAATATTTCATCCATAATCTGTGGAAACAAAGTCAGGTTTAAGTCCACCAAAGTGACATTAGCTAGAAATTCTGCAGTGATTGTTGGAAAACTCAAACTACATAACCTAATTAGTAGTCTACAGTTAAAATGGCATAATGTAAACATTAATACAAGTCTGGTACATTATTTCCTAACATTATTATACTTACTGTGTAATATTCCCAGTTGATTCTTGCCTCTCCGGTGGTCTGACATCTGTCTTTGACCCTTTTATATGTCGCCAACATGTTAGAAATTTTCTTCCTTATCTGGTCCGCTGAGGATTTGTGGTCCTCTTGTAACATGTCTTTATAGACTCTTCTATAAAAAGCTGGCTTATTTGTATCGTAAAGAGAGTGATGTTTTTTTATTGTTGCAAGCAGAAGAAGTGTGAACCGGTGTTTCATTTCTGAGAGGAAAAGATTGCACTGTCATTTCACAGTGTAAAATTTAATTGTGATTTTTCTAATAGGCACTATACCTGGTTGTGACTCTGAAACGTCCTGGTCTGAGTCCTCGTCCACAGCACTGGGGCCTTCCGAGTGGGCTGCTGGTGGACAGGCGTTAATGGCAGGGTTCAGAGGCGCAGGTGGGGTTGCAGCAGTGGGTGTTTGGGACTCAGAAGGTGCTGGCAGAATTAAAACAAGAGGCAGAGCAGATGATGTGGTAGTTATAACTATACCCTTTCACCAGCCTCCCATTGTCTAATAAAGTGTTTTCATAAAGCAAATACAAAAAGCAATTTTACCTGGAAACATTGCAGACAATCTAACCTGATGTGCTAGACTAGCCAAGTACTCCTTATCTGCGGGGGAAAAACACACATTTCCAAAGAAATATAACATTAGTGTTTGACCCTACTTGCCTTAAACAAGTATCAGCAAATGAAAGATTATTGTGTACTCACCAGTCTTTAGCTTTTCTGCAACGTCTTTGGGCACATGCAGTAACAATGAGCCTTGAGAATCAGTTAGTACGACTGGAACGGTTTCAGTTGCCATGGTTCAAGTAATGTATATTTGGAGGTTTAATACAGGCCTAACAATCTACCCAGAAACACACAATACCTGCTCCACTGAAGAAATGCGTAATAAAGTTGACAAACTATCATTAAAGTTAACTGGATGAAAAATAGGTAAATTCAACTTAAAATAGACGCTTAAAGCGCTGGCTTAAAGCAATGCATTCTGGTCCTGACGCAATGCATCGTGGTTAGATTTTTTTTGTCTGAAAAAGCGGCGCGGCAAAACGTCACCACGCGTCACCATGTCACATGACATAAAAACCTCGCGAGAGCAAGACGACAAGACATCGTATGGCATAGAAATAAATGCTCTAATAGTACACGTAAGTTAGGTGTTTATTTATTGTTAGTTATTGTAATGTTGAGCTGCTTCTCTGTTTAATCGTCTAGTCTGTAAAGAAGGCATTTAAGTAAGAATTGCATTTTATTCTGTACATGGCAAAACTTTGAATCCTTGAAATAAATGTATTTTATCTTTTTCCTGGCAGCTATCTTTTTACACAGTCACTATACGCAATAGTTTTTTTTTTTTTACTGCTAACAGTTTGTATCAGGAGCTGGTTATTGTAAAAGAAGCAATGTGCATGCAGGGGTTATTTGTATAGACTTATCTACACCCTCCTGGCAGTGCTGCCATTGCAGTCAGGTCTCGCACACTACGAGTAGAAGTTGTTCGACTTGGCTGTAAGTTTATACTCCAGCTCTGCAGCCGCCGGCAGATCGCGCTCCAGGTTAAATCAGCTGCAGACAGATATAAGCCCAAGTGGAACGCACTCAATATTTGATTCTGCCCTTATGGAGCTGGTCGATGGCTCCGTCGGGCTGAGACCCAGCAGCTGGATGAGACATGCGCTGAACCCTTGCCTCGCCCCGCCCTCCAAAAAACTGCCTACACGGAAGAAATGTATCTACATCCTGGACGACACTGGGAGGGGTGTGTGTTGCAAAAAGGAACACAACAACACCAGTCCTCCTAAATTTATACTGAACGTAAAGCTGTAATTTCGTAATCTCCTTTCCGCTGTATATACTAAAATTGGTCGATTTCACTAACGTTATACTCTGCGTAGTAGGCCACATTAACCAAAGTCTAGGTATGGAAAAAGGTGTTTTTCTGTGTTTTTTTTTAATGAATTATCTCAACTCGATTTTAAGAGGTAACACATTGCCCCTTTAGGATATGATTATAAGTATCATTCATGGAAATGAAGCAGAGTAGTAAAATAACTATTATGGCAGGATCACTGAGACCACAGATATCTGATTAATGTTTGTATTCCACCTATTTCAGTATTTAATAAGAGCTACATACCCTTAATCTGAGGTTTCCTTCTTTTCATCTTTTTTGCATTACCAGTGCTGGCCAATAGCTATATGTCTATGAAGAATATCCGGGCCCTATGAAACAAAACCTGCCTTTTAAAGTAAATTTTGATGTTCTCTCGGATATTGGTGACTATCTCACCTTCCCTCCCTAAAAGTGACTGAAGGGCTGGTTTGCATAGCAATTCTTCTCCTGTACCAGGTGCTGGGGATACCCATCGAGCAACATGGTGGACTAATGCCAAGTGAGCATAATATAAATAGCTGTGTGTATTTATCATTTATTGTGCTGTTATTGTGGGTATGGTAATAGCAAGTTTAGTCATGTGGTGTGTGAGTAGTCGGGTGGCCAACACAATGGGCAGTGTATGTAAGCTGGAAGTTTGATTGGCATTGGTCGATAAAAGTAAAAAATAGTTACAGACTAATGCACATGAATAATTTTCTCGAACAGGACATAATCTTTCATGCAACTGAAACGGCCCTCTGATTATGGTAATATGCGAGAAGCCAATCAGTGATAAGCTTACTGGGACGTCCAGGTTTTGGGAAAATAGTTGCCTAGCAACAGTGACCAAACGTTCCCCTGGTTTCCTTTGTGGTGGACGGAGTTTGATCATGCTACAAAAGAAAAAAAATCAATTAAGCTAGTTTATCTGGGTAACGATCGGGAGTCTTGAGGCACTTTTATTAATCAGTGCAAATTTGTTGTATTCGCTAAGATATCTATATCTTAGCGTGCAAAGCCAACATCTTCAGAAAGACTTAACGTTAATATATTTCATTTACTTCTAGGATGAAATGAGTGTGTTTGCCAAGTAAATGGATGCATATACCATAATACAGTTGGTTTCTGATATATGTACGATATGTTTCTGCTGGTGGGTGACTCAGTCATCATCTACTCTAGCCTGGGGAAAAGCGCGCCGGTTTGAGGGTGAGCGCTACTGCGGCGCTAACGGGCTAAGAGGCTAACGGACTAATCGTCCGTGAACTTATTTGCTGCTGAGGTCTCTTCGTACATCACACACACCGGGGTCTCGCAGGCGGTGCCGATGGCGTCCGTACTGGTAAGAAGACGCTCAGGGCGGCTCCTTTCCGCTGAGTGGCTTAGAAAACACGGACTACCGTATGTCTGAGTCACCAACCCCTCAAACATAGTCGATTCTAGACCCTATTTAGGGGGTGTCAGCCACTGTTATTTCCTGATTTTGTCATATATGCAGGGTTGCCAACTTTAGTTAGATTTTATGTAACACTTGAGGGGACACAAATAGTGCAGTATTATGCTGTTACTTAAGTATTAATTAACCACAAAATAAGTGTTAGTTACTACTGAAGGAACAAGTTATGAATAATATATTTGAAATACTTGTATCAAGTCTGTTCATCAATAAAGAATCATGAAATATCTTTCATCTTACTAGCTTCTATATTTGTTCATGATTTGTACTTCAGTTGTAACCGAGTTACTACTATATGTATTTGTGTCCCCTCAAGTAAAGTATTACCAGGTTTTCAATACCAGAGAAGTTTGCAAATGCATTTACACGTACACAACAGTATTATTACCATGTAAATAGTCTGTAGTGTTTGCAAACGGCCGCAACGCTTTTGATGTTGTTAATTTAGGTTTATAATGGAATAATATAGATAGAATTTCTTGTGCGAGAATCTGAAACCGTAAGTGTCGCGCCAGATGCGTGAAAGCCGGTGTTCCGGGCAATTCGGTTTCCCCAGTTTCCCCGGTCGCGCGCTGATTTGTACACAGTTTCGCCGTTGTTTTCATGTCTTTTTACGAAGTTCTTGAGTTAAACAAGCCGTATATTTTAAAACATCACATGCCTTTTCGATGTTTTTTTGTTTTTACATATAATAAATGAAATTATTTAATTCGCTGGATAGAGATTTGTCTTGATGAAAACGCTTATGCTTATAAGACTATATTATGCGTGATCATCTACTGTATTCATATGTAATAATGTACCTGAGTGATTTTCAGAGATCTTGCATACGTATTTCCTAAATATTAGGAGAAGCATTATTCCCTGACATCCAGGATATTTGGATCCCCCCGTTAAAACGGGTATACAGCAACTCTGGGCCTCGGTACTAATTACAATACAGTATTCACATGGAATAATGTACCTGAGTGATTTTCAGACATTTCACATACCTCTTTGCTTTGATATTAGGGGAAACGTTATTTCCTGATAGACAGGAGAAACGTTATTTCCTGATAGACAGGGGAAACCTAGGGAAACTAAATTGCCCGGAACACCTGTTACCCTGCATATGTTCTCAATGCCTCTGAAAATCCATTCAGCGACACCTTTCATACAAATTTTACAGGGATCCCCCTCTAAGCTAATTTTATCATCAGGGATCTGGTGAGTTGTGGGCAGGGTGATTAAATCTTAGAATTGCCCCTCCCTTTAACAAGCCACCATTCCTGCTAGTACACTAGTACTAGTGTCTAAAACTGATCCCCTCGTAAAGTAAGACTCTGTCTCCCGTTTGAGTGCAAAAAGTGTTATAATATTTGCTCATTATATACAGTAACCATGACTTTTATCCATCATATGTCATGTTCACATGGATGGAGTGTTGCAGGTTGTGGATGTTCCAGTGTCATTGTGTTGTTTCAGGAAGATCCTTCCTTGGATCGGCAGTTTAAAGGTCACAAAGATGCTGTCACCTGTGCTCACTTCAGCCCGAACCGAACTCAGCTGGGTACGTGCGTGGCCTTTAAATCCGGCTTTTATTTTGCTTCTCCCCTCCACTTCTGGAAATGCCATTTGTCGTGTTCTGCTGCTCTTCAGCAACCAGTTCAGCTGACACGGCCGTCATGGTGTGGAGCCTGAATCCCAAGGTCCGAGCGATCCGCTTGGTGGGCCACACACTGGCCGTCACCGGAGTCGAATTTTCTCCCGCTGGGCACCTGCTGGCCTCTGCTTCACTGGACAGAACGGTTCGGCTGTGGACCCCCAGCACGTGAGTGGAGAGGAGAAACCACATGCTCTTTATTCCTTAAATACATCCTGGGATCTTCAAAGCTAAATGCCCTGGACCGCTGTCATAGTACTGGGTGTTTCTCAATTCTGAGAATGCAAAGATCATACTTGCGGTCTCAGCAGGACCGGTCTTACAAACTTGCCTCCGAAGAATAACCTTCACAATTATTCATGGGATTTGTTTAATCTAGTGAGGAGGCAGCCTATGTATCCTTGATATTTGGGGTGGGACAAGAACGAAAATCTGGGGATTTTTACTGTCCTCTGTACTCCTGTTCTTGAGTATTGGAACTGGTCTTCAGCGATGGAAGATGACATAAAACGGGTACACGAAAACACAAGTACGGTCAAGTAGGCTTATGGAGAAACACCCAAGGCGTGTTTTTTTTTTCTTAGCTCAGTTCAACTTGCGTCTATACTTGCCACTGTAGGATTGTTATGCATCTATGCAATAAACCCTTGTGTCCAGGCCTCCTCCTTTACACTGACCTGTGCTTTACTCTGCAAGTCCTGTGAAAGCTCTCCCTGTCACTCGCTGTCTGTATATCCCACCTTGACCCTGCGGGAACGCTATTTCGCTGGTGATGGCACCGATGTGACGTGTCATTTCCTGCCCAGGAAAGGTCAGACCGCGGTGTTCAGAGCACACACGGCCGCGGTGCGCAGTGTCAACTTCTCCCCCAACGGGCAGCAGCTGCTCACCGCCTCCGACGACAAATCGCTGAAGGTGTGGAGTGTCCAGAAGCAGCGCTTCATCTTCTCCCTGAAGCAGCACACCAACTGGGCTCGCTGTGCACGGTACAGGCCGAGAATCACCCGCCACTCGCGGTGCGCGTACATACTGCGTCAGGTGGGGTGTTAATACACAGCCTGGGTTGTCATCTTCAGGGATCGGTCAGTGACCAGAAGCGTAGGGAGGGTGGGCTTCGTTTATAGCCTGCAGAGTAAAACAAACACTCTCCGGGGGACACCTGTCTAGCGTTCTAAAGTTTCTGTGAGCTAAAGATGAGGATAAGCGAAGAGGGGGCCACCTTTGGGGAGGGGGCCAACTTTAGAATGGTCACATGGGGGCCGCAAGAACCTGTCGGCTTTTGCATGCGGCTCGGCTCCTCTAGACTCCGCACCCTACTTTTTCCCCTCAGTTTTTCGCCAGACGGACGCCTGATCGCCTCGTGTGGTGACGACAGGGCAGTGCGCCTGTGGGACACCGCCAGCCGCCAGTGCATAAACACCTTCACGGACCATGGCGGGTAAAGCTGGGTTCTCATCTTCATTTACGCTTCGATCTGCTGCCTGGTCATGTGCCTTGTGCTCACGGTGGGATAAATGAATGCCGTGCTGAGGCTGCAAGCAGGGAGGTGCACCCCTAGCAACACCCTGGCCTGTCCATTTTGCCCTCTGCTGGGTGGAAAAGTACAGCACAGTCCTTATGTGTTCAGAGGCAGCTTATGTTGGGAGGATTTGTAAGGTTATTGCTAAAGGCACTCTTCTGGTTGGTAGGGCAGCAGTCTGGACATTTATTAATTTCATTTATGTGGCTTTTTTTACTTTACAGCAGAAAGGGTACAATTTATGTGTATTCTCTGGGATTTTAAGCCATGACCCTTTGTGCTGTTAGTGCAGTGCCCTATATGTTGAGCAGGGATGCCCCAGCCACCACCTCCAGCTGCTCTGGGGGGATACCAAGGTGTTCACAGGTCTGCCGAGAGATATAAACTCTCCAGCGTGTCCAGGGTTTGCCCAGAAGTCTGATCTTAAAAGTTCCATGGAAACGTTCCAGAAATTCCCCTCCCCTTTGCTGCCCTGGTCTTTGTTGCAGTTCTTGACTTTCTCTGCGTTCACTGAGACCAAAGCAATACCCTGTGCATTGTTGTTTTCCAAGGCAACATAAAGCATTTCCCAGCCCATGTGACCAAAACAGCCTTGGAGTGTGAAATTTGATTGGCTCAGCCAGTACTGTTTGGTCCTAGTAACAGGAGCTTTTTGTTTTAATTTCTGTGTGTAAGAATTGCTTTTCCAGAAGGTGGGATTACGAGTGTCCAATCCCAGCGAGTGACATGTTAGTCATATTGAGAAATAACTTCTTTCTAGTTTAAATTTTCTAATTTTGAACTATATAGGTGGCCTCCTGGCCTGAGTTTTCCTCTCCTACATCGTTCCTTGAGCATCACATCGGTATCAGTTTGTGGAGAGCTATGAATGGTTGCCATGGTAACCACTGTGAATTCTCTAAGTAGGCCAAATGGCTGGCACATGACCATGAGGTACCCCAAGGTCAGAAGATCTTGAGGGCTTGTGTGTCTCTCTGCTAACGCCAAGATATTTTGCTCACGAAATGTACTCCATCTCCCTCGCTAGGCCTGTCCCCATAAACTGAGCTATATCTTTATACCAGCCATTCGGGAGATGTAAGATTGAGCTGAATGTGAGAAAATAAATGGAAAATGCCATAACTTTCATTTTTTAGGTGTGAGACATATGTGGGTTTTAACAGTAGAGGCACCTGTATCTGTTCTTCGGGGACAGATAACACTTTAAAAATATGGGACATCCGTACCAACAAGCTCCTGCAGCACTACCGAGGTATGTGTATGCAAATAACCTTTTATTTACATACTGAGTGTGCATCTAACCTCTTTCTATTGTTGTTTAATCAGCTGTTATTCTAAATACACTTTACTAACAAATTTGTACTGAGTAGGATGGCATTTATTAATTCCTGTAGAGCAGGGGTGGGCAATCTTATCCGCAAAGGGCCGGTATGTATGCGAGTTTTCACTTACTAATTAGGGAACTGATTGGTTGAAGGTTCCTTACACCTGGGTTTGAACAGCTGACCTAATGGGTATCCCAAAAACCTGCATACACACCGGCCTTTCGCAGATTGCCAATCCCCTGCTGTAGGGTGTAAAAGAGCAACAATTTAGCATGTGTCCTTACTGAGGATAAAACACAGGCAGTATACCAGCACATGCCATTCCCCAACCCTAATCATTTCCCGCAAATTGGACTTGCCCTTTGTCTTCTAGTGCTGCTAGATCGTACAGTGTGTGTCTTATTTTGTAACAGTTCACAGTGCTGGGATCAATTGCTTTTCATTTCACCCATCGGACAACTACCTCATCACTGCGTCCAGTGACAGCACAGTGAAGATCCTGGACCTGATGGAGGGAAGGCTGATTTATACCCTCCATGGCCACAAGGTTGTGCTGTTGGGCAAGGAACGTCATTCCCTTCGATGACATTAGGGTGGAGTAAAGATGGTTGTACTGTAATTGCTGCTGGGAATGTTTGGCATTTCCCCAGGGGCCGGTGCTTGCTGTGGCCTTCTCCCCTGATGGTCACCTCTTTGTCTCCGGAGGCAGTGATTCTCTGGTACGCGTGAGAGCCGCATCCGGGGGCCTTAGAAACACCGGGTTTGTTTTGGTTCTCGATGGCGAGGTCGTGAGGCCTAGCTGCCATGGACAATTCTTAGGATCACGCTCGTCTCTCTACTGATCCAGGTTCTGATGTGGAAGACCAATTTTGACGCTTTTGACTATAAGGAAGTACTGAAAAGGCATCGCGGCCGTGTCAATCTGGACCCGGCCCCCCACCTAATGGATATCTACCCGCGAGCCCCCCACCTCCACTCGGCCCAGTCCAGCTCGATCGAGGTTGCCCATCCTCTGCCGCTGGCTCCTCAGTGCCTCACCACCTCCAGTCCTAACAGCTGCACTAAGTGCCATGTGCCTCTCCTCACAGATCAGCCCCTGTGTCACAGACACGCAGAGCCCAGACCCGCACATCGTGGAGCTGGGCCAGAGCCTCACCTCCAGCACGGTAACCCTTTCATTATATTCTTTGGCCAGAACCTGTTGGATAGTAAGCGTTTAGTAAATTGGAAGTTTGCTGTATCTTGTCTTCAAGCTACTATATTGCTATTAAAAACATTCTCAGTTTACAGAGGGTGTGTTAATCCTCAGGATCATTTTGGTTCTCTTATTTTATTACACCAAAAATAGTGCTAATTAAATAAGAATAGCCAGCATTGGATGTCCTGGTTTAGTTTCTGAAGCATAAAGCTTGTGTAACGTGTGTAATGTCTGGAGGTGTCCAGCAGATGGCAGTGTGTGCCAAATGTGCTGCATGTATCGAGGTGCCCCATGTAACCAGTCATTTGAGACTTGAGCTGCGTTTTATGTGGAACGCCTGCTAGCTGCTCCTGGAGATTTGGGGTAATCTTGCTGTGCTGTGTATTGGCCTTTTCCTTTGTTCCAAAACTGGATGACCTTTCAGCATTAAAATGACCTGGAAGTAGTAGTGTCTCACTGGTCCAGGGAAATACATAAACTTGTATTTGTGTGGCTTTGAGTTCCCCTCCCAGGGCGTTGTGTCTGGTCCCCCCCCCCCCCAATGCACAGAGAATATTCCTCAATTTCACACATGCACCTGTAACAGTACCATAGAGAGGGGGGGTGCTTTTCCCTCGCTGCTCACCTTAAGATCATCCCTGTTTTCGGCAGTGTAGCCGGCACTTTTGCCAGCTTGTCTGGCCAGAGGAGCAGCAGCTGTTTTCGTGTCTCAGTGTGCGGGGAGGGAAGCGGACGCGATCACTTCCTGTGGCGTAACCTGCGAGGTATTGGATGCTGGCGAGGTGTGGATGCCGGCCTTATGGGCCGCGGCTCCAGTGACAGGATGTGGTCCTCGTCTCCAAAGGCCACTTCCCCCAGGGAACCGCATGGCATGGGCGACAAGCCATGGCCGCCACTACATACCAGGGGTGACTTTAAGCCAGGAGGGGGGGATGCCTTCAGTGTCTGATTGTTGGGAGGCACTGAAGA
>JAABNY020000001.1:8091130-8105191 GCA_015164015.2 Brevimyrus niger
AAAAAAAAACCACCAAAAAAAAAAACCAAAAGAAAAAAGGAGAGAGGAGGCATCGGGGAGAAAGAAAAAAGCACGACCCACGCGGAGAGGCCGCCCCCGCGCCGGGCCGCGGGGGGGGGGGGGGGGGGGGGTGTCAGATTAAAGGGCCCCTACACAACACAGAGAGAGATGGCCTGAGGGGTCAGCTGATAAGAACGGAGTCGCCATTATCTGGCATCCATGCCAGCAGCACAGGAAGGCATGAAAAAGGCGGCCTGCAGAGGCAGACAACAGGAAGTGACCTGGTTCCCATGTCACATGATCACATGATGAAAAGGGGCCTTTTTGTTTTTCTGTGAATGTAAGTGTGATGCCCCACATTGACAGGTTTGGGCAAACAGCTGTTTATTGTATCTTATCCTGTAACCCTAACCCTTATCAACCATACAGTGGCATCAATAAACATTAGTGTATATGGAAATAGGTACAGTCTTACATTCCATTCTGTCATACTTTGCTGAGATAAATTACACATCTGCAATCTTTCACTATTCATGTGATTCACCACCCCCCTACCCCCAATGAGTAATGGTCCATGCCAGCAGAGCCAACCCCCCCCCCCATACCCATGCTGGCCTGTTGCGTGACACTTATGACCATTCTGGCCCTGCCTGAACTCCAGCTGAGAAAAGCACAATTAGAGGCATCATTATTCCAACAAACTAATTACCAACAAAAATAATTATCCAGCAACATTCTAATCCTTGGTGGTTTGAATTTTCTCCAAATGCCCCTCAGAATGGGTCAGAGGATTGTGCCAAACTGTACATAGGCCACATTTATATTTTAATATAGGCAAACACATTATACATGTAGTATTCTGTCAGATGTTTAAAGGATTCTCATGTTGATGCGAAACTATTTTGTCAGTTGAAGTGTCTCAGCTTAATCATTCCAAAATCACTCCTGAAGTCACCTCAGTATTTGCAACAACCGTCCAATACATTCTTGTATTTTTTTATTCGAGCCAAAGGGGTTCATCTAACTATCCAACAAGATGTCAGGAACTTTTTGGAGAACAGAAGAAATTCTTATTTTATTGTTACTGTTCATTTGCATATTTTCCTATGTTAAATCGCGCATGAAAGCATGATGGTACGCATGAACGCAGAAACTGCACGTCCTGTGAGCTGCGATGCCCTCTGGGTGTGTGCACGATCGACCGCGATGGAACTGTCAGCGTGAGAGACTGAAGCCCAGCACACACTTCCAGCCTATAGCAGGGTAAAAGTCATCTTAGAGGCACCATGATTCATGGATTATTTCAACCCACTGAATATCGTGGAAAGGGGGAGAATTCTCTCCGCAGAAGAAAAGGGCTTATCTGAAATATGTAGATTAGTGGTAGTTTTTTTTTACGTTGAAATGGAGCAGCATTATCTGGTCTTTCGGTCTGGGTAAAGTGAGTCCGGAAATGCCACAGTTGTTCAGGGTCAGCTGGGTAAACAGAATCAGAAGCGACTTGATTGGTTTGACTTTTCTTAGCCTTGCACAGAAGGAGTTGCGTCTGCAGAAACGCACAACTACCGCAACGCGTGCTGATAAAAACTGCACCCCACACAAATTTATCAGTGTTTTTAGTGGCTTATATTTGGCTGCCCTTCTGTAACCGTTTACCCAGCACAGACTCGGGGACACACATAATGGCATATGCAAGGCTACTCACAGTGATTTAAATTACAAAAGATTTTTTTCTATTTGTGAAAAAATATACTATGTAGTATTGTAATTAAAAGTAACGGCAGAATGGTTAAGCAACACTATAGACTTAACAAGTAAAAATACCTTTGCTGTTTTGCCTCAGTCGAGTTAAGTTACGTAAATTCTGACTAAAGATTTAGTCAAACCTAATCAGAATTCAGGCCACTTAAATGGGGGTGCATGGCCACCGAGCCGCGTCATGGAGTAACCAAGGTGCAGATGTACACAACCAGACAAGGCCGGATGTTTATGTGCACATATTCGGAACAGTTCGGTCATTTGCACATATTGCTGTACTGAGGAACCTGAAGTGTAAGTGTGACCCCCCCTCCCCCCACTGCATGTCCACAAAAGGAAAAGGAGCTGATATGAAACTGTTACTGCAACATACAGACTGACCTACGGCGCTACCTGCAGAGTAAAAGACGCAGAAAACAGTCTCCTCTGTCACACAGCTGTTCTCACCTCGGAAAAGGCCGATAATCCCGCACATGTTTTGGCAGCATGTTACACTGAACTTGGCAGACTGGGGTTAGAGCTTGAATTTCATCTAATGTGCCTGAAATAAATATGTGTGCAATGAGGTATAATCACGCGTTTGGCCGCTACTGTAAGGTGTCGAACCCCATGTGAGCGTTCGAACTTTTCAGATGGGTCTCAATTTATTTATTAGCTCTTAAATCTAATTTATCATCATCTGTGTGTCACTGTTAAAGCATAGTAAAACACTGCTTATCAGATTATAAAAATGTAAATGCACCGCCCATCAGAATTCATATTTCTGCTTTTACTTTTCTCCAAACTTCATACTATACACACACTATAAAACGCTGTATCCATAAATACATTGAATACCAAAGGAGATCAAAGAAACGTCGGTGCTTCAAAAAACTGGGGTTGAACCCTCCAGTGAGCGTGTCGGTGCGAAGCGGCTTTTCCTTCCGCACGTCTCAGTCTCTCGGTAATGGATGCCGCCCACACACGCTAAAACCTTAGAACGGGTCGTGCGGAAAAAGGACAGCAATATCATGACAATGAGGCTGCTTGGTATTGGCGATAAGCCCACGCTGCTGCAAGTGATTCATTATCCCAAATTATTATAATTTTACTTCCTGGATCAAACGGAATCCACAGCCGCCTTATACACCAACGCGTCTGCGTTCTGGTGGTAGATGATCATGAATTAATATGATTACTTCAGAACAAAAATAGATAAATTTATTTAGATTGATACACGTTTAATCTAAAAACATAAAACTTAAGTATTCGTTTTCGTTTGGTTAAAAACAAAGGCTACGTACGTCGAGACCGCCCTGGTTGGCTTATACATCGTTACTTGTTATTGTAATTAAATACATTTAAATATCTAGAAATATCTAATTAGAATTTATTATGCACGGATATTATTGGTGCTTTCATTATTGCCTGTTATTTTCACCCTTTTTACTCAGTACAGCCACAAAGACCATTAGGCTTCCAAATACGACTGAAGTCCCAGCGTGCTTGAGACACCAGGAAACATGATCGCTAGGAAGGGGCTCCGATCCCCCCCTCTTCCACTGAGACACCGCTGTTTGTTTGCGCTCGCCTGATCCGGAGCGGAAATTCCTTTCCGTTTTTGTGAATGACAAACTTATTAACAATTCATCAACACAGTCTGTTCCATCCGGCCCCGTTTCCAGGACGACCACTGCTCGGCGGCCTCCTATTGGCTGGCGCACATAATGTAACCATTGAAACGCTTCATGTTTGTATCCATTCAGGAGCTCGCCGCTGGTGAGAGCGCAGTAAAGGGGTCGAGCCGCCGTCTGGAAAGGATCTTTATTCAAGTAAATGGAATTGGGGGAGCAACCGTGATTCATCGAGATACAAGCAGCATTTGAAACAGTATATCGTGCGAAAAGAGCCCCTTCGGATTTTAGCTACGAGGCGCTGCGATAGTGTGGTTCGGAGGCGCGGCGGCATTCAGTGACTCATTGATAAATATACAGGCGATGCGTGCGGCCGCATGAATGAGGCGCCGAGAAGAGACCACACTCCGCTATCGGGCTTTCCCTGCATAACCGGAAAACAAAAACTGGTGTTTTTCTCTAAATTATTCGAATCGTATTTTAGCGAGGAATTGTTGCCTTTGGTTACCTTGAAGCTTAGTTTCACGGGGAAAAAAGGTCTATATCTAGAATACAGGTCTAATTAAGGCCGCGTGAAAAAAATATTTCTTAAGCCTTGAAACTAGGCTTTCTACTAATGCTAGATACGGTGAGACCCGTTCATTTGGATTCGGCGATGGCGATCAGCAAGACAGCGGAGTGGCTGAAGGAGCAGCTGGAGACGCGCAGCGGCCGCCTCCTGCTCATGGACTGCCGCGCGCAGGAGCTCTACGACTCCTCGCATGTGGAGACGGCGATCAACGTAGCCATCCCGAGCCTCATGCTGCGGAGGCTGAAGAACGGGAGCCTGCCGATCAAGTCACTCCTCGCCAGCGGTGAGGACCGTGAGAAATTTGCGCGCAGATGCAAGACTGACACGGTGATCCTGTACGACGAGTATAGCCGGGACTGGAACGAGAACATGGACCGGGGCTCGGTGCTGGGGCTGCTGCTGCGGCGGATGAAGGACGAGGGGTGCAAAGCCTTTTACCTAGAAGGTTCTTATTACTTATTATTATTTAATATGTGCGTTGCAATGCGTGCTTACCATTGAAATGCAGTGGCGTATGGTTATTCTGTCGGTCTTGGGGACATGTTGCGTGACTGTGGCTTGAGTTCATTCGGGTCACCAGTATTCATGTATTCTTGTTTCTGCTTCTGCAGGGGGTTTCAGCAAATTTCAAGCTGAGTTCCCGGGCTTGTGTGAGATCAACTTGGACAGCCCCTCATCCAGCAGTTCGCCCACAGCCCAGGTGCTGGGTCTGGGAGGCCTACGGATCAGCTCCGACTCCTCAGACATCGAGTCTGACGTCGACCGCGACCCAAACAGCGCAACCGACTCTGATGGCAGCCCTCTGTGTAACGCCCAGCCTTCGTTTCCAGTGGAGATCCTGCCTCACCTTTACCTGGGCTGCGCTAAGGATTCCACCAACCTGGACATTCTGGAAGAGTACGGCATCAAGTACATCCTGAACGTGACTCCGAATCTCCCCAACCTGTTTGAGAATGCCGGGGAATTTAAGTACAAGCAGATTCCGATATCGGATCACTGGAGCCAGAATCTGTCACAGTTCTTCCCAGAAGCCATCAGCTTCATCGGTGAGAACATGCATGCTTTTGAAAGTTAGGCCCATTATGAAAGACGATGCATCTGTGAGAGGATCTTGTGCAGTGTGTGGTGGCGAAAAGCCGGAACACTGCCGATGCGCAGTGTAGGGTCTGATTATGGCCGCTAATTCTGGCCATATGGTTCCTAAATCTGAGTAAAGGGATGAGGTGCAATCAGGAGGTGCTCAAGTCTTCACTCGACAGTGCAGATTAGTCAGGGTGTCTGGAGATGTGCTGAAATGCTGACAAAAAGGCATTTTCGCCAGCCGGCTCTGCTCTCTGTGTCACACACACGGCACTGGCGGCCCGAAATGTATGTGAAGACAGCGGCCATTGTTAGTGTTTCTCGGGAGGGGGGGGGGGGCAAGCAGTGGTACGGAGGCTCGTCATGAATCCCTGTGTGTGTGTGTGTGGGAGGGGGGGTGTCATCTGAGCAGGAAGGAATTTCTCCCGGAAGCAGCAGAGCAGCTAATCTAGGGCACTGCGATGTTTTTCCCTCATGGGGGGAGGGGGGGGAGGCTATTTGCAGGGAATGCCAGCATCCTGTTAGTCCTCGCAGCCGAACCTCATGACTTCCTCTTATTCCTAAATGCTTCAATAGCGCCATTGTTAGTGATACAATACTTGGGTGGATCATTTAATAGACCTTGATTGTTGATTCCTGTCTCAAATACTCTAAGCCATGCTGAAAAATGGTCTTTGTTTGGTATTACGGACCATGTTTACTGGTGCTTTTCTGTCACATTGGATTCTTAGGAAGGGCTCAGTAATTACTTAGAAATTATGCTTTTGTGTGTGTGACAGTGAATCTTTAAAAAATTTGACACTGATCTGCAAGTTTTCTGGCTGCTTCTTCTGGACGCATAAAGCCTTTTGCCTTTATACTTGTGCTGTATGTGGTCTTTCATATATTCTTTACATTTCAAGCTGAGCACCACCCTTACGCACTCTTTCGTTTTCCCTGCCTCTCCAGACGAGGCCCGTGGCAGGAAATGCGGAGTACTGGTCCACTGCCTGGCCGGGATAAGCAGGTCCGTCACCGTCACCGTGGCCTACCTGATGCAGAAGCTCAACCTGACCATGAACGACGCTTACGACATCGTCAAGATGAAGAAGTCCAACATTTCGCCCAACTTCAACTTCATGGGCCAGCTGCTGGATTTTGAGAGAACCTTGGGCATCAGCAGTCCCTGTGACAATGACCTCCCCCCTCCCGGCTCCCAGCCACTCTACTTTAGCACCCCCACCAACCACAACGTCTTTCAGCTGGACCCCCTGGAGTCTACGTGAGCCTGCATCCCTCTAGCCAGGAGGTGACCACTCATGGAGGGGGAAAAAAGTTTGTCTCCTGTCAAGTGAGCTTAACACGATTGACGCAGTTGTCTTGAGCTGACAGCTGTGTTTCACGGAGAGGGGTGTGTGTGCTGTGTCTGACACTCAGAAGCAGCTGTTATGAGCAAGGAAGCAAGCAAGGAAGGAAACCTTTGTCTTTCTCCTGGACTCTGATTTTATTTGTCCAAAAGTTGGGAAATCATGTGACTGGCCATGTGTCAGGTGACAGCAATGTTTATGGGTCCCAGCGTTTCCGATGTGTGTTTTAACTGGCACTTGCACCTACAGACGTTGTCGAGGAGGGTGTAGATATCTCGTCTTCTGTGAAGACTTGCCCGGGTGGGGGGTGGGTCCCCCCAGGTCCTAAGGGTGTTCTACTCAATACTCCATTTTATTTGTGCGGAGTAGTTTGAAACATTTATACATGTGTATACATTTAATATAAGACTCTATGGTAAAGATTTGCTCTTCTCATAAACCGGCCAATGAAAATAAAGGCCTACAGTGTTTCTTTATGTAACCCTACGTATAGGTTGATGGTCTTGTTTTGATAAACCAAAAATGTTTAGATTTTGCAGATTTCAAATGTGTATATTTGTAATATATTTTCTCTTTGCTCGATGTATGGATTTGGCAATTGGCTCGTTCCCCTGCCCCCTGTCTGGTGGGTTAGGCCACTTATTTTCACTTTTCTGTACATCCAGGCAGTAGCTCTGCACTGGCCCTTATCAGCCTGTCTGTCACCACCGACTTGGGCAAATACAGCCCACATCAGTGCAAGGTTACAACAAGAAAAATAGGTCATTGTGTTCAAATCCATACATTGACAAGGCTTGCTAGTTAAAGTGGTTGCTTAAGTTTAATTTGTGCATGCAAGTGTAATGCGATTTAAGGGCACTACATAAATGCACTGAGGGGCTTTCATTGGATTTTTTTTTGGGGGTGAGCACCTTCTCCCAGGGACCTCTGAGGGGGAAAAAGCAGCTTACTTTGAATCAGAGCTGTGGACTGATTGGATCAGTGACAATCTGAGGACTAGACTCTGTCTTCTCTTCAGGGCTGTTTTTGCCAAATGCATGTTTGATGTCAGAGAAGTTGACCAGTTTGAGGTTCAGTGTATCCCTGAGGGGGGCGCTGTCCCATCACCACTCTGTCACTTAGATGCTGGTGTGAGCAGGCATGTTCTTCAAGTGTAAAGGAGGTATAAGTTATTAATAAATTGCTATTTTGTCTATTGAGATGAATTGTCTGTTTTCTTTTGTGGGGCTGGGGATGTGAAGGGGAAGCGTGTGATGTCAGACGCACTAAAGCCCACATTGAATGGCACTTCCTGAAAAGTCATGTGACTCACGACATGAAAACATTACACACGGATGACAATTTATCACTTTATTATGAAAGGAAGGAATGGCTTCGTTGTTTTGCTGAAATATTTCAGCATTTATAAAAACACTTTTTAATGTAAGTTTATGTGTTTTAATGGATGGCAGCACTGCTGAAGGCCCTGTTTGATAACTATGTCTCTATGATATGTTCTGGATTCAGTCGGACAATGAAATATGGCACAGGTGTCACTGAGAGCAGTGTCCTTACAGCACATGTGCAGTCGGTGCTGCTGACGCCTCTGGTCATGTGACTCTGTGCCGGGCCCTGTCGCACGTCTGTCCATCCTCGTGCGAGAGCTTTTCCTGGCCATCCCATAATACAGGCCCCACAACACTTCAGCGGCTTAAAAATAACCAGGGGGGCCGTGGCCGCCACACTTTGTGGTGGTGCTAATCCTCGCTAATGGCTTCCGCTCCCCCCCCCCAACCCGTCACCGACACCCCCTTTTGCTCTCCTCCATCGGCTTCCTGTCAAGCTGCAGCTTGGATTCTGTAACACACACCGCAGCCACTTCTGGGCATGCTGCCCCTCTGCTGCCTGGAGACCCTGAAAGGTAGGGGGCTGGCTGAGCTTGGCGAGTGGGCGGGGCCTGGCTGGCCTCAGCAGGTGGGTGGGAGTGGCCAGAGAGTGGGTGGGTGGAGCCTGGCTGACCTCAGCAGGTGGGTTGGAGTGGCCAGAGAGTGGGTTGCCAGTCTGGTGGCCCTCCCCGCTTCATTAGCTCGTCTTGGCTGTGATACTCCAGCCTTCGCTGCGGCGGGGAGGCTGCAGCACGCTGGGCCCCTGCGTGAAGTAAAGTCGCTTTAATTGAGCCACAGACAAGCTGCTAATTAAATCGCTCTGCAGCTTTTTCTTTTTTTTTTTTCTTTTCCGGGTGTGATGGGGGTGGGGTTCATTCTCTTTGAGTTTCACGGGAGATACAGAGAAGAAGTGGAGAGAAAGGCAAGCTCTTGGGATGCACCATGAAGCAGGGGCGCTGTGGGGGGGGCTGCTCCAGCCTTTTCCAGACCTCCCCCACAGTGTAGTGGCGACTCAGCGGCCTGGTGAGCCCTCGAACCCAGATCACAGTAGAACCTGCAGTTCAGGCCCACTTTAGAGGCCAGAGGAGCCCCCTGGCTGTCATTAGGGCAGCTTGACCTTCTGGCCCTTAACCCATGTAAACCTGACTGGAAAATAGTACCAGAGAGATTTCAGGAATGTTCCCATCTCTCCGGGTAATGTGCAGCTGTTGCGCAGTGTCCGCCGACTCTTCCTGCCAACGCAGGTCATGCGTTCTCTCTGCCGTGCTGAGCCTCAGCACCGAGGTGTAACCAGAGCTCCTGATGGGGGTGTCGGCAGGCAAGGGAGATGGAGCCCAGCCCACAGAGGCCGGACAGACCGCCGCTCACTTTCATTATCGCTACGGTGCAGCAATTCACACCTCCTGCCTCTCGCAGGAAGGCAGGCTGAAGGTCGCCGCTGAAATGATAGCCAGGGTCGGGAGAGAGGCCAGACGAACTAAGCGGCCAACTCGAGAGCTGCAGCTGATCATGTGACTAGCGGGGACTGAGGCAGGGTGTGTATGTGTGTGTGAATACGTGTGCGTGTCTTTCATCCCTGGTGTGGTTACCACCTGTATGTTCATTCATCATTCTGGGGTCGGCTAATAACTTGGTGATTAATGGAGCCAATGTCTGCCATTCTGTAAATGTGCACCGGGGGTCACACGTCAGCGTGATTCCAGTGTGAGTTTTCACACTCGCAGCCCGTTTGCCGAGCTGCTGTCGCATTAAAACAGAGCTACAGAGGCGGATGTGACAATGGGAAGTGACGCATGCCCCCCCACCCCTCCCACCGCAGCTGTGACAGTAACAGATTGCAGATCCGGTTCCGGAGATTGGTCGTCCGACTAGAGGAAGATGCACAGCGACAGGAACGGCGAGGGGGCGAGCTTTAATGCGTCACCTGTCGTTGGGGGTGGGGGAGGGGGACACAGCAGAGAGTCACATGATGGCAAGAGAACACGAAGGGGCCATGCATGGGACACATAGTGCCTCTGTCCCTTACAAACACACCCCAAGATGCATGCGTGTAAGCTGTGGTAAGCTATGCATGCATTAAGTTCTGCATCAGTGTGTGAGGTGCAGGACAGTCTGCATGTAAGCTCTGCATGAGTGTGTGAGTTGCAGTATGTGATGCATGCAGGATGTTCTGCGAGAGTCCGTGAGCTGCAGGATGGTCTACTCTGCGTGCCACTGCACCTCTGTAGGTGTTGGTGTCCAACCTTGGATTTTAAGTGGAGAGAAAATTGAAGCCACTGAAAATGGAGAACAAAGAATGACATGAATCACTCCATCTGCGGCCCTCCGGTAGCCCACACTCTGCCATGCAGAAGGGTAAAAATAGCCGCTATTATTTAAAAATAACAGTGGTGAAGGATGAGAAAACACTGGGCTTATCCACCCAGTGTTTGGCTGAGCTGGTCTCTGCTCTCACTGTCCTCACCCTTTAGCATTCCAGTCTCAGTGTCCTCACTCTTTACAGAGCCGGTCTCAGTGTCCTCACCCTTTCCTGAGCTGGTCTCTGCTCTCACAGTGTCCTTACCCTTTACAGAGCCAGTCTCTGCTCTCACAGTGTCCTCACCCTTTACAGAACCGGTCTCTGCTCTCACGGTGTCCTCACTCTTTACAGAGCCAGTCTCAGTGTCCTCATCCTTTCCTGAGCTGGTCTCTGCTCTCACAGTGTCCTTACCCTTTACAGAGCCAGTCTCTGCTCTCACAGTGTCCTCATCCTTTCCTGAGCTGGTCTCTGCTCTCACAGTGTCCTCACCCTTTCCTGAGCTGGTCTCTGCTCTCACTGTGTCCTCATCCTTTCCTGAGCTGGTCTCTGCTCTCACAGTGTCCTCACCCTTTACAGAACCGGTCTCTGCTCTCACGGTGTCCTCACCCTTTACAGAGCCAGTTGTTGTTCCCATAGTGTCCTTAATCTCTTCCTCACAGACCTTCAAATCTGGTTCTAGTCAGTTTCATCCTCCCACTCACACTTTGCAAGCCGCTTAGGAGGCGTTCGGTTGAGCCATGATGCAGCTGATCTATGATTAAACACAAAAAGTTTCCCTTGAATGCAGTAATGTCTGCTCAGTAATGTTCAAAATAATTTCTTTGAACGTCACCTCTCAGAAATATTTCTAATATTAGGCCAGTGAGTGCTGTTATCAGTGGGGTAATCAGCCGACCAGTGGCTTCTTTGGGTCAATCCCTGTGCAAGGGTGAAACTTGCTGCTTGTGAAAATTGGCTTCAGTCATGCTAAAACAGTAGGCCTTTATCTAGATATAAATGCGAGACTGATGAGGCTGCAGTGTGGTGCACAGTGCACAGTGACCAAACCAGCATCCTGGGGCTGGTTGAGGTGCCAGGTCCTGCTCACGTGTGCAAAGTGGTGCCTCCACTCTTTTCAATGTGAAGCAACTCACAGTAATGGGACGAATTAGCACCAGCATTGAATCATCATTTTCTGTTTCTGGTTCAGAACTGCAGCAGTGTACATTGACGGGTGCTTCACAAAATGCGTCTTCCTTCCAAAAGTTAAGGCATTCAAGGGTCTGGCTCAAGGGCCCTTCAGTGAAACCATTATGTTTTATATTATTTTACTAAATGCATGATGGTACAGTTACTGCTTAAACATGATTCTGGAACCAACAGAACACATGAGGTGGAGTGTGGTGGGGTGGGGGGTTAAGATCCTGTGCCCATGATCGGGTTGTTTGTTCAAATCCTGTGGTTGGCAGAATTATGCATGACCTGAGTAAAGTCCTTAACCCCAAGTTGCTCCAGGGACTGTCTGACCCTGCATTCTCAAAAATGCATGCCACTTTGGATAAAAATGTATGGCAAATAAATACAATTTAAATGGGATTTAAATGGGACAGTTTGGGACAATAAGAGAATTCCATTCTTTTCCGGTTTTACACAGGCTTATGCTGCCTAACCCAGTATGTATGACAGGAGCTGCAGATGTGAGTTCACAGAGGCATGTGTAGGCTAAGGGAGGGGGGAAACTTTAAAGGTGGCCTTAGCACCTCCAGACGTGGCCCTCTGAGGACAGGCCCCTTTATCCAAAAGTCCATTAGTGGACGGGAATCTCCGGAAGCAGATCTACAAGATCATTAGGTTCGGCAGCCAGCCTACAGTGCTGGGTTATAGAGAGCCGTCAATACTTCAGAGTCTCTGGGGGGCGGGGGGGCACTGGACGTCTTTCCTCCCTCTGGGAATGAGATAACACACACACACACACACACACACACACACACACACACACACACACACTCACACACACACAGGTTAGTGTTCATATATTTGTGGGGACTCCATTAATTTCTATGGGGAAAACTCTATTCCCAACATGAGCTTAACTCCTACCCAGCCCGAACCTTAACAAAATGTAACCAAACAAAATATAAGACTTCTGGCATTTTTAGTTTTGTGGGGACCTGAAAAATGGTCCCCACCACGTCAAAATACCAGGTTTTTAACATAATCATAATACACACGCACACTCACGCACACACATACAGTGCTCCCTCCTGTAAGCATAGACTGCATGTCCCCTTTAATCACAAACCTGTCTACTGCTTGAATACTTCCATTCACAATACAGCGATCTGTCGAATATAATGTATTCACAAGATTTACATTGCTGATTTGAATGTAATTGATGTCCCGGTGTTGGCACTGTACTGAGTACATGAGGCAATAATACATGCCGGGCTGGGGGGGTAATCAGTCAGTGTAATTTGAGGAGCGGGTAAAGTCTTATTTCATGGCCAAATATATATAGAGGCTGTCTGTCTTCTGTGGTGCTGTTTGGAGCAGCCATATTGAAGTGTTCACATGGAGGTCAGTGGGGCCTCGGCCGGGTGGGAGGGTTTAAAGGTGAATGAATAGCTTTCACTCCCCGGCGAATGGTGGATTTCACGCCATCTAGGAGCGATCCTTGCTTTCATCTGCTGTGGGTGTGACGGGGAGGAGGGGGGGTGACTGAGATGCTGTTAAATGGTTAAGGATTAGAGGGGACAATAGTGGCCCCTAATCCCCCCCCCGCTCTGCAGCCTCCTGCTCTGCTCTGGGGGCCTGCTTGCCCAGCCCGGGGGCTGCCACAATGGACGACCCACCGTCGGGGTCCCTTTGTGAAAGCCGATCCCCCGGGGGAGGGGGGGGCATCAGAGAAGGAGGCAGGTCAGCTGTTCCTGGAAGAATGCGGGGGTCTGCTGTTTTTCCTTGTCACCTCTTCACCGTGTGGGCCAAGGGTCAGTGGGTCGGCCATAAATATGCCGGACAAAGAGGAGAGAGGGGAGGGAGAGATGCTGCCTTGTGGCTGTGGCTGTAGGGTGTGGGGTTGGGGTCAGGCTAACAGGCTTGGGGATGGTTAGGCTAACAGGCCTAAAAGTTCACCACTTAACTGTTCCCTTTGGACCATCTGGGTGCTTTAAAGTGGGTGGCAATGCAAAGGTTAGAGGTCGGTGTGCTTCCCACAACTAACCTGTTCCAGCAGAAAAGTTGTAAATAGCTCACTGTGCTTATTGTATTGTTTTGTGCATACTTTATCTATTCCTGCATTTCTTACACTGACATGCACTCCTGTACTTTTTATACATTTATTAACACGTAGCCGCATTGTATATATGAGCAGAATTGCTTGTGGTCATTGTCTTGTCCTAAAAGTGTATGTATGTGAGCTGCTGTCACTCCCTGACTCCCTGTATCTGTGAGCAAAATAAACCTGATTCTGATTCTGAATCAGCTTGGAAGAAGCAGGCCCTGATGTACCCCGCCGCTCCTGTGCTTAAAATGGAAAGCTAACAGTTCAGATTAAATTTAAAAAAGTGTCAAAGTGCTGGAATGTAGGTTTATCTCACCACGTTGTGATTTTTTAATAACCTATAAAGTTGGGGACACTTGCCACAAATAGCCTGCATGACATCGGACGCTTTGCCGTGGAGGAGGATCAGACCCTCCCTGGAAAGACTCTGGTGGTGACTTGGATGTGAGATCCAGGGGCCAAAGAGCAGGAGGGGGCCCTCGTAGGGAGGGGCCCACGTGGGCCGGGGTGGGCCAGGCTCTAAATGCTCTCCTGAAAGGTAGCCAGCTGGCACCGACTTGTTAGGGCAGCGGGCTATCAGAATGGGGTGGATCCATCTGCAGGTCTCACTCTGGGGTCCCAGGTGAGAGTCCAGGAGGTGATTCGTCCAGCCGCTGGCTCTGGATGCGTGATGTGGAATGGTAATGGGACATACTGGTGGGATTAAACTGTCTGAGCATGACATGCAAGGCAATTGATGGAGGGATGAAGGCAAGGCCTTGTCTAAAAACT
>JAABNY020000001.1:8105223-8115450 GCA_015164015.2 Brevimyrus niger
CCACCACCACCTGCTGCTCCAGCCCGCTACTGGAAAGAGGTGCGTGGATCAGCCCTCCGGTGAGTCTGTGCACACGCGTGGTGAGGGTCCTCCAACTATTCAGTAACACCCCCCCCCCCTCTGTACTACCCTTAGATGGCCGCTGGGTGCTACTTCCCTTCTTGTTTGGAGAGGGGTCACCTTTGTGTCGCACGGCGTCGCATAATGTCGCACGGTGGGCCCAGCGGCCACCTGCACGGCGGCTCCGTGTCAGACACGCACAGCTCTGCAACCTGCCCGCTTAGCCGGAAAGTGTTGTTATTCGGGGGGAGGGGGGAACAGCCCGGAGATTAGAAAAATCGGCATGTGAGTCAAGTTAGCACCAGGCTCCACCTTTCATTCAGCTCAGACCAACAAAAACCCGCCAGGATCCTGATCACTTTGGATAACAGTGTCTCCTGAGCCCTGATTTATTCTAAAAACCACTCTACAAGCCTAATTTAAATTTAAATAAACAGTCCACCTTAAAAACAGGCATAGCTATTGATTACTCAAAATAATTAAACTCTAAAACAATGAATTGTTAGTTGGCATTAGAATCCTTTAGGTGTAATAAAGAGGTTTAGTGTCTTATGTAAATAAAAATAAAACTAGCTCAAAGCTGCTTGGATACATTTTAGTCCAAAATGCAATCAGCTCATGCTTGTTAAAATGTTCTTTGCATGAGGCACAGTCCCTAGCAGTGAAACAGCAGGCTCCCCCCTCCCCCCCTAGGTTAGGTGCCTTTTAATGACACCATAAAACCACTTCAAATCACTTACAAATGTTCCGGCAGGAAGCAGCATGGGGGTGGCATGGGGGGGGCGGGCGGGATTGTTTTACAGAAACACCCTCTTTCCTGTCATTTTGGTTTATTTACTTGACCTCTTGGAAAGAGGGAGAGTCATGTGACAGAGAACTACCATTCAAAGCAGGCCAGTTGTGGAAATGCACCGATTACGGCGCATTATAAAAATTCCACACTGCGCCGTTTACTTCAGATGGTAAATTAGCTTCAGATGAAGTTTAAAAGGTCATTGGGGAGACATTTGATAAGCAGCAGATAGCCACTCACAAGGCAGTGTACTTTGATCTTTTTTAAAGAAATGCTTAGCTGTCATGTGACGATCACACTGGATTGCATGCAACTGTGATGTGCGGCATCCGATTGGTCGGATCTCTGATGTGATGACATTACAGCAGAAAAATAACATGGATGACCCTACATGAGCTCTGCCCTCTGTAGCGTGAGATGGAAGCAGTGAAGTGATGCCTCCAGAGGTAGCTCTGCAGGCTGTTATGATTATTTGATTGGCAACCAGGATGGTGAAGCACGTACCGTGAATCATGTGTTCAGGTCTCCCGTGAAGCATGTTCTCAGAAGAATCATATGTGGTAATTGTTTGAATTTCAGGAATCAGGTGTCGTGAATCATGTGCTGTGATTTTTCTTTGGGTACCAGGAAGCATGTACTGTGAAGTATTTACTATGAAGTATTTACTGTGAAGTACGTACTCTGAAGGATTTACTGTGAGGCATAAACTCTTTTAAAATAATTAATTTAAATATCAGAAGCTGTGCCTCATTATGGGAAATTTAAAGCAGTCCAGATTTATTTCACATACATGTGGCTTGAATAAACACTGTCTAATAAAGACTGTTTAAACAGCCAAGAGCAGAGCAGAGCAAAGGTTTTTTCTGTGTAAAATCATCACAGGAAAAGGTGCTTCATGTAGCTTTACTTGCTTGGAGGCCATTCAGCTGCTGGTTATAACATCTCAGGCTATCTTTGGCTTCTCACATCACGCTTCCAGCAGGGATCAGATGTATCCTTTCTCACCATTTCCTCCAAGGTGCGCCACACACAATCACTATTAAGGCGTGAAAGGGGAAATGTGTGAAGACTTTGCATTGTGGGCACATGCATCATGTGACTAAAAATGGCCTCTTGCTCAAACCCTTGACTCTGCTTTGTTCTGGGTGGCTCATTTGCTGCCTGTTTTTTCGATGGCATCACCATCCCTCAACAGGTTATACTGCGATGCAGGTGTAGAGTTACTTTCTAGGCCACAGGCAAGGTTGTGATGTACATCATATACATTAATGCACATTTAAGTTAATCTCCCAGAGCAGTGTGTGTTCATATTTTATGACTGAGGTACATTAGACACTTTGGAACAGTGTTTCCAAATCCGGTCCTCTAGGACTTACAAACGAACCATGTCTTTGCTCCCTCCTGGCTCTTTGCCAGACAGCCCACATTTTTGCTACCTTGAGCGGGGATGGAGTGAAAATGTGGACTGTTTGCAGGTCCCTAAGGACTGGATTGGGAAACACCGCTGTAGGGTTTGAAAGGAGGAGATTACCCACTGTCTACCAGAATGGGATTGCGGTTTGCCTCATGGTGGCTGGTTTGGTGTCTGCGATGCATAGAAGCAGGTGGCAAAGCCATCATCTAGAGTTTGACGCCAACAGACTAACCATCAGCCTCCAGGTGGTGGCATGAGGCCTAAAAATGCAGTTACCAGGCTGCCAGGATCAGTTCCCCGTTCTACGTCCCTGCATCCATCCTTCCATTTCATAGAGGCAGCCGTCCCTGTGCCAGGACGTATGCGGACGTCTAAATAGGATTCATATTCCTGGTTGTTGAATGTTGCATAACATAAGATGTTACATAACACATGGTTTTTTTTCAGGACACATTTAACACATTTTTCTAACACTTTTTAAATCCATGATATTCGCATTATATATCTCACATGTTCATCCAAAAAAAGTGTCAACCTTCGTAAGAACTATGCTAAATAGATAAGTAGCGTTATTATTATGTGCATTTTACTTACATAAATGTGTGCATGAGGATTTAATACATGGGCAAATTGAACACTCACTCACACACACACACAGACACACATATGGCTTTGTCACCAGCTCTGCTCTCTGATGCTGACATGGTATTGGCACCGGTTTCAAGATTCAGGATTCAAGATTTTTTTATTAGTCACATGCATGAATGTACTGGTAGTTACACTGTTCACCGACAGTGAAATAACTCAGCTGACCCTGGGGTTCGAACCAACAACCTTCCGGTGACAGACACAGCATCCTGACCTGCTGAGCCCTACGGCGCTCCCTAGGACCTGGAAGGACCAGCATATGGGAACTCTTGCTGTATTTGGGCTGCTCCAATCGCACTTATAAAATAAGCAGAGATGTTGGCAACTTGAAAAAAAAAAAAAAAACACAGCAGAGGGGGTGGATTCAGAAATACCCCTGTATTAAAAGACAGAGGGAAGCGAGCGGGAGCCCGGGACGATGTGGAAGTGCGTAAGCAAGGCGCAGGAGCCGCCCCGGTGGCCTGATTCATGCGGGCCCACGCGCTCCAGTGTAACAGAGTGTGCTGAGAAGCCGTGCTGCCAGATCGGGATGAGGGGGTAACGAATCAGGGGCTTGAGGCACACAGGACACTCATTAAAACGCAGCAGTATCAGCGGAAATGTGGTGAGGAAGGGGGGGGGGTCTTTCCCTTTTCCCTGCTTTCTGTGCTGTGATGTAATAACATGAAAGGCGCTATATACATATAAATGTAACTGAATGAGGATGGCAGGGATCTGCATGCGTATGCAGGGCTGCAGGGATTCACCTTGGGTGCCCGCAGTCTCCCTGGCGGAGCCGTAGGCGTTCCGAGAGCCACAATCCTCAGGGAAGTGAGTTGACTTTTGTTTGCCCCTTGGAAACATCCTCCGCACTCGATTCTTCGCGTGGGCGTCGTCTGGCTTGCGGACGTACGGCACTACAGCATAACATTGCACTTATTCATGCTTTATGTAATACCCACTAAATGGTGCCCTGCAGCTGTTATATGTTTCTATTTTTATGACTATTCAATTCACGGAGTGGAGGTAAAAGGTAGAATATGACAGAAGAACATGAAGTTGTGGTGTGACAGACCTTTTCTAAGACCAGCACAGATAGCAGTTACCCTTAAGTCTAATCATTAGTAATTTGGCCTCTAACCTACATCTGTGAGGTATGTGCAATTAAATGGATGTTTTCCAGCTTTCTTTGATAAAATTCGCAAAAGTGAAGAGAACATTAAGCTGCACTGATGCTGTTTTCCTCCAGGGGGTTGCTGAACCAGGTCTCACTTTGCCCAGGCTTGGTCCCGCTTTCCCATCCCCGCAGGTCCGACTGGACCCTAGCTGCTCCGGGTTTGCTTTGGGGCTTGTGTCAGGAGCTCTCAGGTTCGGTGTGTGGCAGAGCTGCTCTCCACACTGACAGATAAACTCCGGCAGGGGATTCGCAGCTCTTATGTAACGACATTAGTCATCGCGCCATGATTCATTTTTTTTTTCTTGTCCTAAGTCTTTCTCAAGTTTTCTACTTTGGGAAAGGTGGGCGAGAAGGAGACTATGACCTCCTTACTGTGATGAGGGATCATTGTTCGGGCTGAGAAACAGTGGGAGGACATCTACATTTATGCATCTTACACATAACTATCCTTAACATTAACCCTGCCCTACATTTGTACATTACACCTGTGCCTAACACTAACCCTACAATTTTACATTGCACTTACAACTAATCCAACATATGTACATTACACCTAAAACTGTAACACTAACTCCAACACCAATACTAACACAAACACTAGCCCTACATTTGAGCTGACAGCACCTGCATTATCTACCCAGCACGTCTGTGACTTTCCCAAGATTACTGCTGATTCACAGCTTAGCTGTTTTTCCAGCCTAATAGTGTCTTTCAGAGCTTAACCAGTCTGTATCAGTCAGCTGAAAACTATTTTCTGAAAGGTGAGTGAACACTTGAAAACATTGCATTGCATTTGAAAAAAATTTGAAAAACACATTTAGATGGCAATCTAAAAATGAGATGTAATACTTAGGATTGAAGCAAAAGGTGTTTCTGATTTGGTACAAAACAAGCTTGATTATAATTTAAGCTTAGATGCAGCACAATCTGCAGGATCCAGACACACTCACTTGCAGGGTGAAGACTAGATGAACAAGTGACAAGTGACACATCCAGGAGGGAATGGTGCCTTTTGATGGTGGCGTTCTCTGAGGCCGCTGGGTCACTACAGGCCGTGTTGTTTTAACCAGAGGAGCTAAAAACGTCTTTACTGGCCACAGGAAGCTGCAGGCACTGTCTGGGGCAGAAATGCCGCCCTATCTTCGTAAATTATTATAAAAGAGAATGCCAGCCCCTTCCCGGCGGCTGGGGAACATCATGAATGAATCATCAGCCATTCTCATTTCCACCCCGCTCTCCCTCCTCACCCCCCTCCCCGCTTTCTCCAATTCTCTCTTGCTTCTCCTCTCCCCCACTCTCTCTCTGGATCCCCCTCTCCCTCCCCCACCCCGTCCTTCCCCCCACCCATGCTCCCCCTCTCATCACTCCTTCTCTTCTGTCTCCCTCAGTCATCCTCTCCCTCCCTCTCTCCCTCCACTTCCTACTCGCCTCACCCTCACCCTCTACCCCCCTCTTTCCAGTACCCACTTTCTCCTCACTCTCCCTCTCCTTTTGCTCCCCTCTCCCCTCGCTTCCCCTCTCTCCTCCTTTCCTCCTCCTCTCACCTGCTTTCCCTCTCCTCTGCCCCCCCTCTCCCCTCCTCCCTCACTCCCCCTCTCTCCTCCCACACTCAGCCTGCACCAATCCCGGGCTGATTACAGAGCATACTCCCCAGGGAGCGAGAGCTGCAGCACAGTCTGAATGACAGAGCGGCTGCGAAACCCCCCTTCCGCAGCAGACCGGATCTCTTCAGCTGGCTCGTGTTCTGACGACGGCAGCCACTAATGACCCTGGATGTGGCAGATGCCCCCCACCCAGCCAGTCTCTGCATAGCGCATGGCCTGCCTGGGTGCAGGTGGGAGTATCGCAGCATCTCAGGCTGCCAACAGACACATCGCTGTTCCACACATCTTATTGGGCTGAAGCATTTTTGTGAATGAACTCGATGTGACTGATTGCTGTGCATATGCATGAATGGCGTAGTGCTCGATTCCATGTGTGCTGTTGGATCAGCTCTGTGCTGGATCAGTGTCTTCAGGTGGATGCTGCTGCAGGCCCTTCCCCTACCCTCGCCCCTCCCACGACAGGCCACGCCCCTTTGGGCCAAAGCTGCAGAGATGCTGTTAAGGCTGACTGAGCATCAGAGCCCCAGTGCCAGAGAGAGACCAGGCCCCCCAGGACAGCTTCCCCAGGTCTGGGAGGGCTGTATGAGCACGGAGAGGCCCATACCTGCTTCTGTGAGTGATTTAATGCCCCCCCCCCCCTCCACATACTTCTTTAAAGAGTCTGCTTACCCTGGGCAAACCCAGCTTTTCCACACCATCAGAGAGGCATGATCTGCTGACTGCAGCTGCCCAAAGGGTCATATGTTTTTAGGACCGTGTTCCTTGTAGGAGTAATGCAGAGAGAACAGGCCGAGCCTCGTATGGACATGCAGTCACTGCAAAGTGGCGCTTGAACAGCTCCTGCATGGAGATGCAGACGGACACAGCAGCACAGGCTGGCAGAAAGAAGCAACTCCAGCATCTGTTCTCACTTGTCTCCTCACCTAGTTGCAGCTGATGGGCTTTGCAGCACCTCTAATGAAGCGGCAGCAGGTCGCACTGCTAATTAACCACTAGCTCTTCCCAGAACGTTGTATTTCCTCTACAAACCCTTTTAATAGGAAATCATTTGCAGGCCAGTTAAACTAAAACAACAGACTCCATTTTTGTCATTTTAATTTTGCAAGGGCAGGCAGAAGCTATTAAAACGTTTTAACTGGATTTGCAGAGTTTAATTTCAGTTTGTCATACATACATGCCTGTTGGATACATGCCTGTTGGATTTGTGGTGTATCAGTGCCATAACTTTTATAGCAAGTTAGTAAAGCAAAGGAGGGACAGTGTTTAGCCCATCAGTATAAAACTCTTAAAAAGCAGTTGAATGAAAATCAGCTGGAGTTGTGCTCAAACATAATTTATAAATGTAATACTTTTTGGTATGTGCTTGTAGATGTTGTTTACACTCCACACGAGGTACAAAGGCTCTCTTATAACAAACAGTAGGTGACATATTAACATTTAGCACCTGCCACGTTTTTAGGTTAAATAAAATAAAGCACTGCAGCAACACAGTGCCACCTGGTGATGAGGAGGATGCATTGCCATCCAGGGCATTCCTATGAAGAAGACTCTCATGGTGTGACAGGTCAGTGCAAAGACGATGTGTAAATTCCACGAGGTGGCTTTGTGTTGCAGCTTGCGGGCGGAGGCGAAGGCTCTGTCCCCATGCTGAACTCTGCCTGCGGCCTCTGGCCACACTGAAGGACAGAACGTGGCTTTGGCCCAAGTCCCTGAAGGTGTGGGGTCTCAGTTTACAGTTGCAGCATCGTGCTGGCTGAGGATGGGGGCGGAACCAGGCCGCATTTCCCTTCCTCCACAGTTTTCGATGATATCAGCTGACAGCAGAAGAGCTAGATTTGGCCTTCTGACGCAACATGCAAGGTGGGTCCCTCAGTCTCAGGGCTGTGTGTGACCTTGGGGCTTCCAACTTCACCTCTATGTTTGGCTTCACAAACAGACGAGCTGACCCACAGTTTGTATTTACACAGAAAATCATTCACATTGTTCTGGATCAGTCCTAGATTCTACACCAGGAGAATTAAACAACAAATCTTTTGTGTTTGGAGTTAAAATGCATAGTCACAAAAGTCATCAATCAGGTTGCCGGACAGGTAAACACATCGAGATGCTGCATTTTGTTCTGATTAAGGACTCTGAGTGGGTAATACAGCCCACATTATATCATTCTAAGCATCTATGGCTTCATTTTGACTGAAGTCATCCCTTTCCTTATTTAATCAATTCATTTCAATTCAATTTATATAGTGCCTTTCACAACAGAGTCACCCCTAGGTGCTTTACATGAGTGAAATACCTTCCTACATCATTAGTACACAATAATTCAAAAACAGCGCAAAGGGAAGACAAAGAATAGAAAGACACGTAACACAAAACTCTCAGTGAGTGTCATTTTAGAAAAAAAAAATAATATAAACGCTTGCTAGTGTTACAATGCTGCCATCTGGTGGATTTCGCTTAGCACAGCTAAATATCCATTATGTAATATGAAATAACGCACTGCTCTGTATATGATTGGTTGTCTGTCAAATGAATAATTTTCATAAATAATTCAATAGCCCAGAACAAAAAGTATCTATGTACAACCTAGTTATTTATGTTTATCTTTTTGTAGTTTTTTTTTTGAGAATGTTTCTTTCCACCTACTTTTTATTAATCCTGTGCAAAAGGCAGGACGATGGAACTTTAATATAAACTAACATCTCAGCATGTACACTGTGGAAAAGAGCACTCAGGCCTACCCTCAGCTACCTCCATTTGGCAAAGAGGTGAGAATTATTCTTCTGTAAAAAGGTAAATACCATAAAAAGTTAAAATGATATAGACTGATCCCATTTTGGGTATATGGCGAGATATATGACCTGTCAGTCATGGCTGCTTGTGATGCCCTTTGTTTGGCTAATTAAAAATGTATGAACACTAAACAGCACTTATAAGGGGTAATATGGATCTCTGGGGCCACCAAATAAGGGCCTTGCTTCCTGGATGGTTCATTGATAGGCGCCTCTCCATCAGCAGAAGGCCCATCTCAGCTGGTCTCTCTCTCTGCATTTACACTCAGCACGGCCTCTGCTACCTTTCTGCTCAGTGGGGAACACGTGACTTTTCCCACATTTATCCTTCTGTCGTCCTTTCTCCACCTCTCCCGCCATCTCCTTCGACACCTTCCTCAGTTTTGTCCCTGTAACACCAAAGTCCCACAATGCAGATGTTCCCCTCAAAGCCAGGGACACACGTCCATCATTGGAAGGCAGCCATTCGTTCGTCTGTCTTCTGTAAACTCATTGGCTGCCTTCACACCGCCTTCTCAAAGGATGCTTTCCTTGATCATTCTAACTGTTCTGGAGCTGCAAATGAAGCAGAACATCTGTTTTTTGTGAAATTTCAGCTGTTGATGGAGTTCCACTATTGCAGCGCAGCTGTTTCCAGGATCGTCTCTGTTCTTCTTCCGAATGCTTTGCACTGTCTCTGCTCGATGGTTTAGCAATCTTTGGTACAGAGGATCATCTTTATTGACCTCTACTTTGCCAGCCTCCAGGATCTCTGCTAACTTGCACAGAACTTGATGGTGCTGCAATCTGGTTTGAGTTTAGTGGAGCGCAGTCTAGCACCACAGCAGGATGTGGTAAAGATTTGCATTTGGGAAATCACAGAGGGAGCCCTTTGTTCCAAGGTGGGACTGGGGAAAGAAATGGGGGTGGGGCGGGATTCAATGAAGAAGCTGCCTGTGGAATCTTCCACAACCTTGTCTATAGCTCTGTTCATCACACCCTTACAGGCTGTTGTTATTGTTGATAGTGCCTGACTGACCATTCTTATAGCCATGAATGAACATGATTTATAGTCAAGCTCATATCCGAGAATTCTTGAGTTTGCTAATATAATCAACATGTATAAATGTATAAATGTATAAATGTATATATATATATATATATATATAAGGTTATAGGAGTAACCTTGGGGTCCAGAGGCACTGAATGCATTTTTTCAACGGTATATTTTATATCTTTCCAAAATTTTTGAATTTTACACTGGCAAACACTATTTTTTTTTTATTGTAATATTTGATAGTGTAAGTGCAAAACATATGTTTAATATAAAAATGTTTTGTGGAAAAAATGAACCGTGGGATTTACGCGGCTAAGATATGACGTGCATCTATGTTCCGGTGTTCAGACGAGTTCAGCTACCTATCGAGACGTACTATGTCGAACCTTTTAGCGCATGTGCAGTTCCACCGTCTTGGGATTAGGGTTAGGTTTTAGGTGTTTGGGTTAGGGTTATGGGTAAGGACTTTAGTGGGTTTTGGGGTTTAGGGTTAAGGTTAGGGCTATCGAATAGTACTACGGTAGGATAACTCGACAAAGTAGCTCATTTCGACAGAACACAGGTGTTGTCTAATGCGACCGCCCAGGGGAAGAAGCTGTGTCTTAATTGTTTCTTGATGTAGTGCAGGGGTTCCCAAACTTTTCGGCTCGCGACCCCCAAAATAACCGTGCCAGTGACTCGTGACCCCCACTATCCTCGGAAGTGGTAAAAAATAATTTTTAATTTA
>JAABNY020000001.1:8135666-8164917 GCA_015164015.2 Brevimyrus niger
ACACACACACACACACACACACACACACACACACACACACACACACACACACACACACAAACACACACACATACAAGAATGAACTGATAAGCCAAACGAATCAGTGATGAAATTCAGACGAGTGGGACAAAGAATCTGATAGAACATTCTCACATACCTTCTCATAATTGATCTTAACAAGGCAAGCACCAATAAGTGATGCTGCCATGCATTTAAGTCCTGTGAGGGTTCCAGGTAGTTCCAGCTATCTTCACTTGAGCGACTGGCAGGTTGGCTCTTGCTCTTTAACTTTAGAATCATGCTTCTCAGACTGTACGACTACCTGCCATCTTTAAATTGTTGTTGAAGCGAGCGCCTGTTGCAGTGAGTTTTATACCATCAATGACCAATGCATCAGACATTGGCTGTGGTTTGGCATATAGGACAGGAAATTGGTGGGTTGTGGTCAGTTAGCGCCCCTGCAGACAGAGTGCGGGGGCCTACACCGACCTTGAAGGGTCATAATGCTAATAAAGACGCTAAACTTTCCATTTCGATTGTCAAATAGTTGCATCGACATTCATCAAATTTCATAGAGAAGTAATAACGGGATGTTGGATACCTGACACTCTGGTATCCATGCAAATGCACATGAGGGACTGGCGTGTCAGTGCAGGGACCACAGTCAAAACGTTACAGCACAAACACTAGTAGTAGCTAGCTATTCCTACAATGTGTCGCCTTTTGGTAGGCACTGCACAGCATCCACATTAGGGGTGAGAGCTGTACTTCACCTTGGCTAACAACCTGCTTGACCAACCTTGGCCCCTCCCACATTGATGTTATGGTCCAGCTGAGTTGTCTGCATTAGCACATCAACAAAGGTGAGTACTAATTCAGTAAAATATAATAATGTATTAGATTTATACAGCACTCCAATAGCCAAAGGATTCCAGGGACTAGTAATAAAATATATAATAATAATGAATAATAAAAACTATATGAGTATGGCATCAAAGTAGAATTTAAGCCTTCAGTTCTATTTAGGGGGGACCATGTGGATTTAGTGTAATCTGGTGGCAATTGATTGCAGGGGGCTCAGTGGACCAATCCAATCATCGACTACCAAATCTGCCTTTCGGAATATAAAACATAACCTCTCTCGTGGGAGAGGAGCCTGAGCTGGTGTGAGAGGTAGAGAGATACTGACTAGATATAGTTGGGCTCACCTCGAGGCATGGCTCTGGCTCTGGAACCAAACTCTTGGAGACGGGCTGGACTCTATGCCACTCTTGAGTCGCCCAATGTGAGAGGCACTGGGCAGGTGTGGGTCTACACACAGGCTCCCTGGTTCAGTTTCAGTATGTTGGAGTTCATCCTGGTTAATGAGAGAGTGGCCTCCTTTGAGTTGGGAGACAGGCTCTGACTTCTCTCTGTGGTTATGTACCAAACACAAGTCCAGAGTATCCAACCTTCTTGGAGACCTCACAAAAGTAAAACCTGGAAAGATGTGATTGGGAGGAATGGTTTGCTCGATTGGAACCTGAGCGATGTTTGTTAATGAACTTCTGTTCTAAACATAGTTTGTCCGTGTTCAAACATAAGGGTGTCCATAACTGCAGTTTGATGATTGATTCTGTAATTGTACCATCAGATCTGCAATCACATATTTTAGGCACTCGGGTGAGGAGAGGAGCTGAGCTATCAACTGATCACCAACTGGTGTTCAGGTGGCAGGGGAAAATGCCAGATAGTCCTGGTAGACCCAAACACATAGGGAGTGTGTGGCAGAGGCTGCTATCTGGGAGATCTTCAGCTAGTGCCTATGGTAGAGCTTCTCTTACATCCCAAGTAAGGCTGGGGACATGGGCAATGGGCCTGGCCTTGACTGCTGATGCCTGTGTGCGGAACTGTAGATATAAAATTATTGGTGCCTGTTTTCCTCACAGTCCTCAAACCCAGCGTTGGATACCAACAGTATAGGGACCCGTCAGGCTGGAGAAGGAGGCCTACTGAACTTGGTTAGCATGGGGGACTGCTGAAGCAGTGGACTAGTACCTGCAGCCCAAGAGGAATGTGGCATTAGTAGTTGTGGAAGTAAAAACTCAACCTGCCATGGGATTATCCTGCTAATGTTAGTGTCCTTGGAATTATGCTTTGTAGCACCTCCTTCCTGGTCCCCTGGCTTTTAATTGTTTTTATCCCTGAAATGCAATGACTGACATGTCACGTTTCAAAAGTAGAAAAGCTGGACACCCAAGACTCTGATCAATCCTATGGCATTTTTACAAAAGCTGTATTTGGTAATGCTTTACATTAGTTGCACCTTCATAATGCCTTTATAATGCATTATATGCATAGAACATTCAGTACACCTTAATAATGTATTCATAATGCATCCATAAAACATTCATAAGTATATGTTAAGTCTTAAAGCATTGCATAAATGAACAAGAATTGACAGCTTTAATATACATCTATAACAAACATTAGACAATTAATAAAGGATATTAAGCTGTCATATCTTGCACGTTGAGAGTATTATGCATGCAATACTTTAAGAAATGTTAAGGTGTTCTTGCATGCTGCTTATTAATGTTCTATGGATGCATGATGAACACATTATGAAGGTGCAGTCAATGTAAATCATTACCCTTTGTTTATTTCACCACAGGCTACTGACATGGATTCTGCACCTGAAAAGCAGGTGTGCAAGTTAATAAAAAATAAGTACTTCAGTTTATGAGCAATTACAACAGTGATTATGTGTAGAGCAATGATCTGGGAGCCCATCATCTTAACTAAATAAACACTTTCAATTAAGTGACAGCCAGCTGAGGCTAATTCCCCTGCAAATGAAATGGTCTGCCCCTCTGGTCCCTCCTTCCAGCAGTGTGAATAGTGATGATGATCGGATCAGCACAAGCGAGACTGGAGGGGAGGAAGGGTGTTAAAAATAAATAAAAACATCACTCCCCCCTACTGGATGCATATAATACCTTTATAATACTGTATTATAAAAATGACCAAAACATTACTTGTGTTTGAACAATTCATACAAAGGCAAGAATAATGAAAAATATACTGTTCAGCTCTCCAGCATAAAAAAATCTATCTCTTTTTTCCTACTTTTAAAGCATCAGTTGTTCCCTCAAATTTCCAGACTAAGCAGTAAGAAACACAAGACACTGACCAATCAATAAGAAAACGGAAAAGGTGCTAACCATTGAATGAGAAATGGAAAAGGTACTGACCAATCAATGAAGAATGGAAAGGGTGGTAACCAATGAATGAGACCTGGAAAAGGTACTGACCAATCAAGGAGAAAATTCAATTAAGCCAAAATTACTGCTGACAGTATCACCAACAGCCTTTGATTTGCTGAAATATTTTAGCTTTACCTGAGTGTAGGCAACATAGGTCAAGCAGGCTTGCCTGTTTATACCTCTGAGAAAGCACCAAAATCCTTCAGTGAATGAGGCCTTGAAGATTACACACCTCAGCGACACCCTGTGTGTCTTTGGCATGAGGGGCCTTAGCTTTGCACTCATGCATTGAGACTCATGACCAACAAACAAGCAGCACATTGTAAATGTGTTAACAGGTGCAATCTGTCAAGCTGGAAAAAAGGAGGAGTTTCAGCAAATGAAGTAACTCCCAGTCACGGGGGGGTCGTGGGAAACTCACTGACTTTTTACTTTATATGGGACATTGCAGAGAGTTGTTTGTTTTGGATGGAAAGGTAACAGTGAGTGATTTTCTCCCTTTTGAATCCACAGTATAATGCCAACCTTGCATGGAAGATCAGAGGCGTATACATGGGCGGGGCCAGAAGAGCACTGGCCCCAGCTGAAAACCGATAGGTCCTCGGGGCTCCCTTCTCTGTCACTCAACTATTCATAACATTAGTTGGCGTATCATTATCAGCTAATGATAAGATTAGCCCCTCTGTTTGAATTGTGACCTCCATAAACCCTGTAGAGAGGGTTTGAAAAATAGGACACCTGAGAGTGAGGGGCTTGGGAAAGGGGGGGGGGGGGGGCTGGTCAATCACATATCACATACAGGAGGCTTGTTTTCTGGGGGATAGGCAGTGTTAAATTAGAGTTTATATCAATTAATTGTGGAGCTATTATATGAATGTGCCTTATAGAATGAATTTAGATCTATATCATAAGAACATTACATAGCAGTAAAATATTATGGGTATGAAGCATGTAATTTAAGGTTATTATATCCATATATAAAGATTAAAATGAAAGAAAAATGCTTGATATTAACACACCATAGCAAGCATCAAATACACTTTTTTCGATATCCAACTTTGCTATTGAAATGTTTCTATAGACACATTTATTGATACCATCCCCTTCATAATCTGTTTATATATTTTTTTATAATTAATGATATCATGTGAACCATTAGCTAGCCTAATCTAGCCAATTAGGCATAATTTGACAAAAACCCAACCTACATGTTACTCCAGGCACGATATGTTTTGCAGTGTTGTTTACAGATAAGGATCATTGTTTTGTCTTACAGAATGACATGCTATCTGCACACTCTTCCTCACAATGCTGCATGATTACATGCAAACAACATGAAACCGAACTGCTTCCAGCGAAGTGTGCTTGTGAGGTTGACGGGATCCTCTATCGCGCTGATATTGAATGCTCTAGTGCTCTCTCTCACACACAGCAGACACTACCAATAACACACTTGAATTGAATTAAGAATGCACTTGGCTCAGAGACATTTTCAGCTGCTGATTTTTTTTTATTCAGGTGAATATTTAGCTTCAAATTTGCTTTTATAAAAATTGCTGAGGTCTAGACCCCAGTGACCTACTGTAATAGCTGTCCCCTCATATGTCCCTCAGCTCAAAAAATCCCCTGTGGAAAATGCAGTGATGCATGCATGACATCACCTAACACAGGAACAGTGCCTACAAAAAGCACAGACACAGGCGGAACTAGCTTATAGCCTTAATTGGATTGAGATGGTCAATGCAGTGATAGAGTGGATGCTGCAGGCAGAAGCAGAGCCTCAAAGCAACCTGAGGCTGTAGCATAGCCTGATGTGCACTGTGACAGCGATGCAGAGCTCTGGACATCAAAAGAACCCCACAGAGGGTGATGTGGTGAGCTGTGGGAATCACCAGGACAAATCTGCCCACCCTGCAGGACATCTATATCTAACATTGTACGTCTAGCATTACTGATGACACCACCAATATGGCATAAAGTATTAGAGTGGTTATGCTCGATTACGTGCCTTTGGAGCCTTAAGGTGGCCGCATGCTTCAGATAAAATCGACACACCACCTGTGCAGGGTCCCCAAGCCAAACTACATTGTTTGTTCTGACGCCACCCACTGTCCACGATTGGCTGACATAAAGGTGACCCCACGGGGTTGGTCAGTAGGAATAATTACACATAACTATGTAATGTCTGTTTCGTTAGCCTGTAACCGTGAGTATCTGGTAAATTGTTGGCTTCTGCTGCTGGTATTAAACCAGAGATAATAGAGATGGAAACTTCCATTGTAAAAGAGCTGTTATCCCCTTTATTAAAATGACCCATGTATTTGTCACAAAATGTTTTACTCTCTCTCTGTATGTGGGTCTGCCGCATCGGAAATGTTCTGCCCCCTCTAGGCTTGTAGTGTGACCTGGAACGAACTGGCAGGCTCTTTTTAAGTGTGTGATAGATTGTTCTCGTCAATGTGTTTCATTTAGTTTTGGCCCAGACTGAGAGGAGGCTTTTGATATACTTTTTAATATATTTCTGTAATATTATTTAATACTTATTTAGTATTTTTTTGTTAATTTCTGCATTTTTGTACATTTTTGTTATTCTTATTTTGTTATCCAACTACCTTGGTTGTTGCACTGTCTGGAGCAGCAGCAATTTCATTCCACCACTGGTGTATCACTCTGTTCATGCATGTGACAAATAAAAATCATGAATCTTGACATCTATTCATCCATCTTCAAACCCTCAAACTGCTTTCCCACACTGGCTTTTGTGGAAACTCCAAAAGCAATAATCCAGGTAGGCTGTAGTGCCGAGTTCCACATCAAACGGACCCCCCGGTCCACAGAACCCTTTGCAATTCGGCTCGCTGATTAATGCTTAATGTGAAAAACACAGAAGAATGTCTCAGGTCATGTGACACGACACCATCTCCCTGAATACTGATGGACTTCCCTCATGCCCTCAGAGAACGGGGGCTGAACCCCTGGGCCGAGTGCAATGGTGCCTTCTGGTGACCCTGCACTCTGTTACTGGCAAATGTACAGTTGCTGCACAAACTAAAGGATGCTGCCAGATTCAGGGACAGATGAGAGGTCGTGATGTTCTCACCTTCAGGGAAACTTCAAGCAAGCCCAGAGGAGGTGGAGAGAGTTTTCCCATCAACTGCTGCTGGTGGATAGACACCAAGTTATGGTCATATGGCCTCATGGCTAAATGATAGCCCTTCTACTCAGGGTGGAAATTCAGCTCCATCATTCTGCTAGGGACCATTGTGAGCTAACATTCAGCATGACAAGCGAAATGAGGAGGCTACCGCAGCCTGCGAAATGCTGTGCTCAAGTTTCAGAAGCACAAACAGAAGCATGTAAGCCATGTAAAGCTGTGAAAGGCCATACTGTGCCCAGACTCCGTCAGATCAAACCATGCTTCCACAGAGCAGCTGAAGGCCCCTTCCCCTCCCCCTACCCAGAGTGAGAGTGCTGGTCCAATGAGGTGGGGCAGTAATTCACTGATTGCTTTTAAATGCATGACTGGAATGTGTTCAGGGACTCACCCACGGGCATTAGGAAGAATGCAGAAGATGTTACACAATATATCAAACTCTCTCACAATATATCAATGGAAAAAAGGATAGGGACTTATCTCAACTAAAAAAAAACTGGTCCTAAAATCACACAAAAAGGAAGCTGAAGAGACAGTCCAATGCCTTCTGCTGTGAGGGGTTCGGGGGAGCCAGGACTGGCCTGGATAAATGATCTAATACCCAGAATGGAGCTAGGAGAGAGTCTGGCATCTCAGAGTGGGGGTGTCTGTGGAAAGTTCTGCTGGTCACTGCCAATGACAAAGGGCAGGATTGTCACATTACAGATACTGATGTCACCCTACCTAATGGACCAGTCACTTTTATGCGAGTATTAAGGCTTGTGGATCCAGCACAAATGAAACTGGGAATGTTGTGTGGCTCAGTGTATTATGACACTGTGTCTGTGATCAGTAGGGTGCCAGCTCCAATCCCATGGTCATTAGAGTCATTTCACCATTAGGCTTTTTTGGAGGTTAAGGGGAGGCCCTTAAATGCTCCAGGGAGTGTTGGACCATGTGTTCTCAACTGCCTGTTGCTTTGGATAAAGGTGTGTGATGGAACTCATATGGCGACTACCTAAACAGGAGATTTGGAGATTGTTCAACAAAGGCCCACATTCCAAAGCACATGATCAGTAAAATGCCTTCAATCGTAGTGCTAAAGGAGGAGGCTGGACATCACTAACAGGGATCCACCCACAATGTTGTGCCTTTGAAAGTTATTTGAAGAGTAGTAATTTAGAAAAGTGACCTGTAATTTAAAAAAGGTGACCTGTAGCAAGGGCATAACTGCTGCCATAGAGACAGTGGTTACTGTGGTGAATATCAAGCCTCACATCTCACCAATTTTAAGAATTCAGGAAAGCGATGTGTCCTCCACTGGTCCGGTGCTTCCTGGGATGGGTTGTAGGGTCATTAGATAAATGGTGGAGGAACAGGGATGAATGGAACATTGATAATGTTTATGCAAGTTTTTGCCTATTTGCCGGAAGACCTTGTAGAATGACATCGCTCATGGTGCACGTTTAGCACATGGTTCAGCTTAAACTGCCTCTCAGATGAATATATACAGCACAATTCATGGGACCGTTCGGAATGTGCTGTCATACCAGTCAGATTAAGCAGAAGAAAGGATGTGTCACTGTGGCTGTATGTTCATCACAGGGTGACTTACTAGCTCAGCATGTGAGACTTACAGTGTGAGTCACCCTCTCATTTGTCCCGACTTGAAGCCAACATGGAGGATTACATTTTCATCTGCTTGTCGTTGCTTTGTCTCCTAAACCAAACCAGGGCAGGATCACATTTTGTTATATTTATTTTTTGTAGACTTGGCATCTGTGTTTTGAAATAATTCACTGTAACAACAAAAGAAGAACAAACATATTTGGGCTTTTTATGGCGTATTGACACATGCTGTCTGATGTGAACCAGATGTCAAAAGACGCATCACATGGTGCACCATGGAAACATGACCAGGAGATCAATACTCACCAGGGGTGGGACTCGTTTGGATTGGAATGGGGCTGGATTTCGGGTGTGACTGGGGCAAGGGAGCTCGGTGGATTGTAATGGGGCTGGATTTGGGCAAGCGTGGGGGCTTGCTGTCAGAGGCCGGGCTGTCTGGATTGCAATCGAGCTGGATTTGGCGGGGGAGGGGGGGAGGTCTCGATGGATTGAGTTAGAGCTACGTGGACTGAGCTGCTTTTGGTGCAGGGGTGGGGCTCAGTGGTGATCAGAAGAGAGTCAAACTAATAATTATTATGGAAAGGTCAAATCTATTTAAAAATTTGAAGGCCGTACATTTTATTCATTCCACCTTTGTAGAGTAACATCTGACAAGAGAAAAAAGGCTTTGAGGACTTTAAGGTGACTAGAAGTCTGGAAGGAAAGAGGAATCCTGGCTCTGAAGCCAGTGTTAGGCTTAGGGGATAATATAATTGCTTGAGAGAATTTTAGTTGTGACCATAGTGCCATTATATATTAAAACAGCTACTGTGTGTTTTATTATAGCACATTTTAAAATTTGAGTAAATCAATTTGGTCACTAGGCAACGGAAATGTCACGCTGGCGATGCCGTCAAAGTCCCCCGAAGGAGCTTCTCCACGAGCAGCCTTAATGGTTCTGGCACTGCGAGGCTCATGGGCCCATCCTTACCTGCAGAGCGCAGAAGGGTTCGCCAAAGCCAAAGGCAGAGCAATTCATCAGCAGCAGTCAGCAGTAAGAATTTACCCCCCCCTTCAGGTGACCCAGAAATTGTCAGGGGCAAGAAATGTGGTAAGGTGGCGGAGCATTCTGGGAGGTACGTAAGGCATTCTTTGACGAGTGACTTAAAGTCAACAGAGGTGCAAAATCTGGCTGTGAAGACTTTGCCTGGGGGCCGGAGGGCTGGGGAGGTGTGCGACATTCTACAAGGTTGGAAGAGCTGTGAGCCAAGAGAAAAACTTTTTAAACAGGTGATGACAGACTCCATTTGATCCCTTGAGAACCATGTTCTTCTGTGTTTTTAGATACACTGTGTTTTTAGATACATTGTTCCACATAAAAGAATCGCTTGCCTTGGCCAAAATTCAAACTGAATTTTAATGGAAACTGACAGCATGTACAAAGCCGTCCTGCTGGAGGGCATCAACTCTCATGGCTATTTTGGCTCCACAGCTGCAACTCCAAATCATTCAACTTCATTGGAACTCACCTTAGTTCTTCAGCTGATGTGGAGGAGTTTATAATAAACTGCCCCAAATCCATCTTGGATAGGGTAGTTATACAAGGGAAAGGTAGGTGAGTGCTTCCTGAAGTCGTCAGAAGCAGAATGGTTTCATTCCTCATGTACAAAAAGCACAAGAAATTAGTTTTGGTGCAGATTTGGGCAAGATGTGTACAATTAAACATCTTTCAAAATCAAAGCAAAAGTACAAAACACTGAATAAAGATAAAATAGAGATTGAAAATAAGAAAACATGCTATTGATAAATAGACAAATAAACATCCATCCATTGTCCAAAACCTCTTCCCTTATTCAGGTTTGCAGGGGGTCCAGAGATAATGGGCATGAGGTGAGGAACAACAACCCATCAGATGGCACGTCCACACACCATTCACTCACACAGATGAGCAATGTGGCGACTTGAAGTAATCTTAGCATGTCCTTGGTCTGTGGGGAGAAACCAGAGTACCCAGAAGAAACCTCACGACAACACAGGGAGAACATGCACACCCCATACACACGCAACTCTAGCAGAGACTGGAACGCAGGTCCCAGACGAGGGAGGTGACAGTATACTAAGCACTAGACCAGTGTGTCACCCCACAAATACACGTCTACATATATAAACAGTCACATGTAACATTATCCTATTTTTGTGAGAGTTTATCTAGTATAAGAAATGAAAATGTTTTGAATATTTTTCTAATGTTATATACACCCAGTAGCCTGTTTAATTAGTTTTATCAAGTGCTAAATTCTTGCCTTGGGAGTACTGCTGAATGGCACTATAATGAGCTGAACATCACTGGAACATTAGACTCTCAGCACTGCACCATAAAAATACAGTGCAACTTACATGCAACCGATATGTGCTGAAATGAACTGAAATCTTCGGTGTTGATAAGTGTTCAGCAGACATTTAAAACCATCCATCTTCCTGCCAGTCATGCTTGTCTGGCTCATTTGGAAGCATCAAATCCTAAACTATAATTTTTTAAAGTTTAATGTCAGAGCCATTCCTGCTTTTATTTATTACTGCAGACATAATTGATTTGGTGCTGGAAAACTCAGTCTTCTGGCACTAGTTAGCAGCATGGTGAGCTGCCTCCCAGTATTAAACACAGGCAGACATTTTCCATCGCTGCCATCTCCTGTAGCTTATGAGGTTTCAGGTCTCTTGAGCAGGAGTGGATCAATGCATAGACTGCAGCAGAGAGTCTTATCTGGGAAATCAGAGAAGGAAAAATGGAAAGGTTTAACTAATTAAATCTGGCAAATAAATATGCCTGCATGCCGCCCCCGCCCCCCCCCAACAAATTAAAGTGCCAGCACCGCCCTCCCCTCACCCCAGTCAGTAAGTTCAACCAACTGAACCCCATGCCCTGATGAGCAGATTATTGATGCTGCATCATTTTAAATTCTCTCTCATTTCTCTTTCGGCTCCAAAAGATACATCGAATGGCCCACTTTGGGGTCCTCCTGGCCACATCAGCCTGGGCTCCCCTGAGAAGTTATGCTTGGTTGGAAAATTGGGAATGACGTCACACCCGAGTTAACCATGTTCCAGTACAGCAAGTTGGAAAGCCATTTAGCAGTACTGGGGACCTGTTTTAAAAAACAAGATTTCTTGGATAGTCAAATAACTTCGAATTTAATTTACCCCAGTTTAAATGGCCTCATTTACTTACATTTAACCCAGTTATCCTGCTTTCTGAAACCCGCTCCAGTTAATTGTTAGCCATTCTTTGCATTATCAGTTGATAACAACACATTATGCAGTATTTTGCACATAAAAACACCGTAGCAACACATCTACAGATAGCGGTTGGACAGTACTGCATGTACAACCGATTCAATGAGCCACAAAGAAGACGCAAATGCTAATAAACAGTATAAAACTACAACTTTCACTTCTATTAATAAAGGGCGCAGCCATTTTGAATTCTGAGGTCGGGGTTGTGTAGATGCCTCTCATTTTTCGAGTAGGAATTCTGACTTCAGGGGGCGTTCCAGTAAGAACTTGGAATTTCCCAGTTACGAGTACAAATGGAACGCAGGATTAATCTCCTCAGGCCTTGAGAGTCCCGACTCTATCCTCTGTGCTGACTAGTAGTTTTCAGGTGTGGAAGGTAAGTTTGTTAAAGTATGACACTCAAAAGAGCAGCAGTCAGCTGGCTTCATGCTGCTGTCTAACGTCGGAGGACATGAATTCAGTTGGGGTTAATCGGGGGGTGGTGTGGGGGGGGGGGGCGTCTGGCTTAACATGGTTACCCGTTCAAATCCCAGAGTCTGTAGAGCCATTTCACCATTGGCCCCTTCAGCAAGACTTGCAGCTGTCTGCCACATGCAAAGCTGTCTGATAGCTGCCTTACTAGCAATAACATGGTACTTTTGTATGTTTCATAACTCCCCCTCCCCCACAAACTTCTCTGGAAATTAAACATGTCTACGTGATCATCTGGCATACCTTCCGTTTTTATCTGAATGAGGCAGTAGGAAATCATTCCAAGTAAAAGCTTTTCCTTTCCCAGAAATAACTGTCTCCTATTCTCTCTTATTGTCGCTGTCTTGGTGACAACATTAATATAAAACAAAATTAGTCTTTTCACTCAGATAGAATGAAACAACTGCTCTCTACATCTCAGGCGCAAAGACACAAGCAACAGCTTTCAAACTGAACTTCTAAATATTCATTCCTCTCCCACAATGTTCTGGTCTGTGTCGGCCATAATTTTTTTTAATTCAAACTGTGATCCTCCTTCAAACTAAATCTCCCATTTGCTGCTCTGAGAGATTATATATAAATTAGAGTGAAATGCTGAGATGTCGTCAGAGGGATGTGACTCAAGAGGGCAACAGTGCAGGTCAGGGTGCGTTACAAAAAGAAAATCTTTGTCTTTTTCAAGACTTAATGTGTTGAACAATAGACAGTGGAAGTAAAGTTAGTGTGAGAGTGCAGGAGACTTTTCATCCGGCTAGATATACTGGCCACCTTACAGCAGTAACGAGCAAAAAATTGTCAAAAATGAAACGAAACATAGAAAAATGAAACAAAAGCACAAAAGCAGAAGCAGTGAAAGATGCAGGTTAAGAGGGGCAGGAAGGCTGTGAGCATTTACTGTCAGAACCGGGATATTACCAGATCCACCCGCACAACAAGCTCAGTGGGTCCTGTCTGTGTTCAGTACAAGTTCTTCAAGATGGTTCTCCCCGAGCTTTCTTTGCGACGAGGTTCCTTGCCAGGCATTAAAAGCAAGCAGAATGATATGGATGAAAGAGCCGTCGGACTGTCAGTAATATAGTCATTCGCAAGAAAATGAGAAATAATATCCCCTGAGCCTCCTTCACTGTACATGTTGTATATCAATCATCAATGCGCCACTTCTGCAGAAAACAACCTCTCTAGCCATAATAAACACTTGATTCACGGCTTGGCGAGACACCTGGTAATTATGTTTATCTTGAATTGTGTAATAGAACTTGAGAATTTGAGTGGAGTGGTTCTATACAGATAAATAAGCCCACATACTCCAATATCAGTGATTCTCTGCTGATTCCAAATGAAGGTTTTGCACCAAACCCGAGAAGATGAAACAACCAGCAAACAATGGTTTTTATGTGACTAAACCCAGATCAGAACTTCATGGAAAAGACAGGATTGCTATGAAATGTGAGTTACATACGTTGTGTGTTTGTGGGAGGGGGGTAAGATTGAGAAGTTGGGACCTGAGACATGCAGCCAATGAGCTGCGAGCATGTTGAAGGTATAAAGGGCAACCCCAGACATTAGGCCCAATCGATCCAAAGGCAGGGCCAAGTGTCCCAGCTTCTGCTGGCCTGATTTGTATACTTGGGTGGGGTAACAACCTGATCACCAGCAGGAGAGCTAGCCAGATGGAATATCTTGCATATTTAGATTTTAGCGTCTGTGTCTTTTAACCGATGACATCACAGACAGTGTCTCTTTCATTCGGTGACCATAAAAAAAACCTTTAAAATTAGTTAATGGCACTTATACACACCCTTGTAAAATAGATGCAATAATTGTATAATAATGAAGAATGCACATACACTATATTATTAAGTAGCCCTATGAGGTGGCAGGTAGGATACACTTTGCTCTCCGAAATGCTTCAGGGTTGATTAGTTGTCCAATCAGGACTGTCCCCCTGTGCCATTGTATCCGCACTTATGTCCTCCCCGTTAGCTTTCATGAGTCAAGCCACTGAGGCCCCTCTCTTTAACACTCCCAAACTATGCATTTCTGCCCCTGATTTTTTCAGTTATTGAGCCATTCTCCATAAACTCTAGACACCGTCGTGTGTGAAGGTCCCAGGAGACCGGCTGTTTTTGAGATGTTGAAAGCACCACATCTGGCACGAGCGATCATGCCATTTAAAATAACTTCAGTCGCACTCTTTTAAGCCTTAGCTGCAGTTTGTGAGCCCCTTGACTGTGTCTCTTTGCTGTATGCATTCAGTTGCAGCCATATGATTGGCTGTTTTGTCTCTTTATTCAGTTTCACCCCACGATTGGCTGCTTGGCTCACTAAACAGGTCTCTCTGTGAACACCAGGTGTAATAATTGCGTCTCATGCAAGTTAAATAGAATCTTGAAAATGCTATTTATCAAATAATTTTCTATTTAACTATATGAATTTAAGTCTAAGTTTCAGTAGGTGTAACCCTCTCTGTGGCCTGACTGCACTTAAGTTTCTTACACTCGAAGACAAACGTCCAAGCATTTTATGAGATCTTATTTAAAAAATCATAGGGCACAGTGAGGATTTGGAATTGGTTGGGGCTATGAATATATGACTGTGGAAAAAGAGAGAGCTATTTCACAACACTATTTGACGGAGAATTCGATTTTCAAATGGAATGCAGGTGCCTGATACAGACCTGCCAAGTTTCACGCATTTCACAGAAATCTCACACATTTGGAATGATTCCCCTGCACTCGCGCAAGACCTTCCTTTTCTCATGCATCCATATTTAAGTTTTGCCCTAAGAAAAATATTTTAAGTTTTTCTGTTTTAACGTGTTTCTCTAAAACGGCTACATGGCACAGGTAGAGAAATCAACCGGTTAAACTTGAAAAACATTTCTCCCGTCTAATTCCTTCTGGCCAGTCATGGCTGTTTGCTGTTAAATATAAGACCATGCTTGGTTGATTCATTGATAACCTTCCTTTTTAATGATTGTAGAAGTGCTGTGGTAAATATTATTTTATTGTTCAAAGCCAATTTCAGGATCAGCGCTTATCTGGCCTTGTCCCATGTGTCTTGTCCCCATTTGGCCAGCAGGTGTTGCTGGTCATCCTGTTCCTGCCTCTGTCTTGTAGCCCCTCATGTTTCCTAACTTCCAGTGCTGCTGTGGGGCTTAATGGGCTGAGCAGTCAGCCATAATCTGGGCCACATTTTGGTGTGAGTTTGAGGCTGGCCAAATTCTATGTTCAGAATTTGTTATTTTATGTTCTCTGGGTTTACTATGCATATGTATTCTGTTTACAGTCCCTTGTGCTTGCTCCCAGCTCTCTGGTTGTATTATATTCAGTTTCCTTGTTTTAATTTCCCTTAGTGTTTGAACCTGCTGTATCTGTTAATTAACTTCACCTACTCCTCAATGCCACTAGTTCTTTATAACGCACACCTGCCCCTTGTTAGTCCCCATTTTCACTGTATTTAAGTGTCTGTCTGTGCCCTATTCCAGTCAGTCATTCTAGTGCACTTCATGTTTGTAGCTGTTGTTGTGTCTTAGTCTTGCTTTGTTACTTTATGCGTTCATTAGTTCTTATTATTCCTGCTATATTCTTGTCCCCTCGTGGTCCCTTTATTTTCTGGTCCCCCCCCTTTTGTGTTCTGTTTTGTTAATAAACCCTGTTTTTTGAGAGGCACTTTGTGGACCATCTGTCTATACCATCCTCTGTCATGCCCTGCTATAACAGGCTAAATCTTGCATGAAGACTTCCATGAAAACCAAATTTGTAAAGTCACTGTTTTAATCAAAAGCAAGTTTGCAAACAACAACAGCATACAATTACTATACATGCAGCTGCTAAATGTTTTGCTGAAGTAATTAAAAGAATAAAACCATTTATGCTTGAGAATGATTCGGTCATTTAGTTGGATGAAAATGGCCTGAAATCAACTAGTTTGTAAGAAAAAATCTTCAGAAATAGGAAAAAAAAAATCAGAAGCTCCAGTATGGCAACCTTCAAAAAAGCTGATTCTTCAGCAAAATTTAGCCAAGCTTCCAGCAAAATGGCACAAGTGGCTTAGCAGCTCCGGCAGTAGGATGTAGGCTGTTACCTGAGGAGTATGGATGCTGAACCAGCTTGCGGACCTAGAGCAGTGATGCTGCAGCTGCAATATTGGTATGATCCCACTGACAAATGTGTGGAGTCTTATACATAGTAAAGTTGAAAAGACGATAATATTTCTGATGTATGATTCAATTATTCAATGCGTAAATTACTAAATTCTTAACTGAGCGATGAACAAGGGTTTCCGCTGCCCTTCCTTCAGTACAACACTTCCATGGCCAGGGGACATACTTTACCAGACGGGGGACACCATGGCCTGGGCAGACTTTACAACACAGTAAATGCTTTTCCCCCCATCGTAAACATATCGTTAACAAGCCTGGATTACTGCGCACAACTGAAAGATGTCTGTCTAGCTGTTAAATTATAGGCCTAAATATGAGAGCGTTTCTAACTGCAGTGTTTTACTACAGGCTATAGATTTGGGGGTGAAAGTATTTCAAGCAGTGCATGAAGACAAGAGGCTTGTCGCACACAAAAAAATGAGGTCCTTCGTTACACACGCTATGAAACCCTGTTGGTGACATAAACAGAGGCGGGGCGGCTCCTCCGACCGGCATAAATAGCGCGGAACTGGAAGCGAAGCTCGCACATTCTGCGCAGCGCGCTGCCGTCGTGTAAGCCTCTGTCCGCAGCTCCTCCGCTCCGAATGTACATCCATTAACGTCCACATTACAGATTTGACTCTATTTTTTTGCCTGGACAATTGCCGGTAACGTTGGATATGTGCAAGCGGAATTATGAGAGTCCCATCCTACCGAACAGAAGTAAAATAAAATAAGTTTTTCACACATTGGATTAACTCCTCATTCCTTATGAAGAAGGCAAAAGTAAGTTGAAGCTTAATTTGTGCTCTCTTGCAATGTTAGTTCACCTGCGTAGTTAAATATATATTTCATATTTCTTTAAACTCTAAGATCCGAAAGGTTGGACCCTTTATTTCCGACTGAATTACCAATAACCATACAACGTTATTGCTAGATAAAGTTCCCTCACGCGTTTCTGCATTAGCAATCATGTAAGGAATCATAACACATCGGCCAATTAAAATGAATTTAACTGCGTACAACTTTTCGTGCGACCTGTAGGCAGATCGCAGTGTTCAGCGGTGTTCATAGTCGGAATATGACAGAAACGGGATTAACGTGATCCGTGATCGGTGCTTCGCTCTTTCCTGTTTTTCTTGCGTTTCTTCGGCAAGTTGGAATACGCTCTTTGAGAAATGTGACTGCTTGAGCGTTTGCACCACCGACGGAGATGCCTGTGGCAGCCGGGTATAAGCAAAGGTGCCCCGGTCGGTAACGGGAGAAATGCGCGCATATGAACCGACGGAGACGTCCGCGAGAGCCGGGCAGCGCCGGTCATAGTCAATGTGGCGCCCTAGGCGAGCATCGACGCTGGCGCTCCCAGTCCGAGACAAAGTGGAATTGTCTGACAAGTCGGCGCCTCCTCAGAAGTTTTGCGCCCTAGTTGGCGCCTATAGGATTGACCGCCCCTGGAGCCGGGTAAAAGACGACAGTCGGTGCCCCGGTCTGTAACATAGGCTACATACTGCATGCATTTGAACCCTCAGAAATGCACATGAGAGCCGGGTATAAAATCGGTATATACGCTCGGTGTCCCGATCTGTAATTTACATACTGCGCACATGTCCTAGGGAGCTTCCGTAGATTATCGTGCTTAAAAAAGAGCATATGGCTTAATTGCTTAAGCTTTTGAGGCTCCTTTAAAGCAGACCTTAGCAATTATGTTGATTACATTAAGGCAGAGCCGCTTCAGATATCGGAAACACCGCTGATCTTAAAGTCGCTGCGGCATTTGAGGAAAGCCTGCCTTCTTATTTGCAGTGAGATGGTACCTTCCATCGTTCTCCTTTTTTATAAATATAATTTATTCATGTCATACGCCAATTAGAAGGACGGCACATCAAACAGTGCAGCTCTGTGTAGTGTTAACATTTGGGATGTGAAATCACTTCTGTGGGTTAAATTCTTACGACGACGCTGTAAACGGTACTGTTTGCTTTCTTTGTCCACATTTTGATTATCTACATGCTATGCGTGGTTGGACTCATAACACTAGTTGATGATTAAGTAACAAATCGTCTCAGAGCCTCGGGGCGTGTAATTATTTTAAATTATTAGGTCCCGACACAGTTCGGAAAAACTCCCAAGGCGAAAAGTCCTTTGTATCTGTAGGACTTTAAGCGTGAATAGAAGTGAATAGCAAAGGCACTTAGTTGCATTTGGCGTAAACTTGTTTTATTTCGACGAATTGGCATGAATTTAATTTACTTATGCGTCATCCCTCTTTGTTGTGATAGTTAATAGAATGTACGGTAGTCATGAAGCTGCTCGACAACACGTTTGGAAGCGTCAAGATGCGAATGGTTGTTGGGGGGGGGGTTCTGCTATTCAGTACCGCTCTACTTTCTGGTTGCTGTGCATTTAAGACTGAACTGGTTGTGTGCTAACCAAAGATTTTGTGTGTAAGGTGACACAGCTGAGGAATAAAGTCCTAGTGGCTAGGAAATAACTGAGTTATTTACATGTTCGGTATTTAGCAGATGCTTTTATCCAAAGTACATTTTTGTCAGAAAGCAGGGTCAGGCAATCCCTGACAGTTAAGGGCCTCCCTCAGGGGTCCAATGGTGGAGTCACTCTGCCGACCCTAGGATTTTTTCACTTTTATCATTGCACCCATAGCTTCCAGGATAGGCTCTGGACCCCCCTGTGACACTTTACTGGACAGGCAGGTTAAAAAAAATAGATGGATGGAACTTTCAATCACAGACACAGCATACTAGGAATGGAACGGTGAACGAGATTCACGGTTTAGTACAAACTTGGTTTTGGGCACAATTATGGTACAGTGGGGAAAATGTAATTTGTTTTGAGATTATTTGTTAAAACTGTAAACACAGCTAGGAACAGCTGTAAACCAAAGGCAAAGCATCTGTCAACGAGTCCGAGTCTGAATAACAAAACCTATGAGATGCTCCTTTGAACATTGCAAAAATATCTAAAATAGATATAAAATTAAAATGAGCTAAAACCCACCTATGTCCTGTGTTTTCTAGGCCTAATAATGGTTGCATATTTGTTACAATAAACACCCCAAAGTTTCCAGCAAAATACACAGGTTCAAAATAAAAAAAAGCTGACTTGTGCCCAAAACCAAGTTTGTGTGGTCTTATAAACTGCTCTCGTGGTTGTGTAATTGATTTGGAACCCACAATGTTCCACAAATGACTGATTATGACTGACTAACTAGCATTAGCCGTAACTAAGTCACAGTCACCATTATCATAATGTTTTCTGTGTTAAATATCTCCTTGTGAATTTAGCTTCCACCCCTGTTATTAAATGCATTCATTCGTTTCATTGTGTGTACCGATCCGAAAGGTCAGTATTGAATGGTACACAACAAATACATGTAGTGTTACACCCTTATTCCAACCCACTGAAACGCTATATGGATACATAATATGGTATGTGACTGGTGATAGTTTTTGTTTTTTTCTGTTCAAAGTTTAGTGAGTGCTTGACAAGGATACATGAATACGTGAGGAATTAAAGTTATACCTGATGACATATCTGCGTTAAATACAGTGACTGTCAAACATCCAACTCGTACTCATCTCGTAAGTCTACTATAGCCCAGGACTCAGGCTTTATTGAAGTTTCTCAAAATTATTAGGACGAGTACAGCACTCGTACTGGCTTTGAGGTAAAGTATATGTTTCCTGGCTTTTCCCGCAAAGTGGCTTGCATCAGTTACACCCATATTTATCCGCTTGTAGTAGTAAAGTTATAGTAAAAATGTTCATGCATCCAGCTATAGTCCATCATTGCTTCAGAAAGAGGTTTGATACTTGTTCAATGATACAACACACATGAAGGCCTGTGATGCTCACATGAAGGAACGTCCTATATCCATAGGTGCTATGCATTTATGTAGTTAACATTGTGTATTATGGGGATAGATATGAAAATTGAGGTAAAAATGACTCAAGGGGTGTTCATTCTGCACTGTGAATGAGTGTCATCAATAATATAATGACCAATTAATTATATTGTGACTGATAACAGTAGTGAGAATTTGGCCAACTGTTGCATTTCAGCTGAGAATATTTATATAACTCTAGGAAGTTTGTCAGGTACATTAACCCAGTGGTTAAATTACCCCATCACTGTGTAAAAACTGAAACTCTCTCCGCTGGTCACTGGAGTGAGGCAAACATTTGAAAGACAGCAAAGTATTTCACTTCATTTAGTATGTTTATTACTGAGATTATCATGGAATTCAGTGTATAAAAATGGTCAGATATTAGTTTGTATACTCCATACAGTGGATCATATTCAATATTAGATGTTGTACCATAACCTGGGATGGATATATTACATTCACTCAGACGCTGCGCTCCGTGCCGCGCGCCGCTCGCGGAGCTTGTGCGAGCTCTGTGGTCAAAGACGAACTTTGTTGAACTTTGACCGCTGAGCGCTGTGACGCGTTATTGCGCGATCAATAGAACAAGGCATCGACATTCGATATTGAGGGAAAACTATAGCTCTGGGAAATCAGACACGGACATTATATCACATAAGCATAGAAACTTTTCGAATGCGAAATATACATCGTCGCTACTGACTGCGAGCCGAAATGACAGGAGTTTTGAAAACCACGGCTACTCTTTGCCCAGAAGTCCCGCGCGAGCCCGGCGTGTTGAGCGGACACCGCTGTTTTTTTTTTTAATGGGTTGCGCACAGCGCATGTCGCGTTCGGTCTGTAACCAGCTTTAGCCTGTTAAGGTAGGGTTGGAACGAAAACATTCTGGCAAGGGAGGCGGCAGGAACAGGATTGAGAACCACTGACTTGGACAAACGCTTTTGTAGATAATTACATATTTTTTATGAATAACGGGTACCCTGGAGTAGCTTAAGAATAAGAAACCTTATGCCGTGAGTTAAGTTCTGATTTAAATTACTCTTCAAGGTAATCCCTGAGTAACTTGAGGAAAATTGAGCAAAAATTCCAAGAAGAAGAGCAAAAAAAATGTTACTTGCCTGTTAGATGAAACTTATGCTGATAAGTTGCCCATGAGCACGGTGTGTAACCTGAACTGCTAAAATACACACACTACAGATATGTGCCGATTTTTGCTTTTATAAAAAGCATCCTTACACTCTCACAGAAGACAAAGCAGTAGAGGCAACCTGATGCTTTCTTTCAGAGCAATGTGCACATCAGCTGGTGTGAAGTATGTTGGTTGCCACCAGTACAGACATGCAGGTCTTTCAGAGTGCTCACAGAATGCTCCATCGCTGCTGGACAGCAGCAGTCTGTGAGAAGCAGACACAAGACCTTCATATAAACAACACGATTTAGAAACCTGTCCCTGCTGGGCTTTCTGCTGAAATTGTTTTTGTCGTCATTTATTTTATTTTTTATTTTTTTATCGATTTGCTCTTTTATTAACAATGACATGTTTCGCTATGCTCTTACAGATTTGGATAAGTGTCTGCATCCATTTTGTATCCTTCATCACATTTGTAACCAGTGTGAGTGATATCCGAAGCCCCTTAACTGATGATGTGGACAAAATCTCCATACTGGTAAGTGAGTGTAAAATTAGCTTTGTATGCTGTCAGCATCATATAAAAACAGGTTAGAAAAGACATGCAAACCTTACATACATGAGCAAGACCAGAACTGGTTCAGTGTGTTCCTGGAAATGCAGGAATCATGATTGTCCGTCCTCTCCCATAGTCCAGATAAAACCACAATAACTAAGCTGTAGTCATGAATCATTTTGTTCATTTGAACCAAATATCATCTTAAAGGTGGTTCAATTCCCATGCTGGCATTCTAATGTAAATTGGTGATTTAATCAGTCTCTTGTTCCACTCAGAGGCACATTCTTTACTCAGTATGAATCGATTCAGTTACAGATAGCATAAAAAGAAGGTTAAATGTGTCACAACAATGTATGTATGAATGGATTCATTTTAGTGGAATATCTTTTTCTTTGTTCCACAGAAACAAAATATACCCAAAGATTACAACATTACATTACATCACATTCCGAAAGAAGTGGTAAGCTATGAAAACTTTTTTGTGTTTGAAGTTTTACCATTAAGCTAAATTTGAATTTAAAATTAAGTTTGTTTCAGTTTTTTTCAGTATGTCACAACATAATAATGCAGACATTAATTAAACTGAAAGTCCTTTTTTTTTAAAAAAATGTATTTCGAAATGTCTTCTGATTGTATCATTTCTGTTTTATCTCAGAGTGGCATGTGCTGGGTTGATCTCAATGTTTATCATTTGGAAGAAAGCTTGAAAGGACTGGCACAAAAGTTTGGAAACATTTCTTCTAACAGAGATAACATTGCTATATACATTCAAACGCTACAAGATATACGCTACAACATTGTTAATGTTCAAAAAACCGATCTGGTAAGTTTGGGAGTTTGCCTGTGCTTTTCCCGCAAAATGTCTTCTAAGGTGTATTTCAGATGGTTCTTTTTGCTGTGTTTTGTGTGGATTGAGGATAAATACATCTGTGTTTCTTTTTCTGTATAAAAAGGTCTCAATAATGGAAGAATTTCATTGCCATCGTAGAGAAGTTATATGGCAAACAGCAAATTATTTTGACTATGTTAAAGATTTTCTGAGTGCTGCGCGCTCTAGAAGAGCAGACGCTGGATGTGAATCTCCTCCCTGTCCTCCGACAACTCAGGTTATCATAACAGGTAACGATCAGTAACAATGGAATCTTGTACTCTACTTCTACAATCTGTCTCTCAATCAGTTTCCTCTTGTCTAAGTGTTTTTTCTTCTGCCCAAAGTCAGTTTGCTTATTCCAGCCTACTTGTAATGTAATTCCTTAAATCCAGCTACACAGGTATTTTTAGTTCTTGTCTTTCTCAAAATAAAAGTAAAGAAATACCATTAATTTGGCTTGCCAGCCATGTTCAGATTGCCAGTGTGTCACGCTGTGGATTAGGACACTATGCATTCGATTGGAAGGCTGTTGGTTCACATTCTAGGGTCAGCAGAGTGGTATTGCTGGTGGGGTTGTAGCTTTTGGTTAAAAGCAGGTGCTAAATAAATGATAGATAGCAGAAACCTCCTCTGTGGAGGCTGGGCAGTCCCAGAGCTCAGTTGTGCTGGTTATCTAATCGCTTGATTATCCAGGAGGGAGAAATGGGTGGGTCTGTCAATAACATTAATGCTGTGCATTTTCTGTCCAGAGCGTCTCTCCAGGCCCCCAGAAGCAGATGGGTGTGACGGACTGGTGCCGAGTTGTGGCCCAAGTAAGTCAGCAGCATCCAAACCCGAAGGGTGCAGTGAACACATCCATGGTGTCATCAGAGGAAGAAAATGAACGTGCCAGGAACTGGCTTTCTAGAAGGTTCCATGTGACTCCCTATATCAGTGAGGGCCTGGCACCAAGAGCTTCTCCACGTTAAGAAACAAGATGAATAACTAGAGAGTGTCTTTCTGTCTGCTCTGCACATCCAAGGATAGGTTAAGGGGTCGTATTTTATGCCCATGTTATGGGCCTATCCTCACTTGCTCCCCCTGCGTGTTACCAATAGACAGCTATGCCTTGCCCATGAAAGGGAAGTGGATTGCTGCATATCTCGCATAAGTAGGATACTTTTATTTTCAATATGTTGCTTTGGACCTCCTCTGCTCAAAGTATTCACCTGAATTAACCAAATTTGGCTAATACTAGGGAGTATGAATCCTTTTTTATTCTGACTGGACTGATTCTTGCTCTGTGTGACTCTAAAGTCTGGCTTCATTTCTCAATGACAGGAACAGAGCATCAGTACCTGCCGCGAATATCTGATAAAGGCCTCCTGTTACTGCTGATTGTTCCCCTGGCTGTAGGTCTGCTCTGCCTAGCTTGGAAGGTAAGAACCTTTCGCAGTGACATTACAGATGTGCGTCTCAGCGATGTGCCTCCATCTGAACTCCCATCCCTTTGATGTTACAGATGTGCAGAAGGCAAAGACTTGCACCCGACACAGACGCTGAACATGGAGCACAAGTCAAAGACCCCACTGCAGATACTGACACATTTGAGGAGAAGTAAGGAAGGGTTATTGAGTATGTTTGTGAGGATGTTGAGTATGTTCAAAGGGATCTTGAATATATTTGAGGGGATCTTGAGTATGTTTGAGTATGTGTGAGGGTATGGTAAAGTTTGACTGTGTTTGAGCACATTTGTGGAGATGCTGATGTTTCAGTATGATGAGGGGCTCTTGATTATGTGTGTCGTATCTGGTGTTTGTCGCATCTGTGTGTGCACTTTCAGCTCTATTTACGATTGATCATTCAAGATGATCTCTAGTGAAGCTCCTGCCTCAGCCTCTCCCAGACCCCCCCTCTCCCTATGTCAGGAAAAGATTTACTGGATATTAGGAATTCTGGAAAAATGCAGGTGATGGATGTGTTTTCTCAGTTATTCGGTTTATCATTTATCACCACTGTGTCAGACTGTCAGGATATAGACCTCTTGAATTGTTTCCATCTTTTTTTATGGAAGGTAAATTGATGCTGCCCCTGGGCTTCACATTCTCACAGGACCAGTCTGAAATTTTCTTTTAACTGCTGAGGATATCCATACCTATAGCTGTATATCTTAGCTATATATGTATAACAACATTTAATTTTCAGCATTTCATTCTGGTTTTAAACTGAAAACATCAGATATCTTTAAGGTCTTTTTCCCTAATTTATTGTCCGTTTACTGTTCCAGAATAACGCTGAATGTTGATACAGTGTAGAATCTCCTGGGCTGCAGCGTTTGGTAAGAAACATTCTGATGTTTGTATATTTATAGTGTACGGCAGCAGTAGTTCTTGATTCCTGTCTGCTGCTCCTAGCTTAGGGGACCAATAAGTGAGGTGAACTGTCAGACGACAGGTTATCAATTAAAAATAGAGTTGCAGCCTAAGGAAGCCATTTTTAGCCGTTTATTGGTGCTGTATCTGTGCTGGTGTTCTGCAGGTCTGGATCCTGAAGCACTTGTTAACACAAGAAGTAATATTCACCCTTTGCCTCTGAAGTAACTGAAACATCGTCATACGGACTCCTGGTGTGATCTGCTTCTTCCCAGAGACAGATGGCATGATCACTGAGGTGGAGAAACACGGTCAGTTCAGAGAATAAACAAGAGTGCGGACCTACTGTTGGAACATGTGGCCAGCATGTGGACCCAGCGTGAGAGCAGGAACGGGGCTTCATGTGGTGAATTTTTAAAAAGCATCCTGGGAAGAGTCAGAGAGATGGACCCATTTGCTGCTGAGTAAGAGGGCGGATCCTCATGAATATCTCACCAGCCAAAGCAGTAACATTTTACTAATGAACAACTTACCTGTTCCATTGTATTTGCACTTAAAAGGTTTGCGTGGGTCATATTTCTCTGGGAAAAGCATCCATCATGGATATTAAAATGACCTTTAAAAAGTTGTAAGGAAAAGGCGCTTGACTACCTCCAGTGAACATTGTCATTATTTGGTTTTTCAAGCATATGTCTTCAACAGTCACAAACATAAATGTTGGAATATGTCTGTACACACTATAGTGTGGGCTTGAGGTTGAAATGTCCTGCTATATTATTATTTTTTTAATGGAGAGTATTGCATTTATATTATATGCATTAATTTAATTTTTTTCTCTATGTCCCACTTTAAAAAATGTGAATATCAAGTTACCGGACAATCATGAAAACTAACTTCATCTATTAACATAAACTTCAAAGCTCTGTTTCCTCTTGGTCTAACTGGGTTTTAACTTGGAAACTTTAATAAGTTGTTAATTATTACAAACATATTATACAGAGATTTTCCTTCAACTTAAGAATATACTACCTTCAAGGAAGCCCTTAAATGACCCTTGCTGCCTTTGAAACAGGCAAGAGAAGTAAGCTTGCTTAGCTGAGGAAACCCCATCAGCTGAGGAGGCCGCATCACCTGAGGAATCCCCATCAGCCAAGGAACCCCAATTATCCAAGGAAACTCCATCAAGCAGGGAATGCCCATCAGCGAAGTAACCTCCATTAGCCAAGGAAACCCCATCAGCCAAGGAACTTCAATTAGCTGTGGAAACCCCATCAGTTGATGAGGCCCCATCAGCCAAGGAACCCCCAACAGCTGAGGAAACCCCATCAGCTGCAGAATCCCCATCAGCCAAGGAAAGCCAATGAGCTGAGAAACATTTGTCAGAACATCCTTTAGCCGAGAAACCCCTACCAACTCATAGGAGGCCCCATCATCTAAGGAACACCAATTAGTTGAGAGAACCCAATCAGCTGGGGAAGCCCCATCAATTGAGGAACCCCCATCAACTGAGGAAACCCCGTCAGCTAATCATGGTCAGATCTTTCTTCTTGCTGAGCTGTTAATTCTTACCGATATATCTCCTGGAGGCACAAAAGAACTCTTACATAATCATATTTCCAATGTATACCAAATGTTCTATAAATCAATAAATGTGTAATGCAGTACAAGTGTTTGTAGTTATCTGGTTTTTTATTTAAACGAATGCACAGGAGAGATTCAGGGTTACATTTCACTGCATGTTGTGTATGTATAACTATGCATGTGACAAATTAAACTTCTTAATCAATGTACCTATGTTGACGCTGTTGAAACGGCCATACATAAGCACAACATTACACAATATAATACAATATCACACATGTCTCCACTTGTTGTGGTTTACTACTCTTAGTAGTAAACATTTGTGGAATTTTGTGGAAATTAGAGTTTTCCCATGCTGGATGCCAATTTATGTGAATGACCTCATAGTCTTCTAGGTTGCATGGGGGATTTCCAATGCTTACGTCATTTGGCTGAATTACAGCTTTGTCAAAACATGTATGTGTGCATTTACCTGAAAATTCTGCATTGTTGTTACGGTTAAGGAATACAGACATCCTTAGGCTGTTCTCCATATTGGAGCTTTTGTTTTATATTAACAAAATCATATAATTGTCATTCCCAAAATAAAACGGTATAGCAGGAACTTTTGAAAAACCAAAATACGTCATCTGTTGCAGTTGAGGAGTTAATCTCCTTCAAACAGACATAATAATATTTGCCGATGTCATGAATTTAAACAAATGGTTTTAAAGACTTTCTTGAACACTTGATTGAACGTGGGGCAGAGCATGAGTGTGGCTGGAATGCCAGGCCTGTAAACATTTCATGATGGGGTGAGAGGAGACTGTTTGGAGGTGTAAACATTTCAGATCGGGTGTCTTCACTGGAGCCACAAAGCCAGCTAATGATAGTTTTTGTGGTTATGTGGTCACGCCTTCTCTTTCCATCTGCTTGGAATTCATGAAAAAAAAGATGTTATTTAACATTTATAGATGAGACAAGGCATGTAGGGCTGGAATTAAGCCTGGAGTTGGGATTGGCAGACAAACATCAGTTAAAATAGGGCAAATTAAGAAGGAATAGAAGATGGGCTACATGTCCTGCATTGCAGAACCCAGGCCAGGTTTGGCACAACGTTGTTCTGCTCTGAGAGCTTCTGCTCATAAACCTGTCAGCCACAACAGCATTGGAGTTAGCCAGCTGCCTGCCATAAGTGATAACCGAGTACATCTTATATCTGCATGTTTTTATGAAAAAGTGCTTCAAATTAAAATAGATGCTGGAATGTAAATGCACTAAATGGAGGCGAAACCAGATGAATTCAGTTTTGTTATGCAGATTGGTTTCTCTGGGGTGTGGCTCAGCTACTTGGGATACTGTCCCTGTGATCTGAAGGTCACTAGTTCAAATCCCAAGGCCAGCAGACTGATTCCTCTACTGGACCCCAGAGTAAGGCCCTTAAACTCCAATTTCTCCAGAACTTGGCTGCTGCTATTTTTCCTCAAAAAATGTATCTGCTAAATATGTAAAATGTAATTGTCTGTTTGCACATTTTATCAAACAATCAAGCCGTTCTGGAGCTTAGTTCATAATGGGAGCAGTTCTAAGGTGATTAATTTCTCCACTCGAGCTTAGCAGCCCGCTCCCCTAACCTCTGAATAAGAGGTTGGCTGGACATAATGTAAATGTCTGAGAAATAATTCTATGAGTTGATTATTCTGCTTAGATTTTGGCTGACATGGCTGTGAGGCGTGATGGTAAGTGTAAATCACAGCATGTGTGGCTCAGCAGGATGATTTTGCACACGCTTTTCTCTCTCAAGTATGCATACATACTCAAATATACTGAAGAACATACTCAAACATACTCACAATCGCTTACCAGCCCAATCTTCTTTTAAATTTTCAGTACAGGTGAGTTTATGAAAGCTATAAGCATGTTGAGCCCCCCAAAACCCAGATTTACACTCACTGATACTATTTCACTCAGTGGCCACTTTGTAGTATATGTTCACCAAAATGTAAAGCTCATTCAAAAGCAACCGTGGTCAAAAAAAAATATGATTTAAAAAAAGAAAAGAAAAAAAACATATACCAGACAATCTTTGTCACGGCACAAGGCAGGACTGAAGATGTGGGGTTGGAAATTCACAGGCACACAAGACTTCAACTTCAATGACAGAACTGACTAATGCAAGACAGGGAAGCACTCATAAGCAGGGCTAATAAGGGATCAAACAAGGGGCAGCTGGAGTGAATCACATGAGGGCTGGAACTAGAGGTACAACAAACGATTAGTGGGCACGGTTCATTAGGGTCACGCCAGGGAGGAAACAGGAGGGTCAGGCAGGGCAGAACATGACAAACTTGGAAAGGAACAATCATTAAAATTGCAATGCCTGCTAAGTTTTGTTTCCTCTGACAAAATAAAAATGTTTTTGTAAAACCTAAACCCCCAGTACTGCAATGTCCATACAGTATGAAGGTACGAGAAAGCCTGATCTCAAACCAACTGACAATCACAGTCCTTGCAATGTTGGAATTGCACATGGAAAACATAAGATGTTGATATTAATATTGTATATCACCATATAATATACTATAGCAATTTTTCAAATTCAGTACAAAATGCCCTGCCTTGCGTTGTGATGTCATTTGGCACTGGTACCAGTTTTTACGCAAATGGAAAACGAATTACTTTAACACAGCTCATCAAAAGCAGAATAATTCCTGGAAGTAAAACTGTGTTATACTTGGTTCTTGGTTGATGTCCCTAGTAAAGTGGTTTTTGAATGGGGTCTATTGTGGCCAGGAGGCCATCAGCAACAGAATAGTCCTGAATTTTTAGCCTGTGGTGTGGAGGCTCTGGTAACAGTGTGTGTTTTACATCTACAAAAGGCTTGGATAAAATTTTAAGAAAACAGTACATACACACACACACACACACACACACACACACACACACACACACACACACACACACACACACACACACACACAC
>JAABNY020000001.1:8189177-8208227 GCA_015164015.2 Brevimyrus niger
CCCGTTGCTTCCGGGATAGGCTCCGGACCCCCCGCGACCCAGTAGGACAAGCGGTTTGGAAAATGGATGGATGGATGCTTTTCAGGTGGTTGACGTGATATTTTTCCAACGCGTGCTCTCTGTCTGCTGGTGGGACTGTGCTCACCTGTGTGTGTGATCGGAGCGGAACTCCGCCATGCGCAATACAGAGAGAGGAGGAGAACTGTAAACATGCCACCATGTAGAGACAGAAATGACAATATGCTGTGTAAATAAGATAACATGACGCTATTTGGTTTGTTTAATAAAAGAACAATGTATAGACCTGATCTATAGGAAAGGTAACCTTAATTGACTTCTGTTGTGATCGGGTGCTATACAGAAAATACAATTAACTTGACCTTCAAGGGGGGGTGGGGCGCCTCCCTAATATAATGGTAGGGGAAGCACTGGATATTTTAACCAATTTATCGTGTACTCTACCATCCTGCACATCCATTTGCATTTTTTCTTTCCTGACAGCTGTATCACCAACATCATTGTTATTAGTCTCAGGGTATTTCTTTTTCAAAATTAATCCATTAGGAGAGAAGTGAGAAATCGGTCACATTAAAGGCATATTTTAGATGGCTGCCAGGGGTCCAAGACAAGTATAATTACTGTCTCAGTCTCTCGGGATGAAATAAGACTTGCTACTGTTAACCTTTTAAAAGTTCTTGCACTCCTGTGATACCTGAAATAATTTTTTGCCTTTGGAATCCTAAGATAAAAAAGCAGAGATTGAGTATCAGCAGAATAAGTATGTCAACCACACAGCTGTCTGTGTGGACTTGTTTATCGTGGATGGAATTTGTGGGAAATCATGATACGTGACTTTCAATTTTGCAGGCAGTGCAAGAGCGAGACAATCAGATCAAGATGCTGACTGAGCAACTGGAGCAGTATACAGGAGACCTGGAAAAAAACACAATGCTAATCGAGGAACTTAAGAAGCCCTTCAGCAAAGATGGAGGTAGGGCTCAGCTTTTGGGATAAATTTAAATTTTGTGTACAAGGAGACTATGAATGACTAATTTCCCTGTTTCCAGTTTTTTTCAAAATGATTCACTTAAAGTTTACTAACAAATTATAGTGAAGAAAGTACAATACTTGTTTTAATGTGCAATATGTCCAAACATTACACAATCTGCATTGGTCCAGAGTGTGTTTATGGAAAAAGATTCCTGGACCATTTTGTTTACTGTAGAGTATAGTGTATACTTCCAGAAGGCATGTGACTATGGCTGTTTAGGACTGCAGTTGGTCTAGCTGAGACGTTTGAGATGTCAAAGCAGTTGTCCTGCTCAACCCCTCAAGGGCTGTCCAGTACGATCCATCAGCAGAAGATCGCTGAGCTGAAGACCCAGCTGCAGGTTGCAGAACAGAGGGCTCGGGATGCAGAACGGGCTGCTGAGCTTGCCGAGTCTGACGCCAGGGAGAAGGATGGCGAGCTGAGTGAGGCCCTCCGCTCTGTCAGGGCCTATGAATCGGTAAGATTCCTCATAGGCCACTCAGAAATTTTAGGCCACAGGGAGCTCCTACACAGACTGTGAAAATGTGGGTTTGCTCATGCAGGGCACAGACGGGCTGGAGCTGGCAGTGGCTGAGATCAAACAGTACAAAAACCAGATCAAAATAAGGGACCGAGATGCTGAGGGCATGATCAAGGAGATTAACCAGCTGGAGATGAAGATCAGCGATCTCCTGGATGAGAATGAGGATCTGCGGGGACGGCTGGGTGGGTCAGCCAAGGAACATGTCTGCCGTGGAGGTGGGGACAAGTTTTGGCAAAACCATACCCTAACGTTAGTGCTTCATGGTTTACCTCTTTGAAGGGCTGCAACCGAAGGAAGTCGACTTGACTGAATTCCGGCGGCACAGTGCTTTAAAACAGAGGCAGTACAAAGCGGAAAACCAGGTTCTCCTGAAGGAGGTAGGGAGGGACCTTGGTGGCTTCTCGGCAGGCGGCTGGCTCTGTGTGCCGAAAGCAAAACGTTTGCTTTTCTGCCATTTAAATATATTACAGATTGAAAGATTAGAGGAGGAGAGACTGGAGCTGAAAAAACAGGTCAGGAAACTCGTTAAAGATAAAGGTAAGAATGCAAGCGTGTGCAATGGTATTCAAATCAAGCACCTTGCTGCAATTTAAAGATTGTTCCCCAACGCTCACAATAGGTGCACAACTGCAGGAAATACGATGGAGACTTTCTCTTTAGGTTCATGTACTTTATTGGTCCCCAAGCTGGAAATTGCTTAAAATTTCTAGTATTATTGATACAGTTTTGTTTATGAACACATATAATACAAAGTTTAATACGCCGTACTGGGTCAGCATGAGATTGCAAGTCTAAAACAGCTACTGGTTTTGTGTTAAGGGCTGCCTGGCAGCAGTGCAGTGCTGATTGATGATGAAGATAAGCCCGGCAGAAGCATGCAGATGAAGACTTTAGTGAATAAGGTCCCTGATTCAAAACACAAGGAAGAGATGAGACTAAAGGTTAGGCGTAACGTCCACTAAAATGCAAAATAAAATGTCCTCATATTCCAGATATACATATAGAATAATGAAAAAAAAATCATCTCCATAGATTGATCATCTCCAGAAAGAGCTGAATGTAACAGAGAAACAGCTGGAGCAGAAGAGGGCCGAATCATCACATCTGGAAGCAAAGCGTATGTAGAGGTTTCCTCTGGAGATTATGGAACCTGGTGAAGCATGATAATCTGTCTGTCTGCCTGCATAACCCTCAGTCTCATCTCAATCCTAGTCAATGACCTACTGAGCGAAAATAAACAGCTTGAACAAGGAATGAAGGAGATTCTGCAGGCGATACAGGACACCCAGAAGAGCACATGGCCAGAGGGGGTGGCTGTGACCTTGCCAAGCCTCGAGCAACTTGTGGCTGTAAGCTCTCAAGCCAGATCGAGGTCTGCTGCATGCAGGGGCTGCTTTCCGTTGTTTCTGGGGCCCCAGGCAGGGACCAGATAAGCTAGTTTCAGAGCTGAAAAAACAAGAGTCTGGGTTAGATCTAGTTTATGGAGTAATGTATAATATGGGAATCATCAGCGTCAAGGATGTATACCGGGGCCCGGGCCATAGTCCTCCCCAGCTGAAAGCTGATTGGCCCACAGAGTGCCCCTTCTCCTGTCACTAACCTGTTTAAAACATATCACTGGCCAATGATAAGGTTAGCCCCTCTATATGAATTATGGCCCCACAATGCAAAGTCAAGTTTGTTGAATTGGGGGGGTCGGTGCCAGTGGATCAATGGAACAGATTTGAGAAGTTGAGGCAGATATGCATAGTTTGAGCATGGCTAGACTGGGATTTAAAATTATCCCTGGGTAGGCCCACTGCCCGCCCAGCTACCATCTACAGTAAAAACTGTATAATGTCCTCCCGTCTGGCCTGCAAACCCATTGGCCCACTGTCAAAATGCCCAGTATGCCAGATAGCCAGTGCAGATCTAGGTTTGAGTGCTACTAAACACTGTCACTGGCTGCATGGGACTCTGTGCTACTACATTGTTCATGGTATTTCTGTTTCTCTATCTGCTTTGAGGCTATCGAGATGAAGAACTCAGGGGGGAAATTCAATGCCAGCCTCCACCTAAAGGCCCAGGTGGACCAGCTGACTGGCCGGAATGATGAACTCAGACGGGAGCTTCGAGTCAGTAGAGAAGAAGCAGCCAGTGCCTTGAGTCAACTGGGAAAGGCCAAAGAGAAGGTCATTCAGCACCTCTGTGAAATAAATTCATGGTGGAATGGTGACCGGGCAGCCTGTCTGGAGTATCTGGTGATGCCGTGCCTACCCCAATCCTTCTGGTGTTGCTTAGGTGGGTCGTTTGGAGCAGGAGCTTGACGGCCTAAGGAAGTCCAGTGGAAACACCATCGTTTTTAAGACTCTGGATCTTCCGGGGGACATGGCGCCATCTAGTGTTTCAGTCATCAACTCCCTGAACGAGTATGCCATCCACCTTCTGCAGGTGCGTGACATTGCCAGAGAGGTGTCCACCTGGTCATGCAGGCTTACATGAACCGCTTCAACATTGCTGCCGCAGGAGCTTAAAGACAAGGAGGAGAGCTTGAAGCGAGTTGATGGGGCGCTGGAGGAGTACAGGAGGAAGTTTGCTGTGACTCGACACCAGCAGGGGTTACTCTACAAGGAGTACCTGAGGTGACGTGTCTCCAACAGAGATGTGTGTGGTGACATCAGAGCATGGTGTGCTGACAGCTGGTGTCCTTTTAGCGAGAAGGAGACCTGGCAGAAGGAGATGCACCAGTTAGTGGAGGCCAAAAGTAAACTAGAGGAGCAGAAGGAAATTGACGGTGTTAAAATTAAGGAGTTCAGTGTAAGTAAAAGCTCCATGGCTGTTACATGGGGGTGCAGTGTGATCATGGTGCAGGCTCTGTACAGGACGACCATTGTCTTGAAAGCCGACTGTGTCCCTCCCAGCACTGGCTAGAGGTCCTGAAGGAGAACCCGACAGACACCAAGAAACAGATCTCTGAGGCGGCGCGTAAGATGACGGTCCTGCGCGTGAACGAGAAGGCCCTGACAAGGAAGTATACCACCCTGCTGGAGATGGAGCAGCACCTAAGGAAGGAGAACGACAAGCTGAAGAAGGACTTCCTCCAGATGGAGACCACGGTCACCGAGAGAATCGGCTACCTCGAAAGATACAAGGTGCATGTCACATTGACCTTCATATTTCATATTTCTACTGTGAATTTTGTACACTGTTCAACTGGTCCCATCTTGATCTTCCTTTACCAGGAAATGGTTGAATTTAATATAGCAGCCTTACAGAAAGCTCTGGATGACAGCGTGCCGGCCTCTGAGTTAGAGCGGGCTAACAAGCAGTACATGGAGCTCACAGTCAGGTACAGAGATCTCCTGGAGAAGGACAACTGTCTTGTTCAGAGGACGACCAACATGGAACATTTAGAGGTAACGGTGACTTTTTTCTCATTTATCTAATATGGAAGTGAACTCATTATACGATATTACATAACATTTAACATTAAGATGCATGTATAGTATGTGATGTAAGTGTTTAACTTCTTTTAGAGTGAGAATTTGTCCATGCGTGAGCAAATTGCGATGTCAAACAAAGAGCTGGAGATAACCAAAGAGAAGCTTCACACATTAGAGCAAGCCTGGGACCACATCACTAAACTAAGTAAGCCAACGTGCTGCGCTTGCTGCTTTCACTCTGAAGGAGAATCGATCTGCTTTGTCTTATCTTTGATATCTGTGGATGGTTTCCTGGGCGCATTTGCCACATGCAGTCCGCTGATCTTCCCGATCTTAACCCTGGTTTCATTTACCAATGTTTTGTAACCACCCAGGCGGTGAAGGCATCACAGACAAAGCAGTGAAAGCCGTCGCCAACAACGAGATCGTGTCGGCCTCCAAGAAGATCACCATGCTGGAGATGAAGGAGCTGAATGAGCGTCAGAGGGCTGAGCACGCCCAGAGGATGTACGAGCAGCTGAGGGCGTCTCTCAGGCAGGCGGAGGAGCGCAACGCCGAGCTAGAGGCAAAATTTGCTGAGGTCAGGACACTAGATGCTTTACCAGAGTGGCACTGGTCACTGTAACTAAACTAACCATAACCAACCATTACATTGCTGCTGTATTACTTCTTGTTCACATCCTTACAAATTGTAGTGTGTATGTAAGCCTTATGTCCAGCCCCCCTGTTTCGCACTGTCCTGTTTCGCACTGTCCTGTTTCGCACTGTCCTGTTTTGCACTTTAAGTCCTGTGAATATTATTATTATTATAATAATAATAATAATAATACATTTTATTTAAAAGGTGTCTTTCTAGCACCCAAGGACACCGCACAATAAAGCATAGAACCATTAAATGCAGAGAACATATAATAAAACGAGCTTTGTAAAAATAATTGTAATAATAATAAAAAGAATAATACGAATTTATATAAATAGAAAATAAAAAAAAAAAATAGAGAGAAAATGCTCATTTGAAAAGATGTGTTTTGAGGGCAGATTTAAAAAGTGAAAGTGAGTTGATGTTTCTGATATCTGGTGGGAGTGATTTCCAGAGCCGTGGAGCAGATCGATCCCCCCCCCCATCACTCGCTGTTTGTCACACCATGGTCTCAGGGAAACATTATTTCATGCCACATGAAATTCACAAGTATATGATCCTATGACAATATGATCCTGTTGAGTGCCTGAACATCTCACAGGCTTGTCCTTCATCTTGGAGACACCTCTGCAGGTCACAGCCTGTGTGTTTTCCAGCTGACGAAGCGGAACCTGGAAGCTCAGAAGTTGGAGCAGGAGCTTCGGGACCAGCTAGCAAGCAGCGTGAGCAGGGCGGTGAGCGACGCAGACCGCGGGCGCATCTCGGAGCTGGAGCGAGCCCAGGCAGACCTGAAAGTAGAGGTGTCAAAGTACGGTGTGCAGGGGGTGCAGTTCTTCTGAATTCCTGCTTTGGTACCTGTTTGGTGTATGTCCTATGAGGTGACATCCCCTCACCCCCCAGGTTAAGGGAAGTCTCAGATGTCGCTAAGATGCAAGTGACCACACTGGAGGCCAGGCAGCAGTGCAGGGAGAAGGAACTCGAGTCCCTCCGGAGGCAGGTGCTTGACTACCAGGTAAGGGTCGATCTGCTCTGCCTTCAGTGTGCCTCTATTGCAGTCACATTGATGCCAACCTCTCTCCTCTGCAGTCACAGTCTGATGAGAAGGCTTTGGTCGCCAAACTCCATCAGCACATTGTGGCTCTTCAGGTGAGCGAGGCCACGGCTGTCACCAAGCTTGAAGCCATGGTGCTGAAGGTCCAGAAGTTGGAGGCCCAGAAGCTGCGTGCCGAGCAGCGGCTGGACGAGAAGGAGCGGGCGTTGTACTACGCCCGGCAGGAGGCCCGCGACCGCGCGCAGCACCTACGCCACACCGTGCAGTCCCTGCGCACGCAGTTCTCCGGCGCCCTGCCACTGCCCCAGCAGGAGAAGTTTGCACGGACCATGATGCAGCTGCAGGAGGACAAGCTGAAGGTGACGAGGGAATCTCGGCAGGCCGAGCAAGAGAGGAAGAGGGTAGAGGAAAGGTCTCAGGAGCTGGAGGTGCAGCTCAGAGGCCTGGAGGATCTCATCGGCACCCTGAAGGATGTCAAGGGGGCCGAGAAGGTCAGGCACATGTTTTAAAATTTGATGCGCATATCCAGCAGATGGCTATAAAAAGGCATCATTCATTTTGACATTAAAGTTCCTCCAGATGAGGGGAAATTTGTACATGATGAGGTGTCCTTCAAAAACAGGTGAAGGAGTGGCACAAAAGGATGGAGGAGCTGAGACTTCAGGAGCTACGGCACACCAGGGAATTAAACTCCCAGAAGGAGGAGATCAAGTACTTGAAGAGCGTGATCAGTGAGCAGGAGCGCACCATCGGTCGTTTGGAAGAGGAGGCTGTCCGACTCAATAACGTATTGCTGCCGCCGCCAGTCACGCCAGCTTAAAGAGGCGATTATAGGATGGGGGTCAAAAGGAGGGCCTAACTTTATCTTTAATAATATGTTTTGAATCAGTGACTGACAGGGGAGGGGGTTGATTATCTCTGTGCAGATGTTGTGCAGCAGTTAGACACAGAACAGAAGGATGTCACTGCCATCTAGCAACGGGTACAGGTCTGGTTTGCTCAGAGTGTGATGTTAAGCAGAAACATGGGGGTTGAGTAAGATGGGGGAGGAATTACAGCTGTAGGGTGTTAGCTTGGGGGGGGGGGCAGGGGGTCACATGGCAAGATGTGGGGTTAGGCAGCAGCCTCGAGGCAGGAGCAAATCTCACTCAACTATGTCACATTCAGTAATCAAGCAGTAGTGAAATGAATCGATGTGCTTCACCTTCAGCTACATGAGGAGCAGCAGCTGTCCTGGGAACAGCGGGAGCTGGAGCTGGAACGGAGGCTAGACCTTCATGAGAAGCAGCAGAACGAAATCGTCGACACAGCCCAAAAGGTAACATTAGCAATCGCTATAATCCATAGGTTACCCAAGTGGTTAGCGCTGGTTAAGTACAGTATGCCAACTCCCCACTTTATCTGGTGACGTCTCCGCAGTTCGATGAGGCGACCGGATCATTGCCTGACCCCAGCCTGCCCCTTGCCCACCAGCTGGATGTTGCTCTGGGGAAAATCAAAGAGCATGTTCGCACGATCCTGGAAATGCAAGCGGCTTGTAAATCTCTGGATAAGGTGCTGCATGATACCTGAGCTGTAATCATTATCATCATCCTTGTCCTCTCCATTCGTCTCAAGCCTTCTGATTCTGCTTCTCTGTTATTTAGTTTATTTTTATTTTATCCACCATGGAGGCTGATTGTTTGCACAGAATCAGGAGTGTAAACATGTTTCCTGACAGAAACTGAAAGAGACAGAAGCAACCCTATGGAAAGCAGAGCAGAACATCCTTTCTCGGGACAAGGTCATCAACGAGCTGCGACTCCGCCTCCCCGCCGTCGCCGAGAGGGAGAAGCTGATGGCTGAACTGGCCCAGCATGATGAAGACCAGGAGAAAAACCTGGGCCTGAAGGTGGCCCAGCAAACCATCAGCAACCTGCAAGCCCGGCTCAGCCAAAAGGAGGAGGTAGTGAAGAAGTACCAGAACATGCTAGCCAGAGCAAGACAGGCAAGTACCTCCCCTAAACTACTCACATTTTTTTGCATTTCTGCATTTGTTGACTTATTACTCTTCTGCAGAGTAAATGATTGAAAACCTATGTTTGCAGTGATCAATGTTCCTGTTTGATGTGATGTGATGACTTCTCTCCTATCAGGAGCAGGAAGAGCTTACAAAGAGGCACGAAGGAGAGGTGAGGACTCTGCATCAGAAGCTGGATCTTCACGTCGACTCGTCGCTGGACAGGTTCCGGCAGACCGCTCTGGTCAGCTGCTTGCAGCATCTCGTTCTCCTTTGTTTTTGCTCACATGTTTTTCTGTAGAGGCTCCACAAGTGCACAGATTTAAAAGCAGGTATCCTGGGCCCTAACCACTCTGGATTGGAAACTGATCCTCGTACTCTTCTCTGCATGATGTCATGTAATGTTGCAAGGCCACTAGGGAAGAAAAAAATGTTCCTAGAGTATTCCTTTGGCCAGTGGCTTTTGCTGACTCATTGTGTTGTGATCTTCTCAGGAGCTGATGAGGAAACCCCCCATAATAGCTCCCACCACAAAGCAGCTGCTTCGGCTGGCTGAGGCCGAACAGTCTGCTGGGGAACAGGACTCTTCACTGTCCTCTCTGTCTGAGCGGCTGAAAGCAGTCACTGCTGAGCTGGAGAATCAAAGACAGGTCACTACTGCCAAAATAAGGGAACACACCAAAGAGAAGGATAAGTAAGGCTTCCAGCAGCAGGGTTCATCAACTGCAGAGATGCAATATGCTGTGGATAAAATGACACTTTTAAATATATACCGTGCTGGAGTAATAAAGTAATGTTTAATGGTAATAACAATCTTGTCCTGTTAATCAGGTTGGTGGAGATTCACGCTGCCCAGGTCAAGCAGCTGCAGCAGGAAGCAGAAGAGCTTCACACTCGATTGTCCCAGATGGAACGTGAAGTTCAGCATTTACGAACAGAACTTGAAGCCCAGAAAGAGGCAAATGTCAGATCTCCTACAAACACCATGAAGAACTTGGTGGAGCGACTGAAAGGCCAGCTTGCACTTAAAGAGAAGCAACAGAAGGTGGGCTCATGAAGTGTACCAAAACCGTCCCCACCTGAGCCCAGGGTGTACTAAGACCGACCCCACCCCATCCCCGCGTGTACCAAAGCATTTCACTGTATGTTGTAGCAGCTATAACTACATGTGACAAATAAAGAATCTATCTACCAAAACAGTCCCCTCCCCATCCCAGGGTGTACCAATACTGTCCCTGCCCCATCCCCACGTGTACCAAAACTGACCCTGGCCCATCCCGGCGTGTACCTAAACCGACCCTGCCTCATCCCAGGGTATACCAAAACCGACCCTACCCCATCCCAGGGTGTACCAAAGCCGACCCCACCCCATCCCCGCCTGTGCCAAAACAATCCCTGCCCCATCCCCATGTGTACCAACACACCAGCAGTACAGTGTACAATTAAACATGTCCATATTTGCCTGTAAATATTTTAATTACTAGATTATTCCATTGACACAAATAATTTTACAGAAAAAGAATATGCATATACGAGTAATTAATGCTATAGCTTTCACAGACTAACCTCAAAACCTGTTTTGCTTTTCCAGGGTCTCAGCAAAGCCCTTTTAGAACTTCGGTCAGAAATGACAGCTCATGCAGAGCAACAGATAATAGCCAACGCCATTCAAAAGGAGGAGAGCCTCAACGTCCAGCAGATTGTGGACAAACGTACCAAGGATCTCAAGGTATTCACAACCATGATCGAAGGCGCATCTCAGGACATTACCTACCAAATCCAAACATTCCCATGGTGCACATAGGAACCATAACCTCATAAAATGACACCACACCCTGTTTCTAATGAGTACGAACATTTTTTACTCCAATGTGCGACAGGCTCGTATCCAGGAATTACAGGATGATCTCCAGGCCACTAAGGACAACCTGAGGGCCATGAAGAACAGGGAAGGTTTGTTGAAAGAAGAGTTGGAGAACCTAAACAAGGAGGCGCAGCGAAGCCAGAAGCTTCAAGCCAAACTTCAGAGTGAGCGAGAGCGGCGGGAGAATGAGGTGGAGGAGCTGAGGAAACAAGTGAAGCGGCTGAGCAGCAGCCTGCAGGTCTGTTTGCCGTCTGTGGAGGAGAACAGTGGATAATTCTGGAACACACACATCTGTTTCTTTGGGGGTGCCATATTATTATCACTTAAGAAAAATAGATATGTTAGTCACTGATATTCACTTTTCGTGACGATGTAGCGCACCGCCGTTACCAGTGTGCTCTTAGCTCCCCAGCCATATCCAGACAGACACCTTTTCAAGTGGAGTGTTTCGCAATACTAAGAAGACAAAGAATGGTAACTGTGGTCTTGGCAAGACCAGTCTTGCTATTTTGCCTTCCAAGAATGAACTTGGGGCACAATGAATCATGGGATTGGTCTTGTTCAGAACGGATGCAACTGATGTATCCTTGATATTTGGGGATGGGCAAGAACAAAATCTGAGGATTTTTACTGTCTTTTTGGCCAGAATAAAACCGAGACTGAAGCAAAGGGACCAACGGTGGAGGAGCTTCAGAAGAAGGTCAAGAGGCTTGAGGCAGATGTGGAAAGGAGAAGTGGCCCAGAGCTGATTGAGCGGAAGGGCATCAGGGATGACAGGGTGAGCTCTGCTTCAACTTATTATATATGAATAATTATCCATCTTAAGCACGCATACATCTTTAGCATATTCACTCCCCCACTAAGCTCCATTGTCATTCACTGCAGTGTATTTGATGTCAACGTCTGTTCACGTGTTCTTGCCACAGTCAACAAAGGAAGAAGTAGTGCGCTGGGAGGAGGGCAAGAAGTGGCAGAACAGAATGGAGGCTATGCGGAGCAAGCTGAGGGAGAAGGAGAAGGAGGTGGAGGTGTTGACGAAGCAGCTGGGCACCATGAAGGAGCTCTACTCCAAGTAAGGAGGACTTCCCCATGCTGGTTTCTCAGTCCGAACACATCGGCACTGCTGGGTAGATGCCGAATCTCTCTGTCTGAATCCTGTCAACATTTAGGCTTGACCAGGAGAAGGCAGCTCTGCAGAAGAAGCTGAGGAGTCACGGTGTGACTGTGGAGCAAGTGGTCGGCGCCCGCACCTTGCAGGCTGAGCAGGACTTGGATGAGCTGAAGAGAAGGAACACGGAGCTGGAGCAGCACATCCTCACCATAAAGTGAGATTCTGCCAGTGTCCTTCTCCTTGTCCCCCCAAGAGTCCCCCGTGTGTCCCCTTCAGTATCCCCTGTGTGTCCTCATTAATGTCCGTCTCGTTGTCCCCCGCAAGAGTCCACTATGTGTCCTCTTCAGTGTCCCCTGGGCGTCCTCCTTAATGTCCTTTTGCTTGTCCCCCAATGAGTCCCCCAAGTGTTCCATGTATGTCCTTTTACTTGTCTCTCCATGTGTCCCCTTGAGTGTCCCATGTGTACTCTTGCATGTCCCCCTGTGTGCTCCCCAGTGCTGCATCAGTGAACGGGCCCCTGTGTCACATTTCAGGCAGCAGCAGGCACTGCCTCGAGATGCTGCCATTGAGGATCTGGCCCTGAAGAACCGCTACTTGGAAGAGAAGCTGCTTTCCCTAGAGAAGCAGCTGTCGCAGGAGCCTGCATCCCGGCCATCTGTAAGTGGCAGCGCCGTGCTGCGAGAGGCCTGAGAAGGGAAGCTGTGCTGACAGTGGCTTTTCCTCTGTGCTGACTGTGCCGTGTGACGTCAGTTGACTGGCAGCTCTTCCGCCTGTCAGGTCACTTTCGCCACGCACTCCTCTTCTTACCACTATCTGCTTTGTTATTAACTCTCCTCTGTCTCTTTTCATTTCACCACTGTGCCTTAAGGATAGAGGTTTGGTTTCCACACCCTAGCTCCCCAGTATATTCTGTGCTCTGTCAGAGACACAGGGCAGCTGTCGCCTGTAGTTACTGTAATAGGCTTGTAGATGTAGGACTTTACCTGCAGCGGTTCAGAATCAGCTGGGCAAAATGATACACAAAAAGAGAGCAAAAGTCCAGATGGGACATGCATTCTGGGTGAATCCAAACAAGATGAAATCAACATGTCGGCCATAAACGGCAGAACTGAGGGAAGCCCATCTGACACAGCTGGCCGATGGTGATCAGAACAGATTGAGGTCAATTTTGGGAGGTGACTTGGGTGATGGGCTGCACGATGATGCATGTACCTCCAGTACAGTCAGATAAGAGCTGTCCTCAATATGAGGGAACATCTAAACAAAACTGACCGTGGACAAAGGATGTGAGGAGGAACTGGAAGCTACAGAGACCATCCGTCTAAAAGAAAAAGCTTCTTTAACACGGAACTAGAAGCTGATCCCAGTGCTGCCATTAATGTTTAGGAAGAGATTTAGAGAGGGTCTCAGGACAGACTGAAGATCACGAGAAAGAAAAGGATAAATCCAGATCATCTCTCCTTGAGGTATAAACACACTGTGATCCTCTGATCTCTGCTGAGATGCTGACTGGTGCTCAGATTGCCTCTAATTGTAGTCCAGCTGTTTACAGCGGTGTTTCCCAATCTGGTCCATGGAGACCCTGGGAGGAAGCAAAAACATGGACCGTCTGTGGATCCCTGAGGACCAGATTGGGAAACATTGGTTTAGAGCAATAGGGATTACAGTGCCTTTTCTTGCCCTCTAGAGGGGTTTTATTTCTACCCTGCTATCCTGCCTCTGTGTATCATTGGATCTTGTCGGTCTCAGACATCTGGTAGAGGTTCTGGCACACCATCACAGAGGGAGCATGAGCTGCAGAAGGAGAATCTGAAGCTGTCTTCGGAAAACCTGGAGCTACGTTTCCAGCTGGAGCAGGCCAACAGGGACCTTCCAAGGCTGAAGGTGAGCCTGAAACATGCTGAGCCTACGTCAGCATCAGCAATGCAGAGGAAGAATGGGTGCAGATTTCCTCACACTACGACTGAGACCTAATCTTGGACAGGAGATGTTTCTGGAGAGAGAGCAACACCGGTTTCTCTATCAGTATTGTTTATGGTGGGGTTCCCCAGTTCCGGTCCAGGAGGGCCAGTCTGCCGCACAGTTTGCAGATTTCCCTGCTCAAACACACTTTATTCAGCTCTCCAGCTAATTGCCAGGTTTTGTTGATGCGTCTGAGCAAGCAAATCTGCAAACTACATTACAGACTGGCCCTCCAGGACCGGAAATGGAGAAACCCTGGTTTATGGTTTATGGAAGAATATGCTTTTCCGTCATGTTTTGAAATTAGTTTGATATTTTGGAATAGTGAATGGTCATTATATACAGCAGGAAACAAGGTATAAACTGCAAAACCAGCATCCTGATTCCCGGCCAAGAAAAACACATTGGCTCAAATTTTGTGTACCAACATTGAGAGCAGGCAGACAGCTGGACATTTTTACTCCTGGTCTCTCCAGCTTTTTATCTATCAAAATATCTTGTTTCCTCACCACTGGTGAGGGTCATGATTATATAAAAATATGTAAAACCAAAATGGTCTAGTATTTTTTTCTATGTGGTAATACTACCCTGTATGCTTCAATTCACAGAACCAGGTCACGGACCTCAAAGAAATGTGCGATATCCTCAAGAAAGAGAAGACAGACATTGAGAGGAAGCTTGGCGGTGTGCGTGGGGTGAGACGCGACATCACACAGTGCAAAATCTGTGCTGGTGCCATAGAAACCATCTCGGATGTAATATGCCACCGTGACCTTTTCCTGTCCAGGCTGGGCGGAGTGGGAAGACGATCCCTGAACTGGAGAAGACCATTGGGCTGATGAAGAAAGTGGTGGAGAGGCTACAGAAGGAGAACGAGGGCTTAAAGAAGGCGCCGGGGCCCATGATTCAGCATTGCCAGACAGCTCTTGAGCATGAAAATGAGAAAATTAAGGTAAAGTCCAGACAAACACACCAGGGGTCTCTGTACTCGGCAGAATAGTATCTGCTGAGCTCTTCACCGAGGCCCTTAACCTCCCGAAATACTCCATGAGTGACAGATAAATGGCTGATCCTGTGCTCAGACCCCAAGCTTTGCTCTCTCCTACATATACAGTACTGTGCAAAAGTCTTAGGCAGGCAAAGGAAATGTTGTTTAAATTATCCTCCTGTTGGTATGAAACTATGATATTATGCCTGTCAAAGTGTGTCAGCGTAGCCATTTCAGAACCTCTGCTAAAATCATCCCAGTATTCGCAGTGACCGTCCAGTGCAGCCGTGTATTTTTTGACTAGGCCACTAGCCCACCTCATACAGCCAGTCAATCTGTCACTGACTTTTTAACCAGTTTATTTAATTATTTATTTGAACTGTTGGTGAAATTTAACAAAATGATGGAATGGCTGAGGTGCCCCTGAGGAGAAGTTCGGGGACTGAAGTGGTTTTCATCTAGCCATCCAACTAGATATCAGTAACTTTTTAGAAAACAGAAGAAATTATTACTAGTTTTTATTGTTACTCTTAATTTGCATATGTTATGATGTTAAATTGTGTTTTTGTTCTAAAGTACTCAGTCTAAGTACCCAGATACCCATCTTTAAACATTTCTTTGGACTGCCTAAGATTTTTGCACAGTGCTGTACATGTATGTGAGTCTCAAAAGAGAGCAACATGGGCTATGTGATAACTAAAGACTTCTAATGGACCTGTGTGTGTATTTGGACAAATGCCAAGGAAAACGGCAACTCAGAAGTTGCCCGGTGGAGTTCTGTTCTGAGTTAAGCTGTTAGCTAAAGTACGGGGTATTTACACACTGCTTCTGAAGGGAGATCGCTGGAAGCAGTGAATCACAGAGCATAGAGAAGCTTTGATCTTCTCCTTCATGATAATTAAAGCTTCCTTGGCAGTGTTTCCTCTTAAATCTTTTAACAAATGAAATATTAATGAGAAATAATTGTGATAAAAGAGCTTCTTATGCTTCTACATGTTTGGAATTAAAGGAGTACAACAAAGAATATGATTGTGTTTTAATATTTGAAAGGTTTTTTGTCAAAGCTTGATCACTTTCACTTTGATCAGTAAAATGAATTATTTATTGAACAGATAAAATTTGAGTGTTTTTTTTAAATGTGTGTGTTTGTTTTTAATGTTTTGTAGTCAGAAAACGAGAAGCTCAGGGTCCAGATGGAAGGTATTTTATGTTCAAGATCTGAACCAAAGACAGATGAAATGGAAAAAATTTTGTTGGAAAATGAGCATTTACTCAAGGAGCTGAAAAAGGTATCTGTAAGCGCTGAATCTGATTATGCATGTTAATGGCCTAATGGGTTTGCAGAAGTTAATGCACGCTAACAGCCTGATTAGCTATCAGGTGTTATGCATGCTAACAGTCCAGTGAGTTATCGGAAGGTAATGCACGCTAACAGCCTGATGAGTTAGCAAAAATTAACATATGCTAACAGCCTAATGAGTTGGCAGAAGTTAATGCATGCTAACAGCTTAGTGAGTTCTGTGGTACTCTAAAACCAAGGCCCATTAGCTTGGTATGACTGGCAGTATTGCTCCTGCGGCTATGTTTATGCAGACATTACAGAATTTTGTAGTGAAGGAGAGGATTTTCCTTTCTGCACATGGGGGCAGGAGAGTGAAGCTGCTGAAAAACTGAGAATAAACAAGAACAACTTAGAAGCTGCCAACCAGCAGCTGCTGGCCCAGCTAGAGGAAAGCAGCCGTAAGTTTAGCCTGGCCCAGAGCGAGGAACCGGCGCCGCAGGAGGCCGGCAAGAGGAGCTGTAAATCCATGGTGGTCACAAGGTCCGTTTCGCACTTCAAAGTCAACAATAAAAAAAAAAGAATGTGATTCAGATACTGTATGTCATATTTGCTGGAAATCAAGTGTCTCGCTAAGGCGCTACTACTTTCAGATCTCACCGTGCATCCAAACCTGTCCACAGGATGTACGAGAAGAAAATGAAAGAACTGGAGAGCGACGTCGCTCAGAAGAACAGCAGGATCTCCGACCTTGAACAGCTGTTGCAAGAAGCCAGTGAGAAAGAAGCGGCGGCTTTGCGTGTTATCAGTGATCTCAGGGAGCAGGTGAGCTCTGTTCTGGTCAGCATGGGGGCACCTGCAGGTCCATGAGCCACCAATCAAGCCAATAAGTCATGTGCAAAATGCAATATCCCATAAGCAGATGTTTCCTGATGTATAGTCTAGTATTTTTTGAAAATAATTTCTGAAGACCAGATGAGGCTTGATGTTCTACTTTCCTGTATTGGGATGAACCCAAATACCCAAATTATCCCCCGGTCCCTGTCTTTTCTGGTTGATCTGCATGATCATCTTGCTTTTCATGTATGAACAGGCTTCCACCATTCAGTGTAATGCTCCTCATTCCAAACACCTGTTTGTGGTTTTAGCTGCAGTTCCTTCGCCGCCCCCATCCCCCACCCCCCCACACTCTGCTTGTTTTTTTTTTTTGCTGCAATTTGACTCCTCTTAAGTAAAGTGGGAACTCCAAAACACTTAACTACAGAGGAGCTTTCCTTTAGCCTTCAGCATCCCTTAGAAGGGCAACCTTGACATGACCTGTGTCTTCCATGTCTGGGTTCCTGCTTATCACTGGTGGCATTTAAGGTCCCCCAGCAGCTCCATGTGTGTCATATCAATAGGGCTAACATTTATTCTGAGGTCAGTCCTAACTGCAAAGTGCTCCAAGTGACTCATATGGTTTGGGTTTGTCGGGAATGATCCTGCTTGGACCTTGATATTTGATATTTTCCTACAGTGATTAACCTCCTTTTAAAGCCACCAAACCACCACTAGCTCACAGTCTGCTTTGCCCCTCTGTGTGCCCTCTATCTTACTAATAATTTGGCGTAGAAATGTTGTGCATCTTCAGTGTATGTTGGTCAGTCTATTTTGTTGTTTAACCATATACATTTTCTGGAGGTGGCCCAGAACATAATGAGTATATTATGAGAGCAGCAGACAATGTAGCAGCTGGTGAATTTACAGTCCTTTGTCTCCTTTGGGAGGCTGAACTGCTGAAGCAGCTTCCAGACTGTGCCAGAACAAACTCAGGCCTACAGAAGGATTTCCAGACATTAAGGTAATGGCTTAAGCTTATGTAACAGTGGCGATTTGTGGTAATCATTTGTGTAGCTCTGCTCTCCCCACGTAGAGCTACTGTAACCAGAGGTCAGGGGTGTAACTGCAGCTAAAGCACCATATTGGTAATAATGTCTAGCTGGAACTCTGTGCGGCAGATTAACCAACGTACAACTTGAGAAGGGCAAGGTGGCTCTTCACCAGGAGCTGAGGGCTTACAGAGAGCATGAGGGACCTTCAAGCTCTGATGCCATGCCAGGTGAAGAACAATCCACCTCACACGTCCTACCTGTACTTTGCATGTCACGTTACCCAAAGATAATCCCCTGATGCAGTTCTGTTTACCAGTTAGCTACTTGATACGAGATTAACTGGCTGGCTAAGCACAGTAACTATGGCATGTAACATATGCTGTGAAATCAAACATTTAGGAGATGAAGGCCGTGATGTCGCCGCCCTACTGACCGCGCTGAAAAAGGCGGACGTGGAGAAGCAGCAACTGCAGGTACCAAATCCAGCCTGTGCATTCTCTACAAATGCTGGCATTGTGATGAAATACTGACTAAATATTTTCAAATGGGTTAGGATGAAGTCAAGAACATAAAGAAAGAGTTGGAGAACTTTGACCCAACATTTTTTGAAGAGCTTGAGGACCTGAAATTTAACTACAACTTAGAGGTAAAGAAAAACATTCTTTTAGAAGAGAAAGTGAAGCAGCTTAGTGATCAGTTGGGAGTGGAAGTGGACATTTCCACCGACGGGTCTATTGGATGAGCTGGCTGCAGGACCAATGCTGAGTGCAAAGGATGTATGTTTAGTGACTGCACCCCTCTGCGTGGACTTAAGCTAATGACCACACTGTATTTCTATGTTAACGGAGATTTCTTATGAAATGTTAATGTACAACATACTTTTGAATTTTGATTCAGCGCTGCTGTGGGAAATCTCAGTGAGATAGACTCCTATGTGTATTTGCACATCTATTTTAAAGACGTTTCAGTGAAATATTGGTTTCTGTTAAATAAATGTCATATGCTATTTAATTTATATGATCACTCAAACATAATTTACATAAAACTCGACACACATGCCTTGCATCTTAATCTGAAAATACGGAAATGTTGTTTGAAACTGGAAGCCACTCCCTCCCAGAAGATTTAAATATTTTAATTACATACAAGAAATACAGCTGCTGTCTATAGACCAGCAGTATAAAGTTAGAACTCTTGTGCAATGAGATCTGCCATATTTTGGAAATCAACTGATCAGAGGACAGCAGAAATGCAGAGGTGATGTACACTTCAGAAAGGAATGTCTAAGT
>JAABNY020000001.1:8213408-8232798 GCA_015164015.2 Brevimyrus niger
TCTGTTAGTTTTCCCTTGTTCAGTCATTGAAGTATGTACGTGTGAGTACCCTGCCTGTTTCCTTGTGAATAAACCCCGTTACCCCTTACCTGAAGACTACTGCCTCCCTTGTTCGTGCGATACTCACCGACGTTACAATATATATAAATATATATATATACACACACACATATATATAATGTGTATATATACACATTTTTGGATTTTTTTTTTTTTAGTTTTGCGAAAGCCAGCTGATGGTAAAGCTGAGAACCCATCAGGTGATTGTCTCATCTAGCACAGCTAATTTTGCACATGTCTTTTAGAAAATGAAATATGAAAAACAAAACTCAAGCAATAAAGCAATATAGAACTAAAATATATATATTTTTTAAAAACTTGCCCTTGAAATTTCTAGCGCAGTGCGTGTAGACAGCGTGTAGACAGTGTATTTTTCATTCTTACAACATGTTGGTCTTGCACTGTGTTCCCTGGCAAACATTCAGCTTCCATTCTTTGGGATTAAGAGAGACGCACAGCCCTGCCGGCTCCCCACCACATCAGGGCATCCGGGGAGCCGCTGCAGTTGTTTCCCTGAAAATCACCTTAAGGCTGCTGACATTGACTGGCCTGATGAGATCCTCCCTCTCGCCAGTCACTGTTACAGATGATAAGGCCGCTTATGTTGACAGACTGATGCCAGCCGAGACGCAGCCTTGACCTTCTTCACTGTCCTTCTCTTTATCGCTTTGAGGACTAAGGCTGGATTTGCAGGTTTTTTGAGGAATGGCTCTGAGCCGACAGGCACCCCAAGCTGCCTCGCTTTCTGTCCTCCTTTAAAAGATGGAGCCTTCTTGCTGCCCGTTGGGTAAATGTTTCTTTGAATACTACTACTACTACTACTGCTGCTACTCCTACTACTAATAATAATAATCCCACAGCGTCCCCTTCTGGGTGTAGCCCCAATTGGTGCCCTATGCTGCCTGGAATTGGCTCCAGGATATGCAGTTGTAAGATTGTAGTTCTGTAACAAATGTATGTAAAACTGAATTAATTAGGGCATTAATATAAGGCATGTGGTAGTTTGATAGTTAGGGAAGCACACTTGTAATCGAAAGATTGCAGGTTCAAATCCCCCACCAGCAAGTCACTGCTGAGGTACCCTGAGCAACTGTCCCCAAGCACTGCTTCCCGGGTGCTGAATTAGCTGCCCCCTGCTATGTCATGAGAGTCACATATGGGTCAAATGCAGAGGACACATTTCATTGTTGTGCGCTGTGTGCACAATTTTTCTAATAAAAGTTCAGACCAAGTCATGCATTTTCTAAGAACCTGTGTTTCATTGGTAGTACTAGGTGGCAAATAAACTGATGTGAATGACAAATGTTTACAGAATGTTTATCAGTATCATAGGTATCTCACGAATGTCATTATGCCCAGTTTGTATAACTCCTAAAATGAGGAAACTCCGCTATCCAGCATGCAGTGCACAGAACTTCCCAAAGAAGATGCAAATGTATGTGTCTGAGTCTGATTAGGTGACCATTAAAGTGTGATATTCTATCACTCTTTGATTACTTGCCATATGAGTGCTGGTATTTTGAGTTTGATTCCTTTATTATTGCTGTTGTTGCTGCAATACACCATGTCACTAGTCACAAGTACCAGCGAAAAGCAGGCCATCAACCCGACCATTTTTAAACCACATGATGTATATATCTCTAGATAGTTCCGATCATAGCTTAATTTTCACCGTTTGTGGACCAAGTAGCCTAAAAGAAGCTGTAATTATGCATGGATAATTAATCGCTAATGCATCTTAAATGGGAACAGGGCAGAAGGGCTTCGGGTTAGCTAGAAAATTCAGTATTGCTATAATGTGAAAGGTAGTGAGTTTTACTTAAGTGTTATAAGCGGGGGTAACTTGCTGACGAGTCAGTCCAGTTACAAATGTAGTCTGACATGTAGTCTTTTCACTAGCAAGCAGGCTAGTATTAACTTAACTTTGTACTCGCTCTTCTGTACAGCCTTATTTAAAACAACTGGTAACAGGTCAAGCTCATAACCATCAACCTGAATTGAAAGATGTGAAGACATAGGCAATGTGCTGGATGCCCACCTTTGGTAACCACTCAGGGCATCAGCGTGGAGGTCCACAGGAGAATCAGGGTCCTGGGGAGTGAAGCCTTTTTTCTCATGGCCCACAGTGACTTCACTGGATGACAGTGTTGTTACAGTAACTCAAGTCTACTGCACTTGGTGTCATCTAAGGGCCACTGTGCTTGGTGTCACCTCTGGTCCACCAGGCTTGATATCACCTTAGGTTCCTTGAGTTCTAAGTCACCTCAGGTCTGCCAGGCTTGGTGTCCCCTCTGGCCTGCTGGGTTCGCTGTCACCTAAGGTTCACCTGGTTCAGATCTGCGGATTCAGTCTGGTGTCTTTTCATTTTTTTTTCCAGCAGCCTGGTGAACAATACCAGTGTTTTTCCAATCTCCCTTTTTGATGTTTTACTCCTGTTTCTGCTGTTTGTTTGTCCTCCTTGAAATGAGCCAGGAGTGCTGCAAGGGATTTTTTTGGAAGCATCGTCCTGTAACCGCAAACCCCCTAAACATCAGCGGCTTCTGTATGCTGCCAGGCCTCTCGCTGATGCTTGTGAACCTGACGCTCGCTGTGTCTGTGTACGAAGGTCCTGATGAGGTGGGGGTCTCGGCTCCCGCCCCCCTCTGAATGGCTGGGGGGCTTTGACCCTTTAAGGCCCCTACATCCGGTCATGTCTTAGGAAGGGCATGCAGCTGTAGAAGCGCTGAGTGGCCATGTGGAGATGCCCAGCACTTTGAAATCACCCTGAAAATGCCCCACCAAGACCCTCAGTGGAGGAAAACGACTTCCTGTCTAATCAATGTGGGCAATAGTGCAGAAAAGCATCTCAGCCCAAATCTTTTCATGTTCAGCCTCCATAATGGGGTAGATCGATGTTCCTCGGCCGTCACTCGGAAGGGCCACTGGTCTGCATTCTACTGTTTGTTTTGTCATCCTTAAAGCCCCTGGATGTAAATCATTGTAGCGGATCCAATTACCTTAACGGACAGTCGGATGGGCGCTTTCTTACCACGCTTTCAGCCCAGCTAACCATCAGCTTTTAACTTGTCGCCGCACGCGCATTCACTGCTTTCACCCGAAGCCCAAGAACATATCAGCCGCTGGTCCTGGACCCCGATATCAACCTCAGCTCAATTATTCCAGCTCAGAGGCTCCGGCTCCGTATAAAGACTCCGTGTTCGTGAAACCGTGAGCAGCACTGGATTTAATTTGCCACCAAAAGGGTTCAATTTGCAATACAAATGCGAGGCGGCGTCACAAATAAAAATGGTAATCGGCGAGAGGAAACAGGTTTAAATACGTGGAAAAGCCTCCTCATCCGCAAGCTAATTGGAACCCGACGGAGCATTTTGACTCGGCGTCCACGCCGAGCCCCCCGCTCGGGCTAATCAGGGGGCCCGATGGCAGTCTGACAGCTCCTTCCACAGCGCTGCGGGCTACGTCAAGTGGGCTGCATGCTCCTGCGGATGCGCAGACGTGATGCGCAGATGTGATGCGCAGACGTGCAGCTGCCTTGGCCCCGCATGGGGGCCGACCCCAACGTGCTCCCGCTTCTGCTCCACATTTTGTCTCCTTTTTTTGTGGCGTTTCGTCACGGATCACATAGGGCATTTTCGTATCTGTCACATTTTGTGACATTCACTGTTTTATTCTTCACCTGTTTCTCTGCCTATTTCATGTTGGGCTATATATCTAATTCTGCTGATTTCTGGATTTCCAACAGGACTGTGTTCATCTTGTCTGTGTTTCGCACTGATTAATCTTATAGTTTGTTTCCATTGGCTTAGTGTCCCACATAATTCCCCCCATCCCTCTAACACTTCCCCCTCCCATCGATACTCTCGCCTGCCTCCCTTATCCCTCCATGGGACGTTATCCCCAGTTGTCCCCCCAAGACGGCCATCTCGACTGATGGCATATAACATAGTGGCCTTTGTTGCTAAGCGATAATATTTCAGGCTGTTATTCCAACCCTGAGACTCTGTCCTGCCATAATGTATGATCTGAACTTCCAGAGGCATTAATGAAGTCCAGCCGTATTTCACCCAGGGAATGCCGGCTCTGTAATTAATAATGCTGATTCATGCGGATCCCAGTGGTCCTCCCAAAATCAGCAGCTATCTGTCACAGGGGCTCATGGTGTGTTAGGCTGCATCCACACGGCAAGCGGCATCATGTTTGTACCGTCATACGTAATGGGGAGAGCGGTGCCACTCCCCGCTGGTGCGACGCTGCTTCATGCGCCGAGCGCCGTGCCGTTTTTGCCGCTTTGCCCCCCCGCTCAAAGTTCACATCAATTGAAACTAATAACTGCAGTGCCCCCCCTCCCCCCAAAGTACCCCAAATTTTTAATGTCACCTCAAAATCAAGTCCAGACTTTTTTCAGAAAAATTCTGCTGGGAGGTGTATAAGTGCAGATACTAGGTTAGTTTTAGTAAGCGTGTTTAGCTAAGTTAACACAATTATAAATGTACTTTTCAATCCAACAGTAAGAGAGCAAAAACTTTCTTGGTGCAAACAAACAATGTAACTCACTTTGCTTTGAGCTGAAAAACACTTTACAGTTGCACTTATTTTCAGGGCAAGTGCTCTTTTGTATATAGTTCACTCGTCCAGTGCCTTTCTACATCGCCGGCTGGTTCACTGCCGGCGATGTGAACTAGAAAGCTAATTATTTGCCTGCACTGAGCGGTTTGCCGCTTGCAGTGTGTGTGCAGCCTTGGGGAATCTGTGAACACTGCCCATGTCCAGGTGGGCATGACCGTGTCCTCGTGCCGCCTGTCGTTTACAGGATAGCAGCCTTTCTCTGCTTATCCACCCTGGGACTCTTTTGTTTCGTTCATTCCCAGACCCAGTTTATGTGCATCTCTGCAAACCATTATCTGCAGCATCCCCAAACAAAATGGTACATTACTGGATCACTGACTCGGCGATGCGCAGGAAACCGTCAGGGGTCTGTGGATGACATTGGGATTAAGGAGAATTGAATGTTAGTCTTGATTCCCACATAGTGGCTGAGGTGCCACAGAGCCATGGATGGATCCGCGTCACAGTGGGATCTCTGTGTGGTTTGTGATGGGACAGCATCCTCCAGACAGCTTGTTAGTGAGCCCTCCGAGAGAATTCGCCATTCGACTCCATGTTGACCCACTTTCCTGTCATGTCATAACGTATGAGACTGGAACCTCATTGGTTTCCTTTTTTCAGGTTGTGTAATCATTACTGTCACATCAGCACCATCTGTGTATGTCTCATTATGTTTGAATATTCAGTTTATTTGAATGCATGCATAGTTAATGATGCCTTTTTATATAGACGATTTACAAATACTACATAGAAGGCGGCCTGCAGTAGCTTTTGTTAATCACAGACTGAACATGGGCAAGCTAATGATTATTTTTACTAGCTACTAATCAGCATTCTATTTAAATTCCGTTTGATATATTTAATTCCGCATACAAGTCTGGGTTGATCCATCTGTGCATCTCAGAACAACAACTCCACCTGAGGGGGTCCTGAGGAGGGGTGGGGTCTTAAAGAACAAGGCAGGGGACAACCTGGATGAGATGCCAGTTCATCATCATCACCATCATCATCATCATAATAATAATAATAATAACAATAATAATAATATTGTTGTTGTTGCTGTATCTGAGACCTCCGCTAGCCCGGCAGAGTGACAGAACCTACATAACGTATCCAAACATTCACAGTGATTTTATTGTCATCTGCCTCAGTAGTAGGTGTTGATCATGAGTGACTGAAACCTCACTTGTTAGTGCTGTCTCATTTGGAGATTTATTTACTGATTGAGGGGTATTCCACAGAGCAGGATTTCTTCATTAGCTAGATAACTTAAGCCAAATGTTAGGATTGTACAAAAGGAATGTCAACTATCTTGCATCCTATTGGACAATCTTCACGTTAGGCTTAAGTTATCCAGCTAACTAGGAAATCCTGCTTTGTGGAATAACCCCCCCAGGGGGCTAATTCTAGATTCCCCATGGGTCGTGTCAACCCCCACCCCCATACGCCCAGCTGCGTCGCTTGTCATTCTGCACCTGGAAATGACAGACGGCTGTGGAAACACACTTTGCTTTCATAGTAATTAAATGCACTTCAGCAGATAACCCTAAAAGCAAGAAGTTCACGTAACAATGCTCAATCTAATTAACTGTGTTATCAAGCTGAAGACGGCAGCAGAAAGCCTAATGCAGTCCACCGAGTGCGATGAAACACCTCTGTAATTCTATTATTAGACTCTGAATCATTCATTCGCAATAAAGTATCCGGATGAGAAATCAATACGAAATTAAATAAGTGCAGAGTGTTCGGTTATTTACGAGTGAGCACGCTATGGACCAGGCAGTGGCATCTTCGCTCTCGCTTTCATGTTACCTTAGTGTCACTTCAATGGGGGGAATATATCTGGCGTGTAATTCAGTAATTTCCCTTCAAAGTGTCAAAGGGTCCAAAGATGGCAGCCTGGACACACATTGAAGAGGAAAAGAAACATCTTCGGATGGTGTGGGTGGTTCGGGGGGGGGGAAGGTGATGTGGCAGGAAAGCCTTGTGAGATGTTTCCCCAGCCTTAGACAGGCCACACTGGCATGTCATCTTTTAAGGTCTGAGCTCAAGGTCAGCAGATTTTGGATGAGAGCCTGCAGAGGAAAAAGCCCATTAGTGGTTCCACTGGAGGTTCATCTCCCTTGTGGCGCAGACCCCCACCCCCTCCCCCTCGATGCCCTGGAGACCCCCGGAACTCTTAGTGCCGCCGAGGCAGACTGATGAATCGCTCGCTCACATCGGCCCCCGGCCAGCCGAAGGGAGGGAGTCGCCTTGACACTCTGGAGCAGGCCGGTATTTCACCAGCCCTGTCCAAAAAAAGGAGTGTTTATTAGGCCAGTTTTCCTCGTGTATTTTTAGCTGTGGTGTCAGCCCAGGCTACCAATGGCAGCTCTTTAGAAGCTTAGCATTTCAAACATGGCAGGTTGGATGGCAGGAGTGAAAAAAGCTCTATAAACGGCGAGCCTCTAGGAATTGGAAAGTGCTGTATAGCTGTGACCCTCTGACACTAGATGTGTCTCTTTCACGGCATTGATCAGTCAATATAAACATGAGTCATGTGATCACTCTGCCTATGTTGTCCCTATGTTCATTGTATTTACCATCAAATCCTGCCCTGGGATGTTTAAAATGTCATTTTTGGTGTTGGTTACCTGATTTCTCTACCGCTGCCTTGGGAAAAGGGAGGCAAAACCCTGAGCAAAGCACATTCCGTGGAGCTTTTTTCTGGAAGCTTTTCACAGCCTATATTGATTACATTCAGTCTGACATGGGACTGGTGAAATGCGGAGCTAGCTATGTTAGGCCAAATACGTGCCCGACGTCCCATCAGACATCCTTCAACAATAAATAAAGAAATGCATTTAATGACTTTCATGAGCCTATAGCACTGCTGCCTCGCACCTTGGGGATAGGGTCTCTGACATGGTTCCATGTGTGCGGAGTTTGCATGTTCTCTCGTGTTGTCGGGGGGGATTCCTCCAGGTACTCCTCACAGTCCAAAACAAACTCAGGTTACTTGGATTTCCCAAATTGCCTGTAGGTGTTTGTGGATGTGTGTGTGTGTGTGTGTGTGTGTGTGTGTGTGTGTGTGTGTGTTTGTGTAGATAGTGTGGAAGTGTGCCCTGTGATGAAGTTTGTTATATCTACATATGACACATGGAGCAAGAAGCAGGACAGGTCACGAAGCAGGACGTGTCCCTTCTGACTGGATGTTTCGGCATCACTGCAGCCTATTCATATTTCTATGAAGTTATTTTCTAGATAAGACACAAATGAATATACCCCCTCACCCTGTAAATGCTAAAATGGCAATAACAATCACTGCCTGTAATCATCACAGTGTGTTACTGGAACTGATGGAATTATAGTGGGAATGGTGATTAAAAACCAGCATCCCACCCCAGTAAACGTGCCGTTCACATCTATATGCCGTACTGTGCAAACATTAGTATGCTAATATGGCAATGGTTCTCATTAAAATACTTCAAAGTGGTCAATACTACTTCAATTAGTGTTCATTATAAGCACATCTGGAATTCTATAGCTAAGGCTGTATAGCTTAAATCCTGCACAGTGTGTGTCATGCCCTGTAATTTCTGCAATTCCTTAAGCATGCACATTCAGAGTTACGATGGCCATGCTCTTTATAATGCATTGAATGTGCATTATAGCTATTATGCTATTTTATGATTACATTTGTAACACTGTAAATCAAAGTTAGTGTCTCCATATTTTTTTTGCCAGTATTTTGTAGTCATTGCAAAGCACTAAACTCAGGGCTTAAATTATCTCAAAGTCCTTGCGAGGTCAAGGGCCAGCTTGCATTCAAAAATGTGTTCAGATCCACTGCGTTTTGACCACTTTTCCATGGTACCTGAGAAAGGGAAGAAGCCCCAAATTGCAGTTTTACATGTGGCTGCTTTATTTCTGAAGAAAGTCGTATGTGCTATACGTTAAATGCATACAGATGCAGTACATGCTGCGCTCACATGTTTGAAAGGCTCCCAAAGCTGCTTCTGCTAAGAGGTTAATTACACGCATTTATTAAGCCTGTAGCAGCAGCTTGTGGGCACGGGGGTGGGGGGAATGAGGACTCTGCAGTAGCTTCATTCATTATGAATCGGCGGCGCCCCGCGGAGGTGGAGCTCAGTGATGTGTTACCTGGGTGTCACCTGGCACAAAAGCCACGGTAAAGACACAGAGCTCACTTCAGAGACACTCTTCAGCTCACAGCATCCACCGAAAACTAGGCGTTTAAAAAATATAATGATGAATGAACAGCGGAGAGAGAAGGAGCCTGGCTAGCCAGGTCTGGATTCAGCACATGCAGCTCCGAAGCGGCCATGTAGGGGAGGTAAACCCCGACATGCAGCCTGCAAGGCTCAAATTAAAGCCCTCCTTACTGCACGTGACTGTCTCAACTCGCAGAAGGAGACAGCGAGCGCTTTTGGGTCGCCAGGCGACCTTTGACCTTTCTGCTGGCGTGAGCTGTTTGTTTTGCCATGCAGAGTAACGCCGTAAATCACACATGACAGTAGTGAAACTTCAGGTCAGGCCCCCCGTGATGGATCCGGCCCGGCGGTTCTGCTCCCGTGCCTGGGGCCCTCACTGCTGGTACCAGATCCACTCAAGCAGCTCGAGTCCCCAAGAGAAGCGGGTTAACAGATGGACGGCTGCCCTCTCTGCTTCGCTGTCATCGCACTGGCCTCTGCACTGCTGCCTTACAGGTTTATCACTGTGCGACAGTGGCTTTTATGCTGTGAAATTGGAGGGATCACAAAGACAAGCACTAATGGGCGTGTGTGTGACTGTGTCTGTGGATGGAAAAGTAGGTATGGTTTGATACACAAAATTCTATTGGTCTGCGTGTACATATGGTTTGATACAAAACATCCTATTGGTCAGTGTGTAACTATGGATTGATACACACGATCCTATTTGTCTGGGAATAGGTATGATTTCACACAAAGTGTCCTGTTGTTTTATATGCAAGTATGATTTGATGGCCAGATAAGACTCAGAAACATGATATCAGGTTTTAAATAACTTGTTGAGCTGTGTGCAAAAGTTTGAGAAATAGGAGTCACAGAAATACAGAAGACGACAGAATGTTAGACATTAATACTAACTTTAGGTATGTGAGTGTTATTCTAAGTAAGGTGCTCATCACAACGGTGGCTTCTCCGGGTCAGTCTCTGTGCTTGGGTGATGCTTCTGGCCTTCAGGGTCATGGAGGGCAGAGGTGCCCAGGTTTGGGGTTGACAGAGGTTCTGGACCCTTCCAGATATTACAGAAGAGCTTTGGTGCAGTAGCATCCCCAGCAGCAGAGGCTGTGATATTTTAGGCAAGATGGACTAAAATAGATCTCAGTGAGCTAGACTGAAATGGTACGTCTTCAGGCTGGATTTAAGTGTGAAGGTATGATGACAGATACTTTGGTCTCAAAAACTAGGAACCCAGTAGGTGAAGGCTGATTTTTGGAGACAACATCATTATTTTGGCATATCTCTGGGAGTTGTGAAACATTTTATAGAGGTAATGTAAACACTGATTACATCAATCCAAAGTTTAAGACCTTAACGATAAGGATCTGGAATCTGGAGTTTGGGGGTGTTTAACACTGCATTGTCTGCAGCTGTACGTACCGTGAATGAATCTTTACCAAGTTTTATTGCCTATAAACTAGCTTTTCTCTAGCATGTAATGCTGTCAGTGAATGCAGCATGGACGACCTGCAGCTTTGTTGTTCCTCTGAAAGTGTGATTATATCCGTATCTGTGATTATGTCCGTATCTGATCGGCATGTCACTCTGTGACAGCAGTGTCTCACTATGGCTTTTAAGTGCTATTTATAACCTTTTATTCATTTCTCCCATCGAATAACCATTTTCTTGTTCAGGGCATACAATATACATTATCCTGTCACAAGAACATGCATATTTGAACAACTACAAATGAGTACAAAGATTTCCTGCTACATACAGTACCATTGATTAAATGTATTTTTAAAAATACAGTAAGCAGTGCACGCTTAATGTTAGTCCCGGGTCAGTGCTGCAGCACCAGCTGACACATCCAGGTAATCTGTTAAACTGCTTGAGACAGCCTGCGAGATGCAGCTCATCTGTCTCTTATTATTTGTATGACATCGAAAGAAACATGAGCTGTTGTGCTGGAGTGAAATAAGTGTTAAATTCTTGGACATACCTTCAGCTGAGTGAGGTCACAGAGTCCATGTGTGGGCCATGTGTCCATTCAGGTCTAAGGCGTGTCTGAGCCCATGTGTGAGGCACACGCCATTCATACTTGAGGCGTGTATGAGTACATGCTTCTTGGAACACCCCCCAGGGAACCAGTGTGGCTGAAACTTCTCATGGACAGAAACATATGGTGGACAGTCGCTCCTTAGCTCCGCTCTCTGCTTTTGGGATGGAACACAGAGTGAATTTTTTGAGATTGGCATTCTGGTTTGTGAAAACAAAAGTGTTGATATACTAGCTAATAGCTGGCTGTGGGAACACGCTTCAAAACCGGACCTAGAGCCATCCCTGCAACCCACTGCAATCTCTCAGTGATGATGTGCTATTCTTGGGGCGTCTGTGTCCATTTGTTGTCACAGGTAAGCAGGTGTCTCACCACGTCACAGCGCCACCATCTGCACAGCTCACAGGATGCAGTGGCAGGTTAGAAACCGCAGGTACAGACAGGATCATTTTTGGCACCAGAGGAACAGTCAGGATGAATTACCTTTGATGGCAGTTCCCAGACTTGCTGGGAAAGAAGACAAAGCTTGCAGTGACATTTGAAAGGCAGTGGGTTTATGCAAAAATATAAACAGCTGGGATAATTATGTGAGAAAAAGGTGCCTTTTCTCGTCTCCTGAAGCCTAAAAATACAGCAGGAAATGGCAGAAGAGAGAAATGGGAAAGTGTGTGGCAGAAATAAGACAGCAGAGGCATTCGGGGAAACCTCTGATCACGCAGCAGTGGAAAACTGGGTATAAACGAGTGCCGCTTCCAGTGCGATGGCCGATATTCCGACTGTCAGTGATTTTAAACGGCAAAGAAAGAATATAATGCTTTTATATGCCACATTATACTAATAATGCTGAAAAATATCACCGACACACGTGAGGCTTTATCCATCAGCACATATTTATCTGGCTGTCCTGCCCACAGCTGCACTTCACAGGATGGCCAAAGTATCACTTAGCAGTTACAGCTGGCCTTAGAGCGCCCCCTAGGCTCAACAGCCAGGCATCACTGCTTCAGTGTCATTGGTAAAGGAGCACCTACGCAAGGCTTAAAATGAAACACCAGCTAAACTCCCTAGATAGACAGGTCAGTTTGAATGGAATTAACACAGAACAAATGAATCTGTGTGTGAGGCATGTGCCCGTTCATGCCTGAGGCGTGTCTGCGTCCGTGTGTGAGGCATGTGCCCGTTCATGCCTGAGGCGTGTCTGCGACCGTGTCTGAGGCATGTGCCCCTGATATCTGGGTTCCCAATCTTTACGAAGCCCACCTGTTGTTTGCCTTTGTTCTCTGTCACCTGACAAACCGTCACTGCCTCATCCGTGCTTTTCCTCCTGCATGTTTCTGTGAGATTATGTGAAACTTCAGCTATCAGCAGGATGTCTTTGGCATCTGACACCCCCCCCCCCAAAAAAAAACACTGGGGGGGGGGGTCCTTCTGGCTTAGAGGCCCTCTGGCTGACCCTGCTTATGCTGGGCCAAACTGTTACAGTATATCTATGTATATCTGGTTGCACAGTATTACAGCCTATATAATTATTTCATGTAGCAACTGGCATTGACTAAGAAATGAACAGTGTTTCCAATGTAGTTCTCCCCTTCATTCTTCCATATGCAACACATATTCAAGCTCATGCTGTGTTACCTGTGAGTTTTGTGCCTTCAGTTTCTCTAGATAATTCCCAAATTAAAATAACTACAATTTCAGCATTTTAAACATCTACATAAATAATGTATCTGGTTAATTAATATGATCCTCTTGAGTTTTAACCCACCTACTGATTTTTAATATTCGCTTTTTGATAAGAATTGCTTAATTGCTGTTCACACAAAATAAACACCATTTATTTGGATGGGTGCAAAGTAATACGAATTAAAGAGCAGCCACAGTGGACAGTGAAACCTAATGTGTCTCCCTGGTGATGACCGCAGATCCTGGCAGCACAGCTGGATGGATATATGCCCCTCATGTTTTTTTGTAAGGCTGCTCCCCCCCACCACTCGGACCCATGCCACTGAGGAAGGCCAATCCCCGGATGGCTTACACATTTCATAAAACCTTGAATGAAAACCCAAGGCAATTGGGCATCACTCAGGTGGTGTGTGGCTCAGTGGGTTAGGGGGCCAGGCCTGTGGGTGGAAGGTTGCTGGTTTGAATCCCAAGTCGCAAAGTAAGCAAGGTCCCAAACACCTGGTCGGTCTAACCTTGCTTTCAACGTTGTGTGTTGCTTTGAATAAAAGCATCTGATAAATGTTTTTGAATGAAGTACAGAGAGGAAAGCTGTCCGCTACGGACTATTGTGCCAGTGAAAGCATGTCATTCTTAGTCCATCAATTCATTTTCTATAACCCTGTACAGGAGGCTATGGGCACAAAGCAGGGAGCAACACAGGATGAGGTGCCAGCTAATAGCAGGGCATGCTCACACATGTACAGGCAAGTTGGTAACTCTAATTAGCCTCAGTATGTCTTTGGCCTGAGAGGGGAAACCAGAATATGTGGAGCAGACCCCACAACAACACAGGTGGACCTCAGCAGGGGCTTGAACTCCGATCCCAGGGATGCAAGGCAACAACACTGACCACTGTGCTGCTGCACTACTCTGTCATATTGAGTTTCAGATTTTAGAAGAAGCCCTGCATAACGACAGCCAGGGTTTCGGTGGAATGGAACCCTTTTCACTTTCCTGATGCTGCCAGAATGTTAAGCAGACATTAAAGAGCCTTCATCGTAACCTTTATCGAACGTGATGTTGGAAGCTTTTGATTACTGAGGCTAAAAGTTACAAAAATCCCCCAAAGCTAATTTGAGTGCAGTTTAGATGCTTTAAGAGACTTTTAAACACATCTCATGAATTAGCATCCTGATCAGTCTCTGTAATTACTCTACTCACTCTCAAATCCACGCTCTACTCCCATTTTATCTCCCCTTTCACAATAGATGCTCCCAAGAATATGGGGGGGTGTTCCACGAAGCAGGAATTCTCAGATAGTTGGCTTAACTGGAAGTCCAATCAGAGTGTGGGTAAGGATTATTCTTATTGAACAATCATGACTTCTATCTTAAGTTAACCCAGCTAACTGAGAAGTCTTGCTTCATAGCCCCCCTTTCCCAGGAGACAAGTGCGCATGAATACAGAAGCCTGCTGTAAAAACAGATGTATGGCTGGAAGGTCTCTCCCTAACTATACTCACTGTTACTGGGTCAGAGCACAGAGTGAATTTTCTGAGATTGAGATTCTGGTTTATAAAAACAAAACAGGTACCGACAGGATCATTATGGGCATCTGAGAAACAGCTGGGCTGAATTGCCTTTGATGGCAGTTCCCAGACTCAGCGGGAAATGAGACAAAGCTTGCAGTGAAATTCGCAAGGTAGTATGTTTATGCAAAAATATAAACAGCTGGGATAATCTTGTGAGAAAAAGGTGCCTTTCTCGTCTCCTTAAGCCTAAAAATACGGCAGGAAATGGCAGAAGAGAGAAACGGGAAAGTGTGCGGCAGAAATAAGACAGCAGAGGCATTCTGGGAAACCTCTGATCACGCAGCAGTGGAAAACTGGGTATAAACGAGTGCCGCTTCCAGTGCGATGGCCGATATTCCGACTGTCAGTGATTTTAAACGGCAAAGAAAGAATATAATGCTTTTATATGCCACATTATACTAATAATGCTGAAAAATATCACCGACACACGTGAGGCTTTATCCATCAGCACATATTTATCTGGCTGTCCTGCCCACAGCTGCACTTCACAGGATGGCCAAAGTATCACTTAGCAGTTACAGCTGGCCTTAGAGCGCCCCCTAGGCTCAACAGCCAGGCATAACTGCTTCAGCGTCATTGGTAAAGGAGCACCTATGCAAGGCTTAAAATGAAACACCAGTTAAAGTCCCTAGATAGACGAGTGTAACACAGAACAAAAGAAAACAACAAAGATGCATTTTTTTTAGTTTAGCTGACACTTTTATCCAAAGAGACGTATTTTTGAGAAATGCAGGTTCAGCCAGTTCATGGTCCAACTGGGAGTTAAGAGCCTTGCTCCAGGGGACCAACAGTTAAATTACTTTGCTAAAAACAGGATTTGAACTGGTGACCTTCCAATCACAGACTTAGCGTCCTAATCCACTGAACCACATAATATTATAACGCCACTTAGATGCCAAATAATACAAAGGCAGCAAAGCCTGATGGGAAGGTGTTAGTGAAGGAGAGAATGGCCTGGGATGCCGGGAGGAGGCAGAAGAAGTGTCTCCGCCATTAAAGTGAAGCAGCAGTGGCACAGTGAAGCAGCGGTGGCACAGTGAAGCAGTGGCAACACTGCCTCATTAAAGCTGGGGACCTGTGTAGTAGATTCAATTACACACCAGCTGCCATCAATCCTTCAACGTTTTTGCCGTTCTTTGCGCTGCGGCAAATATATAAGGGGCGGTATGGAGGACAAAGACTGACATTTGTGTTCAGGAAGGACAACGCTGAGTGTTCAGCGTTTCAAACAGGACGTACAGTAACACTGACCATAATAAACCATCAAGGCGGTGAAGTGGAGATTTAGGGAAGCAGACCACCGTACCAGTGTGCAGCTCTGATGAGAGGCAGACTGCAAGAGAGATGCTATCATTGTCATTATTATTATAAAAATTAGATTTGGCTTTCATGTGGAGACAGCACTTGCCTAAAACAGTTGGTACAGTCAGTGTATCCTTTGATACAGGCTGCCGTTCAATTTTAGCTCTGATGCCAAGGAGTCCGCCAAAAGCCCACAAGTATCGCGTATGCATATACTGATTATAAATCCCACCCCCTGCTGCTTGCTAAAAGCAGGCATCCTAAAAAGGGAGCAGCCCATCCAAACCCCGACGGCCATCTTTGTTATTGGTCTAATGCTCCTAATGCAGGCTTTTATCTTCCATGTGAGTCCTGCAGCCTGGCTCTCTCCACTGCCGCCTGAACCCCTTTGCGCCCCTGCTGATTTCCTGCTTTTCAGATCCTAAACCCGCCATTAATCCCTTTCATACAGGAAGCACCATCACGCAGAGCATGCTCTAAAAAGCTGCATTAGGGCCAGCGTTTTGGCACTGCGGGCTTTTGCAGGGATATCGGCACAAGTGGGGTAATTTCCAACTTCCTGTTCTGTCAGTAAGAAACACACAGAGACATTTAGTAGGAATTGAGTCGAAGTACTTAACATATACTGTGAAAAGAATATTCTCTCAGGGATTATTTTTTTTCCCCAGGAAATTCAGTCTCTAAAATAATCATATCATATTAAGTACAGCGGAAAAAACAGTAATATGAAAATGACCAGATACGACCGTGAACATTGCTAGAGCTGCAGGCTTTGAAGATGAAGCTTATGTAAGATATGAGTGAAGCTTCCTCAGTGTGAAATGAGGAATCATCCCAGCTCCAAAATGGGTCACCGAAGAAGGTGCACTTTGCCATAAAAGAAGCTCTAGAATGAAACGCGATTTCCATGCACGCTTGGGCTGAATTCTTATCGAGGCGCGCTCCCGAAAGCTTCACCGTGCTTTATTACTGCCGTCATTCAGCTGAAAAGGAAGGCAGATGCTTGTCTCAGAGACTCCGTGTGAGAAAAATATGAAGCACGTTTCCCCTGGATTTCAGGGAGTTCAGAACAATGAAGGGAACTATTAGCTGCCTAATTGGCCTTTGCTATTTGAAGCCCTTTGTGAAAGACTCTTCTAGAATCAGATGTACTTCTGTGCCTCGGAATTCAATACACCTTCCCGGTGCAGAGTATCAAGTGAGCACTTAGTGTAATAATATGGCTAATTTGAAGGCGAATGCTTTGTAATAATAGGGACCATGCCACCGTAGCCTCTACGCTGATGGAAGTGACCCTTTTCATGTCGACGTTAGAGAGATATCACTCTCAACGGCTTATTTAAGTAGAAGAGCTGTATAACAAAGCGAGACAGGGGCCTCGTAAAGGAAATTTAATCCACTGAGGTCAGCAACGAACATGTTAGGAAGAAAGCACCATGATGAGCATTGAAGCCTCCGGTACCAGCAGGGTATCGGAACCAGAACGATGAGTGTGTTGCGGGCCGAACACCCCAGGAAAGGGGAGCGCTGACCTGAGCAGGATCAGGACTTTGCATGGAGCCTTCCTCACCGGGCCCCAGGGTGGAGAAGGGAGAACCTCATCGGTGGAAGATAGAAATGTTAGGGTGGAAAATCAAGATCCTAATGGGTGGAAAAGAGAGATCCTCATGGAGAAACAAAGATTGCAGGGTGGAAAAAGATATCCTTATTGGTAGAATAGGAAGATCCTAATAGGTGGAAAAAAAGAGATGCTCAAAGGTGGAAAAGAGAGATCCCGGTCTGGAAAAAGAGATCCTCATGGATGGAAGAGAGACATCCTCTACGCAAATGAAGTCATTGATTGCCGGACTCTGGTGTAGTACATGCTGTACCATTCATTAATGCAATCAAATATAAAGCACAATTCACAAAACGGAAGTGTCAGAAGAGAGCTGCAGAACGGCCTCATGTAGTCTACATGACAACAGACTCTGACAGACGCCTGGCGTGGAATATTCCGGAATTCCAGACTTGTGATGGGAAGCTCAGCCTTTGTCACAGACGGGAGTCATTAAACTTCTGAAGAAACGATGCTGCTGTCCTGCGCGTTAGTCAAGGATCGACGCTACTTCTTTTTATCAGATGTCTTGGTCCTTATTTACCAGCACTCCTTCCTTAAGCAGCACTACAATGTGAGTGATGCCCCTGCCTACCCCCTCCATGCCCAGTGAAAATACAGACAGGCAGGGAACATGCTGAACCCATGAGATGTACAGTGCTTCATACCCAAGCAGCCACTGTATAAGTTCCAAACCCTTATTGACTTCAGAATCTCGTTTGCAGATACTCCAATCTGGGTTATCTCACTTTATATGCCTACTTGTGTAGCTATTATGTGCACTTCTTTATCTCTCTCTCTATTTTTCTTTTGTTCTATTGTTTTTTATACATTTTCCTTGATTGTATGTTTAATTGTATATTTATTTACCTCATGTTGCTACCTGCAAAAAAACAAATTGCTCATTACTTTATTTTATTCATCTACGTAATTTATTATATTGATTGTCTTGATTGTCCTTGATTGCCCTGCACAATACCCCAAAGTAAGTACTCCTTGGCGGTAAAAGTAAGTAAAAGTACATCCACTGTCCTAGTACTTTTTTGTACTTAGCGGATAAATAGATTCTGGTTCTGGTGAAAGGCTCAGGGACTGTGTCAGTACTCCATCCTTCCTCAGGGACCTATAGGCTTTCCCATATTTCAGCCGTAGCTGTGGACTAAAGCAAGTCCAGGAGCCTGACCTGACCCGACATGACCCATGCTTTTCCAGCAAAGGCATTGGCTGATTATTCTCCATGTTTACATTTGAGAGCGTCTCAGTCAGCACCTGTGGTATAGGATGGTATCTCCAGAAAGATCCTGAAGGCTCATGGGAGTTTTACTTACACAAAAATGTTCTGAGGGCAGAACCAGTCAGATGTCCGAGCACCTAGAAGAGGTGAGACCAACCTATCAGATGTCTTGGTCCCGCCTCCTCTAGTCGCTTCGACCCACTTCCTCTCCAATCTGATTGGCTATCTCTCTGACCCAATCATTTTTCCTTCTGCCCTCAGAACATTTTCATGCAACATTCCCACAAGCATCCCCAAGCTATAAGCATGAGACTGCATCTCGACCATCCCATGACCAAGCCAAAGCATCTGTGGCCTAATATTCTTGCACATGAAAATAGGACCAAAGGAAGCACATTAAAGCGTGCCCAGTGAGAGTAAGCATCCTCACACATTGCAGGTACAACACCTTCCCTCGGATCACCTCCAAATCACACCCACCCGCGCCACTCCCGCCACCATGCCCGCGATCGCGTGTTGTTTACTTTGATGGTATATTTTTGCTTCTCTGAAAAGAACCGAATATGAACTGTTTTCTCTTGACAGCTTTGGTGATGTGAATAATATAAGCCTCTCAAATGTGAAATTCAGAGCCTCTGCAGATCCACGGGATATCTGGAGAGGATTACGTCACTTTGTCAGTCGCCCATTCCTCCTGAAACTAGGACACCTTCCATCTTCCAGGCAGCACACATTTTACCGGGAACAGAAAATAAATTCAGAATAGTGTGACTCAGAGGTTGCACTGTGTTTACAGACTGGTTACGGCTGATTAATGTTCTGTTTAACTCTATGGGGGTGATGGGGTCACATGCCCCCAGGGACCAATAAAGCTCCATCTCATCTTCCAGTTGATGTCCTCGTGATATAGCTCACACATGCAATATGAACAGAAACATGTATGTATATTTCATAGATCGACAAGATGCAGCCCACACCAAACCCCCCCCCCCCCCCCCCCCCCCCCCCCCCCCCCCCCCCCCCCCCCCCTCCCCACCCTCTCCTCTCCCTCTCCTTTCGTATCTCGCACTCTCTCGGTCTCACGCTACTATAT